>VZQC01002498.1:549640-782898 GCA_009823505.1 Rhizomys pruinosus
TTTTTTTTTTCATTTTTAGCTATAAGTGATAATCCATGAGTACAAGCATCCTTCATGCAAAACCTATCTGCAGGCTGTTGTGCCCAAACACCTACAGCCCCACCATCCAGTGGGGGGTGACAGGTTGTTTGTTCAATCAAGTTGATCAAATGAGTGTCCAGACTACATTGCTGTAGTTTCACCATTCACCCCAATCGCAGCCCTTACATTCTACCACGCCCCCTCTTCCGCAGGTTGTTCCCTAGGCTTAGAAAAGGGGCACAGGTGGATGAGAGGTAAAACAGTCCACTCTCTCTGGAGCTGTTGACTTGGACTCTGGTCAATTCTGGCTGTTTCCTTTCATGGGCTGACAGTTTGTCCAGGAATAACCTTTCGATCCTACTAATGAAGAACAAGCAATTAGATATATAGGTATTTAAGCAGCACTAATAGTTATGGTAGGTTACTTTAGCATAGACACATGTTTGGATATGTTAATCCATGAATTACAATTTTCCCCCCTGTTAAATATGACAGGGTCTTACTGTGGCTTATAACATCTCCTAACCTGTAGAGGATGTAAGCTTGTGGCATCAGCCATGGGTTAAATAAAGCTAGCATTTGATCCACCCACATTCAATAGTAATATTCAGTGTCCTCATTTGGATACTAGTTTCCCAATTTTTTAAAAATACACAATCATCATGTTAAGTGATGATTGTGTATTTTTAAAAAATCGGGGAAACTAGTATCCAAATGAGGACACTGAATATTACTGTTGAATGTGGGTGGATCAAATGCTAGCTTTATTTTTACTTTCTTTTTCATGATATTAGCAACATCCAATGAAATATTCCACTGCATGTACTTTGAATAAGTTTCTTGTTTTGGTTTGCAGATATCTCACGCTGCTATTTTTCCTCTCGTTTCATTCAATAATCCTTTGTAATTTTACATCTTAATTTCTTACTCAGACGGCTCTTTGGAAAGTTCCCCAAAATACTTCCCTCCAAACACTAAGCCCTAGTTTCATCTCTTTTGGAAAAAGAAGGTGCAAACTGATTTTAACTGTACTCTGAATATACCTGTAAGATAGACTAAATCCCCATCCCTGTACTTACCATTGAAGTTAACCTAACAGGACAATTTTCTTATATTATGCTTATTCACACACACACACACACACACACACACACACACACACACACACACAAACCAAAACTAGTTAGTTACAGATTTAGTTTGGAAGATAATGATAACCATACACTAAAGTAAGGAAGTCAATGCCAACAGCCACTATTAGTAGTATTACTAGAGGTTTGTGGAACCACTGATCAACAACTGCAAAAGTGGGAGTCTGTCTTCATGCCTGGACTGGAATTGTCTTTTTCCTTTACTATCCTGTGGTGTCTGGTATGAGCATCATCCCACCATTATAGGATAACTCTATTTCATTTTTTTTTTCAGAAAATTCTATAGCAGTAGTTTTCCATAAGACTTTTGAAACAGCCATTTGTGTTATTTAGCCTTCTCCATGTTCCTTTCTCTGTCCTGTCTTCCCAATCCCTACCTCATTTAGACATTTATAGACCCTGTTGCTTAAGACCTTACATATCTATTTTGAAATGAGGAAAAATTAAACTGGTACTGACCTGAAAACTTCATCTCTCTTGGCTAGGTTTCATAATGCTGGAAATATCTATACACACTACTGGAAGAAAAATGTAATCATCAATCTTGCCCAGCTATGAAACCTGTGAGCTTCAGCAACAAATGTCCTGGCAAGACATGAACATTGGTACAATAGTGACACAGTTGTTATTCTAATTTCTAAGGCCCTTTTCATTGCTGGAAACCATACCTAGTACTGCTGTCAGGCTATTGTGGTTAGGAAGGTCATAGGCCACAGGGGAGACCATTATTCTGCTATGCTGTACTATTATTATGCTAAATAGACACATCATTAAGCCAACTCTGAATGACTTATGTTGTACTCTAAGAACATCTTATCTCTCAGCACTCACCAGAGAAACTTCTTCTTGCAACAGATGGTGATCACCAGAAAGACCCACAGCAATCTGTTCAATATGCAGAGAATAAGAGACAGTGCTTAGTCCTGAGTGGACAGCTATATCACATCTCCTCCCAAGTCTCAGCAATCATTGACTGCAGAACAGGGATGGGAACAAGAGGTAGTGAAGAGTGTAAGGAAACAGTGTTTTCAAAACAGCAGAGAAGTTACTCCTATGAACTCACAGTGGTTGTGACAGCATGCACAAGACCTAGGCAAGCTCAAATCAGACAAAATCTCAGTTTGGAGGAACACAGGTAGGTAGTTAGAAAAAGTCAAGAAACTATTGGGGCTGGAGAGATGGCCTAGCAGTTAAGAGCACAGACTTCTCTTGCAGAGTACCAGGGTTCAACCCCCAGCACCCACATGATGGCTGAGAACCGTCTTTAACTCCAGCTGCAGGGGAATCTGAAGCCCTCTTCTGACCTCCGCTGCATTGCACGACACGGGTGAACAGACCTACATGCATACAGTAAATTCATACACCTATAAATAAATAAATAAAATAAAGAAACTATGGGTGAATAGACATCTGATTAGATTTATAATATATATATATATATATATATAGATAATTTAAAGAGAAAAAAGATATATATGCTACTGCAGTTTAGTACACCACTTATGATGTTATTACAGATGAAACCCAATGATAGAGGAAAATATAAATATGAAATAAGAAGAAACCTTAACAAATGAAGGTTAAACATAATTTGGACCATTTATAATCATGTCTTTGAAAATTATTTGATGGAATTAAAGATTTCTTAATATTTGTCATTATAAAAGTAGAAAATGTGCTAAAATACTTGTTTCAGCAGCCCATATGGTAAAATATAAAAATAAAAATATAAGTATTTTTGAAATAATAAAGGTAATTGACTATGTGTGAAATATAAACTTAGGATTTTACACTTAAAATGTAGTCATAATTTTGCATCATGATATTTTGCTCTAGGGGGACTACATATCCAATAGTTTTGCTTACAAGATTACATCATCTGGACAATGCAAGTCCATCTTAGTTTATATGAGTACACCCCATACCACATAGTTTTGACATTCTCTAAAATATGTTTATCAAAACTATCCCCATCTTTATGTTCTGATTGGACTTATAATTATACAACATTGAATGCATAGTTTGACATATGACTATGTAGCTTACTCCTAAATTCATCCTATGTTTAATAACAAATCCAGCAATTTTTATGTTCTTGTTTCATTATTACTATCATAAATGCCCTATCTATCTCTGAGCAACAATACTAAGCAGAGTCCATTTTAATTTTTTCCCCTCATATGACCACCTCTCAAGAAACAGCCAGAATAAATTATAAATAGCTTTTTTTGTATTTTATGTGATATATAAGTTTAGGAAGTCAGAAATTACATTGAATTAGAGGATTTCTTTTTGCATCACGTCTTTGGTTTTTACACTGTTCCATTGTTTGCTCTGAATAGCTTATGTTTCTTATTCAAGGTATGAACACTTTTAGTTAACAGGAGTAGGTGTCCAGTGTAACCTCAAATATCAGGGTGTGCCTTTCAGTGAAGATCTTAAAACAGTGCAAAAGGAGCTAGTGCATCTCTGGCAAGAAAGAGCACAGCAGGACTTAAGAGAAGGCGCAGAAGTACTAGGGGATGAGACAGCGCTGTGGAAGAAAGGATGGATCTAGAGAGTATTAACGGAGGCCTCAGAAGAATAACGGGACAGCAGAAAAAAGAATCACAGAGCAGAAAAGAAAATGTACCTCATCACATAAAAGAGAACGACGCATCTAAGAAAAGGTTCAGAAAAACAACTGAAGTAGTCGGAGAGACTTTTGGAAGGGTTATTACAGGCCAGAAGTTACAGAGATTGCTGAACTCTGAGAAACAACCAAATAATAATAGAAGAAGATAGAAGGCCTGGAACAAAGAGGACATGAGATCAAGAAATGGTGCCCAAGTGGAATTTGTACTATGCCTGGATAGAGGATATATTCTTAGAAATCAGTGTCCCAGGATCATGGGAATCATAAGCATAGCATGTATAATATCTAAAGATACTCCACTATTCATTTGTTTCCAGTTTGTATAAACATAAAACAATATACTCTGGCAAATATGTATTGAAAATAAAATATTAAAAACACATTGTGACTAAGTTGTAGGTCAGTGTTATTTAACTGTTTTGACTTGTTCAATTCTTTTGATAGTAAAATAAACTTCTCCCCAGAAAAAAACAGTATTTTAAATACACACAGATATTCTGGGCTAATGTAGTATCTTGGATTTACAGAGGAAAGCCAAATCTAAGAATGTACATTGCATCTCATATTTGTAGTTGAAAATCTATGGCTGCATTTCTGGAATTAAAAAGTTAAAATTAAGTATTGAAAATAGAGATTTTTGAAATGATGATAATTTTACTCCAAAGTAATATTAACTGTGATTTATTTCAATAAAAATTCTGAACACATATATTGCTTAGCAAATTCTATGGGTTCTAAAACTTAATCTATTTTATAATATATTTGAATGAGAGAAAATACCCAAATCCCAGAGTAGATATTTAGTAGCACATAGTTAGATATTCTGTGTTTCACATTGCCAAAAGGAAAATTGTGCTAGTCAAGGTTGGGATTTGACCAGAAACTGCAATTTCAGCACCCAAAATAGTAATTTGTGTCAAGCTGAGATTCATATACTAGTCAGGATTAAAATGACTGGGTTGATTTCCAAATATTAGGTAATCTATGCATGTCATATGCCTTCACCTTAACTTTACTCTATTTTTAACTTAACTTTTCATTGTTCTTTTCAAAATATCTTTGTAGCATACTTTATTCCATAATTAACAATATAAAATAGTTTTACCAATTTGCTGTAAATCTCAAAGGTTCAGTCAATTGTTCTATTTAAAGAAATGTTTGTTTTTAATTATCGCCGGGCGTGGTGGCACACGCCTTTAATCTTAGCCTGGTTTACAGAGTGAGTTCCAGGACATCTGGGGCTATAGGGAGACCCTGTAAAAAAAAAAAAAAAAAAAAAAAAAAAAAAAAGAAAGAATTTTTTTTGTCATTATCATCATAAAATACATTTTTTGCTTTCAAGATTAAAATTCATTGAATGATTTTGATCCAGCTACATTTAGTGATAACTCCCATATATGGTTCATAGAGCTTTATTTAAAATGTGTTCTAATGCAGATGTTTTCTGATTAAACCTCAGTATACACACTAAGTAGATGACTATAAAGTTCTACCCTTCTTACTATCCATCAGAACACATTTTTGACGTTTGCAGATATCTAGGTTGAAGCATTCGTATCGTCACTCAAATTGATCATTTCAGAATTTACAGTACTAGGGAACTTTAAAATTGTGTTGATGTGTTATGGTATTTTATCACAAAATGCATGGTCATTCATATAAAAAAGAAACTTGCACTAATGTAAAGAACTATCATATTCTTGGAAATGGGAGATGTCAATTCAAGTTCAAGACCACTGCATTATACTCAAATGTTTTCATGTACAGATGATACTTTTCTATACAAATTCCTGAAAAAAATGTCCATTATTAATCCACATAAACTTGGGTTAAAAAGTGAAAGAAAGTTGTTCTGCTCTTATCGTTAGTAGCACTAAGAAAGCTTTTCTCTCAGCACAAAAAGTTATCTCAAGAATCATTATTCTGTTCTGCAGCCCTTTATAGCTATTACGTGAGAAGCATTGTATGAGACCATGAATTCCTCTGTCAGTCATAGATCTAATCCCTTTACTCGTTCACTGACCTGCTTAATAACATTGTCTGTTATTCATTGCTATTATTCTCAGATAATGAAGTATTAGACTGGTTTATAGAAAACACTTATATATAGGAACATAAAAAATGTATATAAAGCAATGGAACAAAAATAGTTTTGTTAGCATTTTTTGGCAAAAGAAACCATTTTCTTAGGAACAAAACAAAGCAGGATTAAAATTAAAATGATACAAATGATGGTGGGTTTGGGTATTTATTAGGATAAATTATATGTATTTTAAAGATAATGCTCTTTAAAAGAATCTGATTTGTTTTGAAAATGGCTGTGACCCTTCAAGGGGAACTTGGTCACAAGTTCATCATCCTGGGAGGGCATATGGAGATGGAGTCCAGTAGGAGGGTTCTAGGTTATGGTAGGTGAGATATCTTATACTTGACTGCTCTTGGCTTCTCTCTGTCTGCTCTTTGTTGAATAGGTCATCACTTAGTTCTTCCTTCAAACCTGGCCAAAGCTACCTGAGTCCAAGAGCAGGTGGCTGATACATGGTCCCTGACTACAAAACCTGTGCTTTGCTATTGGCAGTTGGACCTTCCAGAACTGTAAGCTTAATAAACATTTTAGATAGGTAGCATATACCATACATTTATTTAGTGTTTAAAAACAACTGAGTATTACAAAATGTAAAAAAATAATATCAAGGTAATGATCCTTTAAGTTAAAACTATTCAATATTTGAAGTGCAAAACAATTGATATTTAGACTCAATACATTGAAAATGGACTTGTTAAGTAGTCCAAATAATAAGGGATTTCCTTACCTATGTTTATTATCCATAAATTTTTTTTGAGCTGTTTCAGATTTACAGAAAATAATGAACAGATGGTGTAGAGATTTGCCAAACATCCGCCACTGTTTTTTTTAACCTCTTTCACTGTGGCACATTTGTTACAATTAATGAACCAATGTTGAAGTTTTATTATTAACTTTGAGGAATGGTCTAATCTAGTTTCTTATGTTATTCTTTATTACCTGTTTTTCTGTTCCATATTTCATCCTGGAATACACTTGTCATTCACATGTCATCTTTTAGCATTCTCATGTTATAATTTTTTGACTTTCCTTGTTTTTGTCTTTGATCCTCTTTATAGTTCTAGAGAAGCATTGATCACATATTTAGTAAAGCATATTTGTTTGAATTTGTTCAACTTTTTTTAATTTTTTATTTATTTCTGTATGTGTATGAATGTACTGTCTGCATGCAAGTGTGTGCACCCGTGTCGTGCAATGCCACAGAGGTCAGAAGATGGTGTCGGATTCCCCTGGAACTGGAGTTCTCCTGGAATTGGAGTTTCAGACGGTTCTCAGTCGCCATATGTGTGCTGGGGATCGAACCCAGGTCCTCTGTAAGAGCGGTTGGTGCTCTTAACCACTAGGCCATCTCTCCAGCCCATTTGTTCAACTTTTTTGAGTGGTGTTTTTGGTTTCTAATACAGGGAACTCAAAGCATATTCAATTCTTATCAGAGCTAAAGAATTGAGTTGTGTGATATAAGAGAAACATTAAAACAAATAATCTAAGTGAAAGCAACAGTCAAGATTTCAATCAGTTGTTACTATGGAATAATTGGATAAATTGGAAAGAGTTCCAACTTTCCTGCTCCTTTTCCACCATGG
The DNA here is from genome assembly GCA_009823505.1 of Rhizomys pruinosus. Taxonomy (NCBI): domain Eukaryota; kingdom Metazoa; phylum Chordata; class Mammalia; order Rodentia; family Spalacidae; genus Rhizomys; species Rhizomys pruinosus. The sequence goes on from VZQC01002498.1 coordinate 557,117, forward strand.
ATCGGTCCCCGGTTCTACAAATAGGTAAGTCAGAACCAAGCTCTGATCACCTCACTAGATTAATAACCACTTCAGATTTATGGAACCAGAGGGAAAAAGGAGGGGAAAAAAAAAAAAACTTAAAAATGGAAAAACATTGCACGGAGTCAGATTACAAGAAAAAATATTTAATTACCTTTCCTTCTTCCACTGGCAATGAGGCTTCAGCAGAGTACACTAGTGATGGACCCTGTAAGGCCACAGGCGAGAGCAACTCTCAGACCACTCCTTCTCTTATACGTTGCTTGGCTCTGACTATGCCCCTAGTAAGCTGTGTGTAGAAGACAACAACCCTGTGAGACTAGACAGGGAAAACCATAATTCTCGGTAGTCCTTTCTGAGATAACACAAGTAGGGATTTAACCAGAGTCTCTCCTAGGTCATAGCCACCATGTCAATGACTTATGAGAGTAAATACTGAGTGTGCTTTTCTGATTTCTGCATTACACAGTTCCTATTCTTCCTCCCTTCCTTCTACACTATACTATGGAAGGAAGGCCTTTGAGAAGCCTACCCTGGAGCTGTAAGAAATTATGTTTAAGTCCTTGAGAGCAGGACATCTCTCCAATTGCATGATAAATTCCTTCCTTACTTTATTAATTTGGCTCATAACTTATTTATATCAGTTTGTGTCTATGGGCATTTTATAGTTATGGTTCAATAGTACTGTATTTTGATTGTTGTTCACATGTTTCCAACTTTGGCCCAAGGTCAGGATATTTATTTTGGAGAGAAGAAATACTTATATTACAATCAGTGGGCTCTTCCTATTAATCTGTGTTTAACCACATATGTGAGTCCATAGAACCATGCACAACTGTTAAGATAAATAAGAACCTTGTAATCTCTTGGAAAGAGACCCTCCAGAAATCACTTGTAAAAGTCTTGAAACACCAAAGGAAGTGTCCTAGCATATTGTGCCAACATAAAATAATTTAGATATTTAGGAATTCATTATAGCTTATATTTAAGTATTTCATCATTGTCCTTCCAATGGATGTGTTTCTTGAAACTAGTGACAATTAGGGTTATTCATTTTCTCTTTACATCACAATTAAAATATATTAAGTACATTTCTTAGAATATAAAATATTTTGAAATCTCAGTCTCTTAAGCTCTTCTATTTTATATAGCTTTAATTATCATTGCAAGAATTTTCCTTGTCATGTAGAAACAGCAATTGTAATATCTCCTGTTTACTGATTCCTTATTGTCCCTACATATCACAATCAAAATACTAAGAGAGCCTTCCCAGGCCTGTTGTGATTAATGCATCAATCAACTCTCAGCAGAGAAGTTTCCTTATGCAGCAGATGGCTATTTACACAGAGAACCACAACTGGGTCAGAAGGTGAAAATAAGCTACAGACTGGTTATCCCTAAATAGGACACTTATATCAAATTTCTCAGATAATTTCCAAGGCTGTGGGATCGTTGCAGAAGAGGGAATAGAAGATTTTTAAGAACCAGAGGTAGTGCATGTTCATGAGGAAACAGTTTTCTAGACAGTTGCTCAGTTACTCATAAGAAATCACACTCACGGCCATAGTGACAGCATGCACAATTACCATGGGAGATCAAGCCAGACAAAACCCTGCATATTGCTAGCGAACTGGGTAATAAACCCCGACGATATTTGAGGAACTATTGGAAATCAATGACTGCTGGGAAGAGGAGATTTATTTTTGCTTAAGAATGAGACTCTGGTAGGAAGAGGAGGCTCCAGTGGATGAATCCAACCAGAAGTATTTTGAGCAACCAAATTTGACTTTGTAGGACTTTATACATGAAATTATGAAATTGTATGTAAGAGGGATGCACATAAAGGGATTCAAGTATGATAAAAATATATAGTGTGGGAGCTGAAGAGTTGACTCAGCAGTTAAGATCATTGGCTACTCTTGCAGAGGACCAGGATTCAATTCCCAGCACCCACAAGGGAGCTAACTTAACTCCAATTCTAGGGGATCTGACACCCTCTTCCGACCTCTGTTGACATGCATGGGTGCACTCACATGCAAGCAATACACTCATATACATAAGATAAAAATAATAAAATATTTTTAAAGCATTTAAAATATATGTCATGAAACTAGAAAAACTAGAAAACTATTTTAAAGAAAAATGAATACGTACAAAAATGTAAAGATTGATTCCAAATGTATGGTTGCTTCCTGCACACTAGAGGCCACGAAGGTGCTTGTATATGCTGTCAATTTAGACAGTTCTGTGTGGCATAAGTCAAGTATGAATTCAGCACTGTGCTTTCCCTTTCCTTGAGGGTCCCCTTGCCCCCTCCTTGAAACTTCAAACCTTAAGCAAATACTACATAACCTCAAGAATAAGAACACATGCAAAGTTTTAAATCCTAGACCTTGAATTTACAAATCTCTGATTTTCAAGCTTCTAATTTCCAATATCAAAAGACTGGAAAAAGACTGGCTAGTGGGAAACAGTAAATTTGTCCATATGTGAAATTGTTGGTTCACAAGAGGAAAGGTAGTGCTTAGGAGCTTCCTTGCTGTGCCTCTACCGTCAAAATATATGGAAAATATTTGTCATAGAGGCCATTTCACTTCCTTTATTTGGGGAACATAGAGATGCAAATTATTAATAGAAAAGCTAATTATTAATTGAAATGGGTTAAGAAGCCTAATCATAGTGTTGTTTTTAAAGACTGAATTTGAGCCTGTCATTTATTTTATATGCATCCACTTGGAAGTCCTGAGAAAGCACTAAGGTCTTCACATCTAAATAAGCAAGTTTCCGTGACCTTGGACGTCATGATATTGTTTGGTTTTTCTCACTAATCTCACAGAGCTGGATGATTTTATTACCAAGGTAATGTAAGGGATCAGATCCCCACCTAAGAGATTCTCTGAGCATCCCATTTTTTTTCCTCCTGGCCAATCTATGGATATTCTTAAGCATGCTGACATACATGACATTAATTAATGTTCATGTCTTCTACATGAGTTTTGGCAACTCAGTTTCTATTTTCTCTATCTATCTATCTATCTACTATCTATCTATCTATATCATCTATCTATCTATCTATCTATCTATCTATCTATCTATCTATTATCTATCTATCTATCTATCTATATCATTTATCTATCTATGGTCTTTCTATGGATCTACCTACCTCCATTTGCCTGTCTTTCTATCTATCTACCCTCTATCGTCTGTCATTTCTATGTATGCATCTTTCTGGTGGCACCACTAATGTTACATACATGAAAAATTTGAGATCTTTGTTTAATTATCACAGTAAGTTTCATGATAAATATTGTCAGTAAAAATACTAAAAAACAAAGAAACAAATGAACAAACAAATTATTCATTAGTGTCACTCATGGGAAAAGGAATTTTTATTTAAGTTTTCCAATTCAGAATCATGCTCAGGAAATACCCATTCTAGAATCTTTCAATTGGAATCATGTAAATTCTCATGTACCCTTGGTTACTTAGCTGTCTTTACCAAAGAAACTTTCCCTACAAACAATAGGATTAATTGATTACTATTTTTTGAGCTGTATTTGCTTTTATTTATTTTTTTTGTCAAAGTAAATCTGAATATTTATTAAACTGGAAAAACTCAAAGAGCAAAAGGAGATATGAAAAATGTATTCATTATACATTCAGTCTTTCATTTATATATTTATATTCATACTAACCCTAAGAGAATGCATGAGATTTAGTTTAACTTAATAAACTACATAAAATCACTAATAAATATTAATGTAAGAACACTACATTACAGAAATGAGGTTTTACATTCTTTATCCAAACTATGTCATTGCTCTTTTATTTTTATTATTATTTTTTTTATTGATGCTTTGTGTATTTCATACATCATTTTCCAATTCAGTTCAGGCGTATATCCCCTTCCCTTCACCCCGCCCCACCCCTACCCATCCCAGATCATGCATTCTGCCATAACTTTTCTGCATCTTTCTGTTTTTTTGTTGTTGTTGTTGTTGTTTTGTTTTCATTTTTTTAAACAATAACAGCCAGAATTGACTAGAGACCAAGACAACAGCTCCAGAGAAAGTAGATTGTTTTGCATCTCATCCACGTGTGTCCCTTTTCTAAGCCTAGAGAACAATCTGCGGAAGAGGAGGTGCGGTAGAATGTAAGGGCTGCGATTGGGGTGAAAGGTGAAACTACAACAATATAGACTGGACACTCATTTGATCAACTTGATTGAACATACAAGCCCCCCCCCCCCGCTGGATGGTGGGACCCATGAGCTGTATGGGTTTGGGCACAACTGCTCGCAAATTGGTTTGACATGAAGGATGCTTGTAATCTATTACTATTATTAATCAATTAATAATTAATTCATATAAAATAATCAGTATCCTTATCAGAAAAATATGGTATAAGATTTCGTTTTGAATTTTATGTTATGCCTCATTGATATTCTTTCTTAAAACCACAAGTTTATCTTGAATACTTACCAGTGTTTGTAAGGAAACAAGTATTTGTAATTATTTATTTTAAAAAATAAAAATAATATAGCTACATCCATCACTGATTTAGAGTGAGGCTATAGAGTAGTGAATATTGTTCATACACAGGTACTTTAAGTAGTAAAAGTTAATAGTGAAGAGTATTTTTAATATTTTGTTCAATATCCAGTGCTCTATTACTGAAGCCAGAGTTCATTGCCATGCCTGTTCCCTACCAGTAGGGAGTAACCAACATTATTTTTCATTACCAGCCTATGGATGTTTTCTTTCCCTTTTTACCTTCCTCAGTGTTTCTCCTTAACACTTCCCAGCAACTGTCTCTTGGTCTTCTTGTATTTTTTTCAAAGCCAATTTTTATTGAAGCTTTGTGCATTTCATACAAAATTTCCAAATCGAATCTAGACCCATGGCCCCCTACCTGCCTCCTGACCCCACTAGAGCTCATGCATACTGCCAAACATGTTTGTCATCTTTTTCTCAGTATATCTCAAAATTCTCAATGCAGAAGTTTACTGTTTTGAGCAGAAGTTTACTGTTTCAGTCAGTTCTTTGACCCAGTCTTGTTGTTGTTGTTGTTATTCTTTCCAATATGCATCACTCTCAGAATATGCATATATGTATGCCACATATATCATAGATTTTTGTATCTTCAGCTTATGATTTTTTTCTTTATTAGGCTGAAACATGTCAAGTTTGAAGTCTTCTCCTTGGCAAGCCCAAACCACCATCAGTTCTGCCCTTGTGCTTCACACTGCGGTTTTCCCTTCCCATGGTCACCAAATGAGGTCCAGTAAACACTATGTCCTGTCTTGATCTTCCTGTACTGGTCTCCATGATACAGCCTGGGTAGTCCAACAATGGCAGTCTATACTCTGAAGAGACTGAAACCCCAGTAGTAGCTCAGTCCACAAGTTGTAAGTCCCCATCTGGCACTGAAGGTATGGAGGATTCTTGGAGAGACATGAATCTTCAGTCCATATCAGAATGTTGAAAACCTATGTCTCATGTCTTTGAATGATGGCAAAAGCAGTGGCAGCCACAAGGTATCTGCACTTGCCAGTAAGACAGGCAAAACAACAGTGCTCTTTTCTTTTTGTCTTTTTACTAACATTTAAAGTTTTACACCTGAAATACAATTTCTCAGGCCTTACCATTTATTTCTGATTATACTTTCCTTTTGTATGTTTAAGGCCACATAGATAGCCCAAATTAACAAAGGTTTTTGTTTTCTCAAAGTCACTTGAGGATCTGGTCCTCAAGGTCACTCAGATTTGTTTTGTCTTTTTTGGGGGGGGAGGGGAACCCCTGGCTCCTTTTGGCTTTTCAATCACCAGTTCCATCCACTGGAGGACAAAGTCAGGTCTTGCTAAACCAGGCTTCCCTTTTTGAAGCATGAGTAGACTTTCCTCTTTATAGACTGGACACTGGCTGAAGTCCCATAAGTGGACCTCCAAGATGTCCCTGCACAGGAAGACTGGTGACTCACATTTACAGGACATTTCAAGAGATGCCCACATGTATAGTCCCCTGGGACTTAGTTGATCTCTGAGGACAAGGAACAAAATTATCCCTTAATACCCTCAGCCAAATTGGTGTGGGCATTAAAGTATGGTCGTTAACAATCCAGAAAGGCTAAGTTACACTAGCCTGATACTTTTAACTACTGTGTAATATTTTTAAAAATGTTTAGACAAAATCTCAATCAGCTTTGTATTTAACTGTGGAAATACAGTTACACATTGTGTATTTTTCTCAAGTCAGTCCACACACCGCCAGAAGGCTTGTACATAATATGGTACCCGTTCATGGAAGATACTTTCCTTTTAAGACTGGTGAGTATGCCAAGGTTGTGCTTTCTAGTAATACAGTCTAACAAATTTTTTAAAATTCAGTAAAAGACATTGGAAATTTTAAAATTGGAAGCTCTGTGAGATTTTTTCCTACCTAATGTATATAAAATTTATTTAAGTTATTTGCAGTGTGCTAAATTGAAATCACAGAAGTATATTGAATGACAGATCATTTTTTTTGTATTTCCATAAGTGAAGTGCAAAGTATTTCTATGTATTGGAAGAATAAACAAAATAATAATAACAATAAATTATAAATGATGGGTTTTAGAAAATCCATCTAATTGAAGTGCGAACAAATTATACTAAGTAGAAATATATAATTACATATTAAATAAATAATATCACGTGTAAAATTAGAAGCCTACAATAGATTATCTACAGTGTGGAATATAAATAAAAGCAGCAGTGGCATGTGAGGTGGGAGCCACAGAAGGTTGGAGACGGAGACAACTGCCTATATTGTCAACATACACTTTACTTGGCACCAGATTTGTCATATATATATTACTTCAATAGATTTTTATCTATTTTATCTGTTTTGAATATAATCATTCATTGACAAATAATACAGATAATTCCTTATTTTGAAAGATATATCTAAAGAATAATTTTTTTCTTCACAAATTGCCTCCAGGACTCAATCAAATTGAAACTCTGATTGAGAAATAATACATTTTCAAAAGTTGTATACTAGTTCAGATAAATAAAAAGGAAGTATTTTGGCATATCCAAAATGAGTAAATTTTTCTCTTTCCAGACCCTTCCTTAATATTCTGTTCCACTGTACTGTTTTATTCATCTGTAGAATTCACTTTGAATTAATCACATATTTTATTCTTGCACTAGCTTCTTATATAATTTTTCTTAGTATATTAAATTATCATTGTTCAAATTTCAACATCTTTCAGTATGTATTATTCATACTTCTCACACGCCTGGAATACAACAAACTCTCAACAGAAATGTAATAGATAAGTGAAAATAGTTTTGGTTATTTACAACTAAACATAATACAAGATACTGTTAAAAGATTAAAACACAATGTTTATGCACCAGGACACATGCTGCCCCAATTGCTTTTAACATGATAAATCATTTTTAAGATTAGTTTATAGTATGTATGCAAATATGTGTTGAATTAGCCATGTTTATATCAAATAATTTGTCCTCAATGTGTGCATTCTCTCATTTTCGACAATGAAGCATAAACACCGATAAGACAACAACTGAAAATATAGAATACTGTGTAATAACAGCAAAAATAGAACCGAAAAGAAGTCGTATTTATAACTAACCAATACAATATAGGGCATAGAACAGATACTTCTTTCACTAATGTATATGTTTCCCTACAACTTGTTCCGACATCCTTAGTATTATTTATCTCTACTTCCCTCTTCCACTGGTTATCATCACTTTGAGTTTGAGCACACCATATTTCTCCAATTTCCCTTTTAACAATACCTGTGTCTGACAAACCTCCTCTCTAGAGCTCCTTCTCACCTCCATAGTTCTTTCCTCCTTTCCTGGCTTCTGGAGTCATTTCAAGCTATATGCTCTTATGAAAAGACTGAGAGCTAAAAATATAAAAATTAAGAATAACACATATTTCTGGGACTAAGTTACTTCTTTTCTTTCAGTATAATGTTTCCCATTTCCATTAATTTTCCTGAAAATTTCTTGATTAGTTTCATATTCATAGCTGAATAGAACTCCATTGTGTATATGTTCACATTTTTCTATCCATTAATCAACTTAAAGATATTTATTTGTTTCCATTTTAAGTTGAGTAAAGGGCAAAAATGAATGTGGCTGAGCAAGTATATCTTTCGTTGGACATCTAGTCATTAGAGTATATGTCAAGCAGTAGTTCAGCTAGGTCATATGATAGATATACATTTAGATTTTTGACAAATGTACACACTGATTTCCATAGTGGCTTTACCAATATGCAATCCAGTCAGCAGTGAATGAAAGTTCTCCATTTCCTACATCCTCATCAGCATTTGCTGGAAGTTGTGTTCTTGATCTTAGCCATTCTGACTAGGACAAGATAAAATGTCCAAGAAATTGTAACTTGCATTTCATTAAAGTCTAAAGTTGTTCAACAGTTTGGAAATAATTTATTAGCCATTTTTGAGAGCCCAATTTGTTTTTGTAATTGTACTGGTGAATGAATATGTTTTAATATCAATTTTACTAACTTTTTGAGTATTTCGAAGAATAATTTTGGTCATATTTATCCCTCCCCAAGCCTTCCCACAACTACATTTAGCTCCCTACACACTGAACTTCCTCCTCCTTCTCCTCCTCCTTCCCCTCTTCTTCCTCCTCCTTCCTCTATTTATTCCCTTATTGAGTCTCATATGTTTTTTTCTCAATATGCTTAGGAATGGAACTAATGCTGTCTGGCAAGGGTCACACTCTTAAAGAAAATCAACTCTCTGTTTCTGTTTCAGCAGCTACCATATGAAAGTAGCTCCTCAACCAGGGGTGGGAAATACTGCCTACCTTTCTCTCTTCTTGCTGGGTCTTTTTCTGGCCTGAGCTTTAGGAGATGTACATGGTGTCATAATTGCGGTTTTATATGCCAACTTCCTCACTATCTGGAAAGCATTATTTCCTTGTAGTCATCAACCACCTCTGGGTCTTGCAGGATTTCTACCTCTTCTTCTGTGATTATCCACAATCCTTAGAGAGGAGGGTATGATGTCAATATCAATTTAGGGCCTGAGTACTCCACAGTCTCTAGATTGAGCACTTCACAATCATTTTAGGCTGAGTATTCGGCAGTCTCATTTTCTATGAACATTGATTACTTGTGTATCTCAGTGGTAATTACATTCTCATGAAGGAAATAACTTCTCTGATGAGGTTTGAGAGATACACTTATTTGTTGGTATAGCAACAAATCATTAGGAGTCACTTTAATACTATGTTCATTTAGTAGAATATTAGAAGTAGGTTCTCCCATGGGCCTGTCACCTATCTAATCACAGGTTCTTGGCCCTGAGACTAATACCAGGTATAGGTTCCTACTCATGTACCAAGCCTTAAATTTAAGCAAAGTGTAGTGTGTTACTCCCATGTCATCCATACCACTATTTTACTAGTGGGCATAGCTTGCCATGGTAGTTGTTTTCTGTGGTTTATGGGGCCCACCATTGTGTAAGATTGATAATTAATTCTCTCCTCCAACAGAATGCACATCATCTTCTAATACTATAAATTATGGACAAAGGTCCCAGGCCAGCATACACTTGATTTCTCTGTTTATGACTTGAAATCATGTTGTCTTCAGTAATAGGGTCTTTTGTCAATTTCTGCAGAGTACTGGCAATAGCTTATACTATTTGGGGGTCTACAGGCTCTAACTGGCCCACAAAGCAAGGACAGATTACTCATTCTTGGTAATGAGGTTTTAACTGGCTTGGATAAGATATCTAGTTGGGATTAATCAGGTTGTTTTCCTTATTCTTTGTTTTTTGAAATTCTTAATATATCTTACATATGATTCCTCTATCACATATATGGCTGGCAAAAATTATTTCCCACTCTGTGGGCTTCATCTTCATCCAGTTGACTGGTGATCAAGAACTAAGGCAATCAAAAGCTGCCGAGAGAAAACTAGTTTTCTCTAATGAATATTCCTGTGATAAGTTATCAAATCTCATTTGTCTGCCCTAAACACATGTACATACTAACACACTAGCACCTCTAAATGGACTTTTGAATATATGTATATGTATATATAATCAAATATATGTCCAAAAGAAGTCACAAAATTGAGAGTTAGTAGCGAACATAAGAAAATTTAGAGAGGGGAGAAGGGGCTGGAGAGATAGCCCAGTGGTTAAGAGCGCCAATCGCTCCTACAAAGGAACCAGGTTCGATCCTCAGCACCCACATGGCAGCCGAGAACTGTCTGAAACTCCAATTCTAGGAGAACTCCAGTTCCAGGGGAATCGGACACCCTCTTCTGACCTCCGCTGCATTGCACCACATGGGTGCACAAACCTGCATGCAGACAGAACATTCATACACATACAGAAATTTAAAAAAAATAAAAAAAAGAGAGGGGAGAAAGGATGGAAATTATATAATACAGTAAATGTATGATATAGCAAAATATATACATTAGGGATAATAAATTCTTTCAAGGCAATTTTAATACATAGCCTTCTCTCTCAAACATTCACACACACACACACACACACACACACACACACACACACACATCATGCAACACACATCCTTAATTCCTCAACGACTCAAGGCTGAAGACTCTACCAGAGAAATGGGGAATGCTAAAGCAATATGGGTCTTTAAATCTGAGCAGCTGGGCAGACCCAAGAGTAAGTGCTAATCTTTATTTCCAGCCTGTGGTTAAATTGCAGTCTGCAACAGATTTATTTGGAATGTCTTAAACTCTAAAGTTGGGCAACCTTTGTTAAACTCTGGAGAGGACAATATTTTATTTTGAGCCTAACAAATTAAAGATCAACCTGGGCCATCTGGGTCTGTAATAAGAACAAATAGCAAAATCATGGTTAGCAAATATCATTGCATGGTTAAGGGACGCTGCAAACATAGCTGTCCATAGATGCTGTAATTTACAGACATTTTCCATTTCCTCTGGTAATAAATTTAATTATTCCTTTGGCCCTTTATTTTGGCTAATTTTTCAGCACCATTATCAATATATTCCCAAGGAGTACAGAATACAGATAAGTTGATAAAAACTATGGGATCTGCTGCAATGTAATAAAAACAATTTCTCACTCCTATAAATTTGATTCTTATGTTTTTAGGGCAACATTTATTATTTAACGAGATGTTGCTGAACCTAATTGTATATTTACTGTTTCCAGTTATTCATTCTGTATTAGATTATCTTGAAAGAGTTTTTTTTAAATGATCATAGACATTTGCTTTAAAATACCAGTAACCAAATGAAATATACCAGAAAGGAAACAATTATAAATTGCAGGAGAGAATCACTTTTTTACTATATATTTGTACACTACTGATGTTTTCCTTTTCTATCTTAGTCTAAATATTTTATACTCATTGGTCTCCATTACTAAGTATAGAATTAAATATATACTTCAAAGAAAGCACAACTTGAAAATAGGAATGTGTTTTAGAGCCCAGCTTTGTGGAAAATTTGTGTCTCCAAGATTTTTAACTATGGTTAGTGCCTACTCCTTTAATATTATTTGGTGGAAATTTGTGTGTGTGTGTGGGGGGGGTTGTGCATCATTTTTACAGACTATGCAGAGTTGCTGACATATAAGTTTCGAAAACTAGGGTTCTCATACATCTTGAATTGTGTGGACCCTTGTGACAGTTTGAATAAAAAATGTTGTAAAGACGTTGCAAGTGTTTGATTTCTTGGTTAGTTGGAGGTACTATTTGGTGATGTTCATGGAACCTTTAAAAGGTGTTGCCTTGTTGGTGGTAGCATGCCACTTGGAGTGGGCTTAGAGAGTTCATAGCTCTGTCCTGTTTCTCTCTCTCTTTCCCTCTCCCTCTCTCCCCCCTCTCCCCCTCTCCCCCTCTCCCTCTCTCCCTCTCTCCCTCTCTCCCTCTCTCTCTCCCTGTCTTGCTCCTGTGTCTTCTTGAAGATGTGAGTGCTCAGCTTTCTCCCCCAGCTGCCTCCCGCCTAGGCTTTGCCGCTGTTATGGAGTCACCCCTCCTCTAGAACTGTCAGTCCAATAAATTATTCCTTCTATAGATTGTCATAGCATTTTATTGCAGAAATGGAAAAACGATTAACATAGACAATAATGTTATACAATATGCAATATTCCTAGGACTATCATTGTCGCTTTCCAATATACAAAACTAAAGCAGTCAAAGCACTGCTTATTCCTGAGAAACGAATTTGATATGTCTGGTTTTATATTTTTCATCATCTTGTATTTTGTGTCAGATACCTAACACTTAATTTTTTGCAATAAAACTTTTAATTAAAAATATTCTTGGACTTTAGTGATGGTTCAATGGTTAAGAGCACTGGCTATTTTTGCCGAAGACATGGGTTTGATTCCCTCACCCACAGGGAAGCTAACAATCATCCATAGTTCCAGTTCTAAGGTATCTAACATCCTCTTCTGGTTTCCTTGGGCACTATACAACACAGGCAAACACACATACACACACACACACACACACAGGCATAACACTCATACACATAAAACAAAAAATAAATAATTAAAAAATAGTTAAGTATTTTAATTTTCATCCTTCTATGAAATACATTTTAATTACTGTTCTTAAATCCTGCTCTCTAAAAATCCTGCTTCTACATTTATACCTGTTGGAATATTTTTGTCATCTAGCCATTAAACAGGCCTTAAATATGACTATGAGTTTGAAAATATCCATTGGGGCTTGGTGGAATCACTAATGCCTACATAACTGAAGATAGTAGTTTCCCATCTCCCAGAATAGTTCAGCAAGAAGGGATAGGGTCCCATGAGGTTTCCATAATCCATAACATTTTTTCCAGGGCCAAAATTGTGCAGACCCAGTGGAGGTAGTCATTTTATTTAAATGAACAATCTGAATAATATTCAATTTTTATAATTATTAAATTTTCTGTCGATAAATATAAATTGTTTATATTAAAAGCATACCATGTACATTTGGTTCAGGTATACATTATGAAAGATTATTACAATAATGAAAGTCACGAGCAAGAGTGGTCATTTGTTGTTGAGTATATGTGAACAATATCTTTCCTCAAACATCAAATAAACAATAATAATGGATTTTATTACTATTATTTATTTTATTTTTTTATTATTTTATTACTATTATTTTCACCATGCTGTGTAGACACCCAAATTTATTCCACCTATATCTGAAAGTTTATACAACGGACTAGGATATTCTCTTCTTCCATAACCACCAGCCCCAGCTCACTTTCATTCTTTTCATGTGTTGAAGTTTCAACTGTTGCCAGCATCTAAGTCAAGATTATGCTGCAGATATGCTGCAGAATAGACTACAGATTTATATCTCTATCTTTCATGAAACTTGACATCTGTAGTAGATATTGTGGCATTTGTAAGCCAGATTACAGTGATGACTAAAGGAAGAGTCAGCCTAACTCTCAGCATTAAAAGGCCAAGAGCAGACCCAAACTGTCTAGGTCACTTATTTGTTGAGACACAAATGAAGGAATGTGACCTGGACAATTTTTTAAGTGGCTTTTAAAGATTCTTTTACTGAGGGGCTGGAGAGGTGGCCTAGCGGTTAAGAGCGCCGACCGCTCTTACAGAGGACCCGGGTTCCATCCCCAGCACCCACATGGCGGCTGAGAACCGTCTGAAACTCTAATTCCAGGAGAACTCCAGTTCCAGGGGAATCCGAGACCCTCTTCTGACCTCCGCGGCATTGCACGACACGGGTGCACAAACTTGCATGCAGACAGTACATTGATACACATACAGAAATAAAATAAAATAAAATAAAAAAATTAAAAAAAAAAGATTCTTTTACTGAAATGGTATCTCCTGTATGAAATAGGAAAATAGAAGTCAGGACCCACCTTTATCTTATCATAGAATTATTGCACACACAAAACAGAATTTTCTCAGATTTTTTGCAATGGGGATATCATAACGTTTGTTGGGTAAAGTCTGCATATGCACATTCATACTTTATTTTACATTATGTTGGGGTTTTTTGAGCTAAGAGGACTACATGATGAATGAGCTTATTTATATTATATATGATAAACTAACTCTATTGTTGCATGTTAAATATCATATAGTTAAAGTGGACTTTGACATTGGAAACAATGAAACTGACAACTTGAGTTTATAACAAATGTATTGGATATGATAAACTATAAAATTGACTTTAATTTTTTAAATTTTATTTATTTTTGTATGTGTATGAATGTACTGTCTGCAGGTAGGTTTGTGCACCCGTGTCGTGCAATGCCGCGGAGGTCAGAAGAGGGTGTCCAATTCCCCTGGAACTGGAGTTCTCCTGGAATTGGAGTTACAGACGGTTCTCAGCAGCCATGTGGGTGCTGGGGATCGAACCCGGGTCCTCTGCAAGAGCAGTCGGTGCTCTTAACCGCTAGGCTAACTATCCAGCCCATATTGACTCTAATTTTTAACCTCTAGTTATTCTCAAATTTATTTTATGCATAATTACATTAGACATTTTTGGAAGTCAATCAATACCAAATTCATTTCACTTTCTAATATATATAATTGAAGTAACATCATATTTCTAAACTCGTGGTTTAAGGAGCTGAGGTATAATTTGTGATAACATATATGAGAAATTCTTCCTTTTTTAAATTTTTTACATTTTTTATTATTATTTTTATGTGTATGAATGTACTGTCTGCATGTAGGTTGGTGCATCTATGTCGTGCAATGCTGAGGAGGTCAGAAGAGGGTGTAAGATTGCCCTGGAACTGGAGTTAAAGACAGTTTTCAGCTGCCATATGGGTGCTGGGAATCGAACCTGGCTCTTGTGCAAGAGCAGATATTGGTTATTTTTTGTTGCTGTGATGATAAAAAAAATGACACGAAGAAACTTATAGAAGAACAAGTTTATTTTGGTTTACCATTCCAGGGGGATAAAGGTCTTTTAGGTTGGGGCCATGGCAGCAAACAGCAGGTGTGTTACAGGAGAAGAAAGCTTAAAGATCACATCCCAGGCTACATGCAGGAAGCAGAGAGAGCAAACTGAAAGTGAGGTGAGATTAATACTCTCCAGTCTACCCCAGTACCATACTTTCTCCAGCAAATCTCCACCTCCTAAAAGTTTCACAACCTCCCCAAACAGCACTATCAACAGCAGCCCAACTATTTAAATACCTGAGCCTATAGGGGGCAGTTCTCTTTCAAGCCTCCTCTAGCTCTTTCCTGTAAATATCATCATAAACTATCACAGGCATAATGCCCAGGAATAACATAAAATTGTTCTCTTACATTTTTGAGGCTTACAAGTCTGAAGGCAGAATATTGGTACTTTGCTCATCTGACAGGCTCCAGTACAGCATCCTTCCTGGATACATCCTAGCTTCTAATGGCCTAGACCTGGGTTTATTGGTGCATTCCTCTGCTTCAGATATCATGTCAATTCTATCACTTTCTTATCGATTTCACGAAGTTTTCCTCTCCATGTAATGTTTTTCTCTGTCCAATTATGTTATACTTATATAGGAAACAATCAGTAAATTATAGCTTATCCTGATCTAAGATAATGTGATTTTATCTTGATAAGATCAACAAAGAGCTTATTTCCAATAAGATGACATTCACAGATACTGGAATTAAGGCTGTACTATGATTTCAAAGAGACATTTATATCCCAAATTAGATCCCTGGTACTTGAAAACAAATTTGCGGATGATTCATGTTTAGTTCTTAAGCAATTTTTCTCATTTTAATCATTATATGTTAGGATGTTCCTTAAAATTGTTTTTACACATATTATTGTAAGTATAGAATAGTCAAATAAATTACAAATTTCAGACAGATGATAGACGTGGGAATGAATTTGAAAAATAAATTGCTTAAATCTGGATGCAGGTAAGAATTTAACTTAATTAATTAATTAATTAATTTTATTTGATGAATGCATTGCCTGCATGTATGAAAATGCACTTATGTTATGAGATGCCTACAGAGGTCAGAAGTGGGCATCAGATGCCCTGGAACTGTAGTTGCAGACCTTTGTTAGCTGCCATGTGGGTGCTGGAGCCCTGAACCCAGTTCCTCTACAAAAGCAACCAGTGCTCTTTACCAAGGAGCCATCTCTCCAGCCTAGTAATTGCTTATAATGTTCAAAAGTTCATGAAGCAAAACACTGTTGCAAATAGTTTAATGGCCAAGGGAAGTTCACCCATTGTGGAGATGAGTGGATTTTGCTATGTGCCTATGTAAGTAAAGTTTGCCCAAGTGTTTCTACAAAGCTATGATTGCTTAATGGTGTAGTTCTATGGTACTGGTGCTGGGATGTTTTGCCACAGTATAGAAGCTTGAAGAGCTTATTAAATTTAATTAATTCTTCAAAATATTACCCACCTGTCTATGATCTTCAGATGTTTCCAGTGAGAGGCATTTATTTATTTATGTATTTATTTATTTATCTATTTATTTATAATTATTTCCTGCATGTACATAAGTGTACCTATGTCCATGGAGTCCAAAAGAGGGTACCAAATTCTTTGAAATTGGAGTTAGGTAGGGTCGTTAGCCACTATGCAGGTGCTGGGAACCAAACGTGGGCATATTTGCAAGAGTAGTCAGTGTACTTACCCACTGAGTTATCTCTCCAGCTCCAGCACTCATTTCCTTAATGCAATTTCTCTTTCCCCAATGATGGCCACTTGAGCTTTTACTGGCTTAATAAACACTGTTCTCTGTAGAAAAATCACACAGAATGAATACAACACCTTCAGTGTAGTCAATCTATTTTATTATTAAAGAAAATAACAACAGTTGGTATAGCAGAGATCAAATGACAGTACTGACTTAATAGAAATATACCACACAATATAACAATCTTGAACATCAGTAGCAGATGATAGTTCCAGGATGGGGATAGACTCACAGGATCTATGGCAATGGCAAAAATATTATTATATTAGAATTTAAAAGGATAACAGTGATCATTTGTATTTTTAATTTAGAATACTTTCAAATCCCAAAGACGAGTTTCTTAATAGCTAGCATATTTTACATGTAAAAAGCATGATTTTACCTTTTTAAACTTTCATAAATAATGATTTGCTTTATTTTGGAAATATATGTTGTATGCTGTTAGATGTAATTTAGGGAAAAAAAGAATATAACATTTATTCTTTTGTTTGTTGTTTTTTTTATTTTTGTTTTGTCTTTTTGAAACAGGATCTCCCTTTTAGCCCCATCTGGCCTGAAACTTGTTCTGTAGACCAGGCTGGCCCTTGAACTTATAGAGATCCTCCTGCCTCTGCCTCCTGAGTGCTAGGATTAAAGGCATGCACCACCAAGCCTGGCTTAAAGATGGTTCTTAGCCATCATGTGCATGCTGGGAATTGAACCTATGTCCTCTGCAAGAGCAATAGGCACTATCAACTGCTGAGCCATCTCTCCAGCCCCAACATTTTTTTTTTTATAATATTAGCTGATGAAGAAGCCTCTTTTCCCTGTTATGTCTAACCTTCACATTTTCGTTGAGCAAAATGTTTATCTGAAAAAAAGTGCAACATTAGAGATGAACTCAGTTTGGATGAATTTTCAGTTTAATCTTTAGTTTGCTTTGTATCAATTTTTATTCTCATTCAATAATAAAATGTCTTTTTTACATGAATACTGCATTTGCAGAAGCATGGAGTAGATGATCCCAGCTTGTCAGAGTGACCTAGCCACACAGAAAGATCATCTGTTTGTACCTTTTGTATTTAATTCCAGATGGTCTGGAAAGGTAAGATAATGCTAATGAATCTCTAGATATTGGATGACAATTAATGAAGGAAGCAAGGTCATGCTGCAACATTTTGGCTATATAGAACAGCTTAATTCAAAAATAAGTTTATTTCTCAGAAAAGAAGGATGTAGCTATTATTAAGAAAAAAAATTACATATTTTTCTTTTTTTAACTCTAGACTTTACTAGATTCCTAAACACTCGTCCAAACTATTTTGAATCCTTTGTGTTGGAGGAAAATGTTAACTAGCAGGTTTGAATTATCTAAATTTTGCATTCTCAAGAAAGATACCCTTCAATGGAGCCTGGCTTATAACCTCTAAGTCCTTGAATATTAACAAGTATTTGCTTATCTGAGGCCACTAGCTTATCCAGATAATTTATGCTACCAGTGCTATTTATGGAGGGATTCTGGGATAATTTTAGAAAATGTATGCTAGCAGTGTGATCTCTGGTAGAACCTTGGGTAAAGTACTGTACATACACCCTGGGAGATGCTTGAGAATGTGAACGACATAGATCAATGATGTCTACCAAATGAAAGCACCCTAAAATATCCTTGGCCATGAAGGCAAGGATGAATTTTTTTGGTTGGTACTGCTCCACCATATTGCCCTACATCAATGCCAGGGCATTTGTAATTTGCATTACTTCGCCTAGGGAGCACAACTGGACATGTGTGCTTTGTCTTTTAGTGACTCTTGCCTATGAGTCCTGTACTGTCAGATTGTAAGTATAATAGGCTTACTGAGTGGTGTCTTTCTAGCAAAGATAATTTGTATATGCTCTTTGCAATTCAGGACCACATATCTCCTCAGGTTTTTTTTTTTTTTTTTGGTGGGGGTCTTTTTGAAACAGGGTCTTTCTGCAGCCCCAGCTGCCCTGGTACTCTCTATGTAGACCAGGGGGAGTTTGAACTCACAGAGATCCACCTGTTTCTGCTTCCCGAGTGCTGGGATTAAAGGCATACACCACCATGCCTGGCTTTCTGCTGAGATTTTTATATGCCGCTACTGAAATGTATAAAGTCTTTCATTATGTAGTCAATTCAAAGTTTTAAGACTCAGTTAGTGCTTTCACAATTGAAAATTATTTGGTAAAAGCGGCACAGTAAATAATATGAGAAGCACTAACTTGAATTCCACCTTTGCATTGAATATAAGATGCTGGATGTAGCGTATTTAAAAGTATAGATATCCTCCATATTGAGAAGAATAATTTCTGAACTTCTCAAATAGAAATAATTTAAGCATGGTTTTATGTGTTGTATATAATTACAGCCTTGGATATTTACATTTTCTGGTATAAAGGGCCATACATCATATTTACAACCTTAATTTTTCTGGGTTCTTTTTGTACTGAGTACATGAATTTGAACAATAAATCTTGCAAAATTTTTATCTCTAGTAAGACAAGTATGCTTGATATTTTCAAAAATGAAGTTTATTTTAAATAATTCAAGAGGCCATTATTATCCTTGGCTTTGGATATAACACTAAATTTCAAGTAAATTTACAAGAACTGTATGGGTAACCTTTTGACGAATGCTGCTGCTGAAACTGGGATCAATTCTTTTATCGGATTTTATACTACATGAATTAACAGAAGAAATTCCATATGCAATTTCAAGATTAACATACAATTCTTTCTACTAAGAAATTAACATACCAGAACCTAATATATAAAACATTTTAAGTAGGATATGCTGATTTCCAACCACATAGGATATTTAGTAGCTTGATTTTAGTACATGTAGTAATGCTTAAGTTTATGTAAGCATTGTTATACTCTTCAGATATTGGTCAAGTAAAATTTTACAGTTTTAGGATAAGTTATTGCAATTTATATCTAAATAGGAGACTTTGAGGTAAATAGGAGACATTGACCTCCAACAATGTGGATAAATCTCATCAAAATAGGTGGAAGGCATGAGTTGAACAAAACATTGACCTCTCTAGGAAATAGGTAATTCTGCTTCAGGCAATCTTTGGACTTGAACTAAAACCAATCATTCTTTCATAATCTTTTTTTAATGATGTTTTGTGTATTTCAGACGTCATTTCTCAGTTCAGTTTAGACATATTCCCCTTTCCCCTTCCCCCACCCCAACCCAGATCATGCACTCTGACATAACTATCCTGCATCTTTCCTTGAGTCTTTTTTATATTTAGGAATTCACATTTTCCTTCTTTAATTTTATATTACTCTAAAATATGCATATGTACTTTCCACTCATGTACAGTAATAGCAGAGTCTGAGAGTAAATGGTGGATCAATTCTAGAGCCTTTTAAGAGATTTACATTATAACAACATAGTTGCTTTCAGATAAACAGAAATATAACAATAATGTTGTTCAGCTTGCCTTTTATGTGAGAATTTGGTGTTAGCATCCACAAATGAGGGAAACCATTCACCACTTGATTTTTTGGGACTGTCTTACTTCACTTAGCATAATGGCTTTGAGTTCCATCCATTTACCTGCGAAGTTTATGATGTCATCTTTCTTTACCACTGAGTAGTACTCCATTGTGTAGATGTACCACATTTTTCTCATCCACTCATCAGTTGAGGGGCATTGGGTTTGGTTCCATCTCTTTGCTATTGTGAAAAGAGCTACAATAAACATGGATGCACATGTATCTTTCTGGTAGGATGAGTCTTGTGGTTATATACCTGGGTCAGGTGGCAGACTCATTTTGAGTCATTTGAGGGCTCTCCACACTGCTTTCCATGATGGTTGTATAAGTTTACATTCCCACCAGCAGTAGGTGAGTATTCCCTTTCCCCACAACCTCTCCAGCATTTGATGTCTTTTGTTTTCTTGATCTTAGCCAGTCTTATTAGAGTGAGATAATATCTGAGAGTGGTTTTAATTTGCATTTCTGTTAGGAACAGGTCAGAAAGAAGTAATCAAAAGGAAAGGGTTAAGCATGCAGGAGCAACTCTCCAGTTGAAGCAGGTCTGGTTCCCATAGTTACTCCCTCCCACCTTGAGTTATTAGCTCCCATAGCTACCTGAGGTCAGGATGAACTTTCCCACCCCTGTAGGAGTTCTTCTCACCCCCTGAGGAGCCCATTACTCTCCAAGGGGCTTCATGCTGCTAAACACAACCATTGTTTCAAACAAAGGGTTGCAGAACAGGTGGACTGATCCAATGAGAGGCTGGCTGGTCTGCAACCACCAAGACCCCACCAATTAGAGAAAGGGTCACCATAACTGCAGTGGAAATCCCCTAACTGGGAATAAAAGTGGGAGAGGATCAGACCTCCAGGCCACTGCCCTCCAATACCATGGGACTGTGCTCGGCCTCTGTCACTGTCTCTGTGTTGTGTTCTGTAATTTTTCCTTGATGTAATTTTTTTTATTAAAGCTTTTCCTCCACAGTTTTTAGCCTCTTGAGAGATTCTTTGGTAGCATGGCATTTCTAACTCAACATTTCCTTAATTATTAACTATGTTGAACGCTTTTTAAGATGTTTCTCAGCATCTTTACTTCCTCACTGGTGAAGTCTCTGTTCAGCTCTTTACTCCATCTTTTGAGTAGATCATTTGTTTTCTTACTTTTTATTTTTTGAGTGGTCTACATATTCTTTTGGTTTCTTGATCTTAGCCAGTCATATTGGAGTGAGGTGATATCTGCTCTGTCAGATGAATCACTAGTAAAGATTTCTTCCCACTCTATGGGTTTTCTGTTCACTTCCTAGATTGTTTCTTTCACTGTACAGAAGCTTTTGAGTTTGATGAGGTCCCATTTGTCTACTGTTGACCTTATTTCCTGTGCAGCTGCTGTCTGATTTAGAAAGTTTTTCCTATACCCATGTCTAGTAGGTTGTTACCAACTTTTTCTTCTATCACTCAGGGTTTCAGGATTTATGTTGCTATCTTTGATCCACTTGGAGTTGATTTTTGTACAGGGTGAGAGGTGGGGGTTTAATTTTTTTTCTTCTATAAATGGTGATCCCACTTTGCCAGCACCATTTATTAAAGATGGTATCCTTCCTCCATTGAGGTTTTTTGCCCCTTTGTCAAATATGAGGTGGCTGAAATTATATGAACTCAAGTTTGGATCTTCAATTTTGTTCCATTGGTCAGCAGGTCTGTTTTTTTGCTGGTACCAGGCTGTTTTTATGACTATGGCCCTGTAGTATAGCTTGAAGTCTGGTAATGTGATCCCACCTGTATTGCATTTTTCACTCAGGGTTTCTTTAGCTATTCATGGTCTTTTGCTTTTCCATATAAATTTAAGGATTTTTTTCCCAAGTTTGTGAAGAAGCTCATGGGAATTTTGATTGGGATTGCGTTGAATCTGTATATTAATTTGGGTAAAATGGACATTTTTACTATATTAATTTTTCCAATCTGCGAGCATGGGAGAGCTTTCCATGTTTTGAAATCATTTTCAATCTCCTTCTTTACAAGTTTAAAATTTTTGTTGTAGAGATCTTTGGTAACTTTGGTTACATTTGTTTCCAAGTATTCTATTATTTTTGAGGCTATTGTGAGTGGGAAGGTCTTCTTATATTCCTTCTTCACTTGTTTATTGTTGGCATAAAGAAAGGCTACTGATTTTTTTCATGTTACTTTTGTATCCTGCCTCTTTAATGAAACTCT
Organism: Rhizomys pruinosus; assembly: GCA_009823505.1. Taxonomy (NCBI): domain Eukaryota; kingdom Metazoa; phylum Chordata; class Mammalia; order Rodentia; family Spalacidae; genus Rhizomys; species Rhizomys pruinosus. The sequence continues at coordinate 579,539 of VZQC01002498.1, forward strand.
TAATCATTTCTAGAAGTTTTCTGGTGGAGTTTTACCATCCCTTACATAAACTATCATATCATCTGTAAAAAGGGATGGCTTAACTTTTTCTTTTCCAATTTGTACTCCTTTAATTTACTTCTCTTGTTTTATTGCCCTAGCAAGTGTTTCAAGCACTACCTTAAAGAGGAGTGGTGATAAGGCACAGCCGTGCCTGGTTCCCACCTTAAAGGGAAATGATTCCAATTTTTTCTCCATCTAGGATGATGTTGGCAGTGGGTTTGCTATATTTGGCTTTGATCATGTTGAGGAATGTTTCCTTCAGTCCGACTCCCTTTAGGACTTTAAACACAAAGGCATGCTGGAACTTGTCAAAGGCTTTTTATGTATCAATTGAAATGGTCATGTGGTTTTTGTCTTTCAGTCCGTTCATGTGTTTTATGATATTTATTGATTTATGTATGTTGGACCACCCCTACATCTCTGGTATGAATCCAACTTGGTCATGATGGATGATCTCTTTGATGTGGGTCTGTATGTGATTTGCAAGTATTTTGTTAAGAATTTTTGCATCTATGTTCATTAATGAGATGGGTCTATAGCTTTCTTTTTTGGTTGTATCTTTGTCTGGTTTTGGTGTTTGGGTGATGCTTCATAGAAGGAATTCCTTCATAGAAGGAATTTGGGAGAATCCCCTCTGTTTATATCCTTCTGAACAGATTGAGTAGTAATGTTTGTACGACCTCTTTAAATGTTTTATATAATACTACTGTGAATCCATCTGGGCACAGGCTTTTTTTATTTGGGAGGCTTTTTTTTTAATTACATCCTCAATTTCCTCAAATATGGATCTGTCTAAACTATCAATATCTTCTTGGTTAAGCTTTTGTGTTGCCCACAAATTCAAGTATTCATCCATTTCTCTTAGGTTTTCAAATTTATTGGAGTATAGGCTTTTAAAGTATTCCCATATTGTTGTCTGGATTTTTGTTTGGTTGTGATGTTTCCTCTTTCATCACAGGTTGTATTGATTTGGAGTTGTTCCCTCTTTCTTTTGGTTAAATGGGCTAGATGTCTGTCTATTTTATTTATATTTCCAGAGAACCAGCTTTTGGATTTGTTGATTCTGCGTATTGTTTTCTTTGTTTCTATTTCATTGATTTCTGCTCTGACATTTGTGATTGATTTTCTTCCTGTCTTTTGGGTTTAGGGTTCATTTGTTTTTGTCTCTCAAGTGTTTTTAGCCACAGTGTTAGATTGTTTATTTATTCCCTTTCTGTTTTTTTTTTTTTTTTTTTTTTTATGATGGGCACTATAAGGCTATAAATTTCCCTCTCAAGACTGATTTTTAAAGTATCCCACAACTGATGTGTTTGTATTATCTTTTTCTTTCAGTTCCAGGAATACTTTTAATTTCAATTCTTATTTTCTTCCCTGACCCTTTCATTATTATAATGGTGTTTGTGTCTCCATGTCTTGTATCTTAGGTGGGCTATTCTGACTATTCATACTGAGCTTGATTGCACTGTGGTCTATAGAATTCATGGAATAATTTCAAAACTTTTTGCATTTGCTGAGATTTCTTTTTTTGCCCAGTATTGGTCAGTTTTGGAGAATGTTCCATGAGGTGCTGAGTAGAAATATATTCTCTGGGTGAATGGGTGGAATATCTGTGATTGTCGTGAGGTCCATTTGGTGTAGGTGCTCTCTGCTTATGTTTTGTCCAGCTTTATCTATCCAGGGGCTCCGAGGTGGTGTTGAAGTCTTCCACTATTAGTGTGTAGGATTAATCTGTGTCTTGAGGTCCTGCAGAATGGTGTTTATAAAGCTAGGTGCACCAGAGTTTAATGCATAAACATTTAGGATTGTGAAGTCTTCTTAGTTAATTGTTCCTTTGGCAAGGATGTATGGCCCTCTTTGTCTCTTCTGATTAGTTTTACTTTGAGATCTATTTTGTCTCATCTTAGAATAGCTACTTCAGCTTGTTTCTTGGTACCATTCACTTGGAATATTTTTCCATCCTTTCACTATGAGGTGGTGTCTGTCTGTGAGGGTGAGTATGTTTCTTGTTAGACAACATATAGAAGGATTCTGTTTCTCATATCATTCTCCCAGTCTATGTCTTTTATTGGGAGAAGACCATTAGTATTTCAAGTGTTTATTGTGTGAGAAGATGTGTTGCCATCAGTGACCTCTTCCTGTAGCATGGTACTTCTAAGACCCTCCAAAACCAGCACCACCAACTGGGGACAAAGATGTCGAAATACTTTGAGCCTATGGGAAATATTCTCATTCAAACCACCACAAGGACCATTGTTGAAAAAGAGACATTAAGATTGCAAGAGCCAAAGGTGGTGGATTACTATAAGAAAAAACAGCTTTCTAGACAGCTAATCAATTAATCATGAACTCACAGCAATGGTGATGGCATGTAAATGTCCCATGCAAGCTCAATCCAAACAAAATCAAAGCATGGACATTATGAAGTAGGTAAAAATTGCACTCCTATCTGAGGAACTATTGACAAATATTGGCTACTAGGAGAAGAAGAATCAGTCTATTTTAAATTGTGACTTGATAGATAAGCCAGGCTACAGTGGATGAAGACATACTGAAAGGCATTTAGAGACACATATTTGACTCTAAAGGCCTTTATATGCACAATATAACATACATGCCAAATTGTAGTAAAAATGGGGAAACGGTTATGTTCTCTGAATTAAAACATACCCTGTATTAGTTTCCTTTTCATTATGAAATAAAATAATGCAATTATTGTGAGATAAAGAACACATTTATTTCTGCTGTTACAGTTATAAAACTAAAATAATTGAAATGGAGTTCATGGGGCTACAGTCATGGTTTCAGAAAGGGAATTTCTTCTGAAATCTATAAGACAGGATTGATTTCCCATCTCCTGATCTGGTGATCACTACCATGTTTTTTGGTTTGTAATCTTTATTATTAATTTTAATTGTTACTTTTATTATTTTACATATATTTTCAAAAAATCTCATCTTAGTTGCCTTAACCTTTTTTTTTATCTTTTTTTATTGATGCTTTGTGTATTCATACATCATTTTCCCAATTCAGTTCAGGCATATATCCCCTTCCTTCTTCCCCCCACCCCACCCCTACCCATCCCAGATCATGCATCTTCGCTGTAAACTTTTCTGCATCTTTTCTGTTTTTTTTGTTTTCAATTTATTTATTTTTTAGTAGTTAATTTTGAGTACAAGCATCCTTCATGTAAAACCAATTTGTGAGCAGTTGTGCCCCAAACCCATCACAGCCAGGGTCCCACCATCCAGCAGGGGGGCTTGTATGTGTTCAATCAAGTTGTACAAATGAGTGTCCAGTCTATATTGTGTAGTTTCACATTCACCCCAATCACAGCCCTTACATTCTCCATGCCCCCTCCTCTTCCGCAGATTGTTCCTAGGCTTAGAAAAGGGCACGGTGGATGAGAAGAAAAACAATCTACTTTCTCTGAGCTGGTTTTCTTGGTCTCTAGTCAATCTCTGGCTGTTTTTTCATGGGTCTTCCAGCTTGTCCAGGCATAACCTTTCAATCCTACTTAATAAGCACACACAATTAGGTATATAGCTATTTAAACAGTATAATATATAGGCCTTTCGATCCTACTAATGAAGCACGCACAATTAGATATGTAGGTATTTAAACATTACTAATTGTTATGGTTACTTAGGTATAGACACAGATGTTTGGATGGTATTGGTTTGTAATCTTAACATTTCAGTCTGCACCATCATCCTTACAATGATTTTCTGATTATTTCTGCCCTCATCTCATAAAAACATTCAAAATTTCACTCATAACATATCTAGAAAACTCATCTATTTTTTATTTCAGTTCTTCCATGTTCTTATTTTCATAGTATATATATATATACAATCATATACTATATAGAGGGTATCATATTATTTATTTACTATATATTACTCCTCATACTTCTAACCTCCATTTTACTCTACTAATTTCTCCTCTGCTAACCCTGGAATGCTCCTGGTGATCTTTCTTCTTCCCTGCTAGTCTCCTGCTACTTTCTTGTCTTTTTTTTTTTCAATTTAGATCTAGTCCAAGCACTCACAGCTACTGTGTACTTGTAATTTCAGTGTTCATGTCTTATCAAGAAAACAGCATTTCATAACATTGCTCTCCATTCTCCAACTCTAAAAATCTTACTGTCTCCCTCTTTTAAAAAAAAAGTTCTTTTTATGACATATTTATCACATTTTATTTTTATATTTTATTGAGGTTTTATGTATTTCATACAAGATTTCTTAATCAAATTTTAACCCTTCCTTGCTCCGCAATCGACCAGAGCTCATGCATTCTGCCATACATGTCTTTCATCTTTTTCTCAGTATTTTTTGAATTTTTGAGCACAGAAGTTCCTATTTGGGGAAGACGTTTACTGTTTTGGTCATTTCTTTGACCCAGTCTTTTTAGCTGCTGTTGTTGTTGTTCATTCCAATTTGTGTTACTTCAAAATATGCCTACATACATGGCACACATATACCAAAATTCTGATTTCTGAAAATAAACTATAGGTCAATTCCAAAACATGTTCAGAAATTCACATTTTGACATAAGAATTGCATTCAAGTAAAGAAAAACATTAATTTACATTCCTACATTACATAGCAAGTTGATGAGTAACACCAGGTGTTATATTTACTAAAATGAAAAGGAAAAATGAATTATTTAGTTTGCCTATAAAGAGAGATTTGGTCCTAGGTTCCATAAATGAGGGACACCATATGCTGTTTGTTTTTATGGTAGTGTATTACTTCACCTAGCCTATTTCTAGTTCCATCCATTTACTTGCAAAGTTCAGGATGCCATCTTTCTTGCATATAATTCCAGAGTGTAGATGTACCAGATTTTCTTTATCCACTCCTAGGTTGAGGGACAATTGGGTTTCTTCCAGCTCTTCACTATTGTGAAGAGCTTTCACTGTACAGATGCTCTTGAGTTTAGTATGTTCCCACTTGTCAATCGTTGACCTTATTTTTGCAACAGTTGCCATCTGATTTAGAAAGTATTTTCTTACACCTATATCTTGTAGGTTCTGCCAATGTTTTCTTCTATCATTTTCAGAGTTTCAGGTTTCACAGTTATTTAATCCATTTTGGAGTTGATTTTTGTACAGGGTGATAGGTAGGTGTTTCATTTTATTCTTCTACGAGTGGTGATCCAGTTTTACCAGTACCATTTGCTGAAGATGCTGTCTTTCGTCCATTGAGTCCTCTTGGCCCTTTTGTTAACTATGAGGGGGCAGAAATGGATCAAATTGGATCTTCAATGTTTTTCCCATTGATCTGGGGAGATTTTTTTTTGCCAATACCAGGGTATTCTTATGACTATAGCCCTGAAATATAATTTGAAGTCTGGTATAGTAATGCCCCCTACATTGCTCTTTTTCCTGAGGGTTGCTTTGGGTATCAGGGGTCTTTTTTTCCACATGAGTTCTAGGATGATTTTTTTTCTAGGTCTGTGAAGAAGCTTATGGGAATTTTTTTTGGGGGGGTCTTTTCGAGACAGGGTCTCCCTGTAGTCCCAGCTGTCCTGGAACTCATTCTGTAGACCAGGCTGGCCTTGAACTCACAAAGATCCTCCTGCCTCTGCCTCCCAAGTGCTGGGATTAAAGGCATGTGCCACCACACCCGGCTAAAGCTTTTTTTTGGGGGGGAGGGGATTTTAATTGATATTGTATTGAATCTGTATATTACTTTGGATAGGATGGTCATTTTTACTATATCAATTCTTCCAATCCATGAGCATGGGAGGTCCTTCTATCTTCTGGTATCTTCTTCAATCTTCTTTAGGGGTTTAACATTTTCATTGTAGAGATTTTTAGTGGTTTTGATCAAATTAGTTTCTAAGTATTTTATTTTTTGAAATCTATTTTGAATGGAAAAGTCTCCTTGTATTCCTTCTCCAATTGTTCGGTTTTGGAATAAAGAAAAGCTACTGAATTTTCTAGGTTAATTTTGTGTCCTGCCACTTTACTGAAGCTGTTAATCATTTCTAAAAGTTTTTTGGTGGAGTTTCTGGCATCCCTTAGGTAAACTATCATGCAATCTTAAAAAAGGGATAGTTTGACCTCCTCTTTTCCAATTCATGCTCTTTTATTTCCTTTACTTGTCTTCTTGCCCTTCTGAGTATTTCAATCTCTATATTCCAAAGGAATGGCGATGGGGGCAGCTTTTCTGGGTCCCTGACTTTTAGGGGAATGCTTCCATTTTTTCCCCCTTTAGAATAATGTAGGCTGTGGGTTTGTTGTATATAGCTTTAGTTATCTTGAGGAATGATCCCTCTAATCCAATTCTATCCAGGACTTTAAACATGAAGGGATTCTGGATTTTGCAGAAGCCTTTTTATGCATCAATTGAGATGATGATGCTGTTTTTGCCTTTCAGTCATTTTATGTGTTTCATGATATTTATTGACTTACATATGTTGAACCGTCTCTGCATCTCTGGTATGAATCCTACTTGTTCGTGATGGGTAATCTTCTTGATGTGTGACTGTATGCTGTTTGCAAGCAATTTTTTTTTAGAATTTTTGCATCTCTGTTCATTAATGAAATGGGTCTATAAAGTTTTCTTTTTTGCTTGTATCTTTGCCTTGTTTTCGTATTAGAGTGATCCTGGCTTCATAGAAGAAATTTAGGTTAATCCTTGTAGTATGGATTAAAATGTACAAGGTGTCTTTTAAATTCCCCAACATTATGATAATTTTTATAAATCACATAATATGTATTAAAAGGTCTCGATATTAAGATGCAACATTATGCTACATTATGCTCACAGTGAGCTAAAGTAAATACTTTTAAAATATAATAAAATAAATATTCAACAAAAGCATTCTACCTGTGATTTTATATCAGTTGTAATTTGTCATGACCTTACATTCCTTATAAACGTTTTATTATACAGAACTTCTTCTACTCAATTTTGTCTTACTGAAATGGTAAATAAAAAATCTGAATGCTAAGCAAATAATTCGTTAATTACATGCAATTATCTATTTAGAAAGAAATAGGTTTTAAAAGGACTACTCTTCTTAGAAAAATAGCTACAGCATAGACAAAGTGTTCATAGAGTTTCACTGTACTTAAAATCCTTGAAAAATTTTTCTTTTCTATTTCAAATATCTATACTTTTATCATATTCCTATTTAATAGTTTCCACCCTTATTGTTTAGTATGAAATTCAGATTAAGTTTGTTTCTGGCAATGATGGATTTATGTTTTGGGCCAAATATATTGCACAGAACAACAGTAAAAGGCAAACACACACTAAAGCTTTCCATTTCTGAATGACACTGAGAATAGTTACCTAAGTGAAAAGATGTGTGGAAATAGGAAAAAGTCATGAAACCAAAAGGCATGTGATCAACATGTATCAGACTTCCTTCCCATTGCATATTGGTGATTAACAGAGAACATAATGAAGGAGATGACCTAAACTGTCAATAAACTCCTGGGATACCAGAGTTAAACTCCAGTGATACAAAGCTAAATATACAGTTTCCTTGCAAGGGTTTGACTTAGTGTATCTGCTACCTAGTCCTTGATCCATCGCACCTGGTTCCACAGGGAAGTAGAAGGTCATGGACTGAAGTAGATGTTTGTGCAGGAAAAGGATACTCACTTCATGCCAAACAGGAAGAAGACAGTGAGAAAAAGGACAGGGGTTAGGTTTAGCCTTCATAGGCATGGCTAATGAGGCCTCTCTAATTCTTAGAGCTTTTAGAGATCTGACCTACTTAAATTTTCTACTACATTACAGAATAGCACTATAACTAGCTATAGAATGAAGGCCTGGAAGCACAACCAAAAATATACCCTTTCTTAGTTTATATTTTAATCATAAATGTTGGATCATATGGGGCTGAAGAGATTGATCAGCAGTTAAGAGCACTGGCTGCTCTTGAAGAAGACCCAAGATTGTTTCCCAGGACCAACATGATGGCTAAATCCATCCATAAATCCAGTTCCTGGGGATCTGGCTTCCTCTTCTGACCTCTGTGGGCACTGCTCAACATGGATGCACTTATGTAGGTGTAGGCAATACACTCATACACATAAGATAAAAATAATAAATAAAATATTTTTAAAAAACAAATGCAGAGTTAAGAGACTGCATTCATGAAGTTTCAGATGTAGACTGTATTGGAAATTGAGCTGGAAGCTATTCTGTTACAGTTTGGCAAATTTGTCTACATTATTTTGTTGTTCTGAGATGGTGGGTTTTAAAATAATAGAAAAATAAGTTTGCAAATGGAATTTAAAAACAGTTCTGAATTCAAATTCAGGCATCATTACTAGTTGCTTTTATCCAAGTTTACAGAGAGGACAGGAAACAAAACATCAAAAAGAAGCATAGTGTTTAATAGTGTGGAAATAAATATTTGTGGGCAGGAACTTCAGGGCATTTAAAACATGCTCACAATGACAATACTTACGTTTTATTTTAGAAATATTTATTTTATTTTGCATGTATGTGGGAATGCCTGCATGTGTGTATATATGTATCACGCAAGTGCAGTGCCTACAGAGGACAGAAGAGGGTGTTTCTTCCTCTGGGGCTAGAGTTGCAGGCACTTTTCTACCACTCAGTGTTGGTTTTGAGAACTGAACCCAGGTTCTCTCGTAGATCAGCCAGTGCTCATAACTGCTTAGGTAACTCTGTAGATGCTCAATTGTTAACCTTAAAGCCTCCTTGCTATGCTAAAAAAATGTCTATGCAGCTTTATTGAGAAAATATAGCATTTCATAGTGATTCATTTACTTCGTTTTATTAATCTCAACAATTTTGAGTAAATGTTTCCATTTTACATGAAAAGTTTTTACTTCACTTCAGTGAACTGGAAATTTAAACTGTGCATATAAGTGTCTTGCCTTCTGATAGAAGAAAAAGTTGGCAGCAGACTACAAGACATAGGTGTAGGAAAAGGCTTCCTAAATCAGACAGCAGCTGCACAAGAATTAAGGTCTACAATTGACAAATGGGACCTCATTAAACACAAATGCTTCTGTACAAAAAAAAAACAAAACAAAACAAACAAACAAACAAAAAAACAATCAAGGAAGTGAAGAGAAATCCCACAGAGTGGGAGGAAACCTTCACCACAGAAATATCTCTCAAAGCATTGATTTCCAGAATATATAAACTACTCAAAAAACAAAGAAGAAAGAACATAAATGACCCACTCAAGAGATGGAGCAAAGAGCTGAACAGAGAATTCACAAGTGAGGAATTAGAGATGGCTGAGAAACACCTTAAGAAGTGTTCACCATCACTAATCATTAAGGAAATGCAAACCAAAACCACTTTAAGATATCATTTTACTCCAATAAGACTGGCTAGGATCAAGAAAACAAATGATACCAAGTGCTGGAGAGGTTGTGGGGAAAGAGGAACACTCATCCACTGCTGGTGGGAATGTAAACTCGTGCAGCCACTATGGAAAGCAGTGTGGAGAACCCTTGGAAGACTTGGAATGAACTTGCCACCTGACCCAGCCATACCACTCCTAGGCATGTACCCTCAAGACTCACCCCACTGCAGAGATATATGCATGACCATGTTTATTTCAGCTCTCTTCACAATAGCAAGGAGCTGCAACCAACCCAAATGCTCCTCAACTGATGAGTGGATAGAGAAAATGTGGTACATCTACACAATGGAGTTCTATGCAGCAGTAAAGAAAGATGACATCATGAGCTTTTCAGGAAAATGGCTGGAGCTAGAGGACATCATGCTGAGTGAAGTAACACAGACCCAGACAAACAAACGACGAATGGTATCCCTCATCTGTGGATGCTAGTGCCTGTTACCTAGTCATAAGTATTTCTTGTGCACGGCCCCTTGAGCTTTTGTCCAAAGCAGTTGGGAGTAATGCATATTGGAAACAACAACAACAACAACAACAACAACAACAACAGAAAGGTCTGCATCAAAGAACTGACTGAAACAGTTAACTTCTGTTCAAAACAATCAACTTCCACATGGAGAATATTGAGAAAGACTGAGAAAGAGATGAAAAGCATGTTTGGCAGAATGCATGAGCTGAGGTGGGATGGGGGAATGTTGCGGGGGACACGGGTTTAGATTTGATAATTAGATTAGATTAAAAAATAAGTGTTTTGCCTTCATGTATGTAGGTGCACAAGTATGTGCAATGCAGAAGAGGACATCAGATACCTTGGAACTGGAATTTCAGATGGCTGTTAGCTGACATATGGGTGCAGGATACAGAACCTGGATCATCTATAAGAGGAACCCTCTGCTTAACTTAGATAACATATCTCTAGTCTCACCACATAAGGGTTAAGTTCTCAGAAGTTTGTTTTTTTTAACATTTGTTTTACTTTATGTGTATGATTGTTTTGATTGCATGTACATAAGTGCCCCTATGCATGCAATGCCTCTGAAGATTAGCAGAGGGAACTCAGTCCCCTGGAACTGGAGTTGCTGATTTTTTTTAACCCTCACATGGATGCTGAGAACTGAATTCATATCTTTCATAAGAGCAGCCAGTGTTCTTAACTGCTGAGGCATCTCTCCAGCCCCTCCAGTGTATTTTTTACATTAATATTATCTGAAGTAATATAATCATGAATGTGTGTCATGCATGTGTGTATGTGTGTCTGTGTGAAAGTGAGTGAAAGAGAGACAGACAGAAAATTGACTCTGCCCCTCTCACCATCTATAATTGCCAGTAGCTCCTATGCTAGGCATGAGGCTATGTGCCCACCTCCTGCCTCCATGGGTGGATTTCGCCTAGTTAGATCTTGTGTAGGTCTTGAGTTTGCTATCACAGGCACTGTAGATTCATATGTGTCACTGTCCTGTTTTGTGAAGGAAGCACTCTTTCATTGTAGTCATCCACCACATCTATGCCATCATCTTTCTGTTGTTTCTTCTACAATCCTCCCTGAGACTTTGGAGATGGATAGGATATAGACGGTCCACTTACGGCTGAACAATCCACAGTCCTTTATATTTAGCATGTTGATCAATTGTGGATCTCTCAGTAAATTGCTATTTGCTATTAAAATAATCTTCTCAGATGAAATGTAAAAGCTAGACCTTCAAAAGATACTGAATATTGATGTTGATCTTGATCACCCTCCATAACTTGACCATAACCCTCTATTGCTGAACAAACTACATACTTGAGCCACAGAAAACTGATGACTCAAGGTGGTACAGAACTGGGAGCTTCATCCTCTACTGGCTATCTTTCATGAGACTAGAAGTTGCTATAGAGGAGAAAGTTAATTATCAATTGTGCTGTGCCATAGTATATGCTCACTACAATAACAGTAGTATGAGCAGGATAGGACTGCTAGTGCAATAGTATCACAAATGTCATGGTAGACACCAACCACTCCTGATTATAATTAAGTCCCAAACCAGGAGATAAAAAACTCATACCTGGAATCAAGAACCTGTGGGTAGATAGATCATAGACCCTGGAAGTGAACCCATATGGATACAGTATTAAATGCTGCTATATGAACATAGTATTGAAATGATACCTCATAACTTATTACTATATTTGTAGATTAGTTCATCTATCAACACAGAACAGAGAAACTTCCTCTTGATCTATGAAGTATTTTATTTTGTTTTAATTTTTAAATTTTAAGATATGCTGCATATCATTTCTACTTTTGTTACTCTTCCATCCAACTACCTCCAGCATCCTCCAAACCCCTCCTTACTTCTTAGTACTATACATCCAAATATCATTTTTCAAGTTTCAGTTTAGTTTCAAATTCACAGTACTCTTTCCTTGAGATAGTCAACTGCTACAGATTTCCTAACTCACAGTTAAATATTTAACATTGGTTTATGTTTCATTCTTTGTATTATTATTTAATATTAGAATTTCTAAATCAGTGGTTCTTATACATTTTTCTCTTATACCTCATTTTATTGTTTTTAATTTTATTCATTCTCATTTTATGTGTACAAGTCTATTGCCTGCATAAGTGTAAGTGCATCCCTGTCGTACAATGCCCGTGGAGTCAGAAGGTGTTGGATTTCCATGGAACTGGAATTATGGACCATTGTTAGCCACAATGTGGGTACTGGGATTTGAACCTGGGTCTTCTCAAGAGCAGCCAGTGATCTTAACTTCGAAGCCATCTATCCAGCCCCCATTATACCTCATTTTCTAATGTTCATTAAGTATAATTGTATTAATTTCAAAACAACAAACAATAAAGCATATAAATAATAAAAATCAATATTAATTAGATGAAACATTCATTAATTTTCTGTAAGTTAACTAGAAATATTTCTTCAAATTATGTATGAAAACTATGTAAAACAATATATCCTTTAATTTGTTAATATTTAACAGTTGTATAATTATAAATATATAAAATAAAAAATACTTTATCCTGGTTAGTGCTACTTACATATATACGTACCTGAGACATGAATTATGTTATTATGTGTATAGCTACTAAATATGTTCTTGAATTGTAGTAGCTAAATATCCATTAGTCAAATTAAATGCTTTATTTAACTAGAGAGAAATAATTCTCTGATTTATAAAAAAATAGTACAATAATGAGAATAAAGGTTGTGACTGTTTGATTATATGGAGAAAGTAGAATGATAAAATGCAAGAGGGAAGAGAGAATTCACAAGATAAACACTGATTTGTGTAATTCAGACAAGTCTTTTTACAGTGAGATTAAATAGAATAAGTTAACACATTTCAGAATAATCTAATATTCATGGAGCTAACCATTCAGCAATTTCTCTCAAGTGCACTAAAATTTTAGTGATCTCATAGTATCAGCTAACCATTAATGGAAGATATTTACTTTTGTCCCTGAGAACATAGATATTACTTTTGTTTCATAAGAATAAAACCTTTTGGCAAAGATAAAAATTTAAATGTGATTTTAATATATCTATCTGTGTACTTCTATATACTTGAATTGATTTGAGAAATGTTTCAGATATGTCCAGGTGCTCAGTTCAGAATACCAGCATTATATTACCTATTAGTAAGGACTGTATTCATTGACTCATTCACTACTGCACATATAGAACCAATCTATGTTCAATTTTTTCCTTGGCTTTGGCTTCTTTATCTTGCTTTATCCTGCTTAAAGGCACTGGGACATTTTCTAAGAGGGGCATTAGTGCAAGGCAGCTGAGTTTCTACTTACTGTGGTTTCCTCTTTAAAAGGGCTTCTTGGCCCATTTTGGTTGTAGTAGTCAGAATTGGCCAGTGAGACAGCCAATGGCACTGTTTTGTGTTTTGCTTTGTTTGGTTTTGTTCTTCAATAAGTCTGGCTGATTAACATGTGAGTTGGCTCTGAAGGTCTTCCCCTTATTTTCAAACTCCTCAAGATTCGGAGGCCCCAACAAAATAACCAAGGGACCCCAAAGCCAGGGCATTTGGTTCCAGACAAGCTTTATAAGGGCAAGCTTGTTAGTGGACTTGGAGGCCAACAGACACCTGAGATTACAACTATCATAAATTAAGTCACCCGTTTAGCTCAGGCCCACTATGGGGGTGAGTTTTAAACTCAGAAATCTGTGGGATCCCAGGAAGCTAAGTCAGGCCCAATAGGGGAAAATATTTTATTTGGTAGTACCAACAGCATGCTTGAGATAAGCCCAATTGGTGACTTGGTTTGGGAAGTCCTTACATCTGTGGGGGGGGGGGGACGACGACAGACTCTAGAGGAGATCTGGGGAGATTGTTAACCCAGCTCCCAGGGACCAAAAAGATGTTCTCTCAACACCTCGTGTTAGGTGTATGAATGAACGTTGGCCACCATGTTATCTGTGTTTCTCTGGTCCTCTCTGAGCGTTTTTCTTCCTGTGCATCCCTTGATTTTTGTCTGGTGGATTTATGTCTTCTGGAGTGTGAGAGAATTGGTGAGCCCTGGACCAAAGCCCCTCACCAGGTGTGGTGGTGGTTTGAATGAGAATGTCCCCCTATAGGCTCTAAGTATTTGGACTTTTTGTCCCCAGTTGGAGGCACTGTTTGGGGAGATCTTAGAAGGTGTGGCCATGCTGGAACGTCACTGGGGACAGGTTTAGAGAGCTTAACAAGCCTTGCTAGTCTCCAGAGGCGCTCTTTCTTGACTTCCTGTGCTCATTGCGAGATGCGAACCACAGTTTGCTGCTCCAGCCCCAGCCACCATGCCGCCCTCCGCAATGGTCTCTGATTCCCTGGAACCATCAATCGTATGCTCAAATAAACTCTTCCTTTTATAAGTTCCCTTGGTCATGGTGGTTTATCACAGCAACAGAAAAGTGACTAACACACCAGGTGACATGAGATGGAGACCCAGAATAGATGTCCAGACCAAGAAACGGCTCTGGCAAGTTAGACAGTCAAGTGAAAGCAAGCATGGGCTGATCCCCTACAGGAGGCTGCGGTATAGAGTCTTGGTTTGATCCTGAGATGGTGCTGACCTCCCATCAGGAAGGAAAGGGAATCATGTGATTCCAAAGTGCTGGCCCCATCTGGGAAAAACAAGAAGTTAGTGGAAATAACTAGGGAACAACTGTCTTAAATTCTAAATCATCATTTGTGAATGTACGAGTGAGAATAATGATACTGTGTCTCTGTGCAGCCCTGGAATCTGAGTGGGGCTCACACTGCAGTTCTACTGAAATCATGTAATCTAAGTAGGTACTCACCTTCCAGTTACCAAGCACAGGGCTTATGTGTGTGGTCCTGGGGACTGGAGAGATGGCCTAGTGGTTAAGAGTGCCAACCGTTCTTGCAGAAGACCCGGGTTCGATCCCCAGCACCGATATGGCTGCTAAGAACCGTCTTTAACTCCAGTTCCAGGAGAATCCAACGCCCTCTTCTGACCTCCGAGGCACTGCACCACATGGGTGCACAAACCTACATGCAGACAGTATATTCAAACACATAAAAGAATAAATAAAAATTAAAAAAAAGGGGCTGGAGACATAGCCTAATGGTTAAGAGCGCTGACTGCTCTTGCAGAAGACCCGGGTTTGATCCCCAGCACCCACATGGCGACTGAGAACTGTCTGTAACTCCAATTCCAGGAGAACTCCAGTTCTAGGGGAATCCGACACCCTCTTCTGACCTCCGCGGCATTGCACGACACGGGTGCACAGACCTGTATGAAGACAGTAATAAATAAATAAATAAATAAATTTTTAAAAAATTAAAAAAATATGTGTGGTCCTAAGGTAAAAATCTCTTAAGACAGTGAGGCATCTGAATGAGGGAGAGGCTAGTGCTCTGAACACCCCCCCCACACACACACATACACATTGCATACATCCCAGACACATAATAAAATTCAAATGAGTTTCGCACAGTCCAAGGGTCAAACCCAGACTGTCTTCCAGGGGATGCCGGTCAACTTTAAACTAGAAATTTAAACTAAATTCCCCCTAAATTGAGAATTTTCTGTAAAGAGAAAAAAATTAATGTTAGGCCATGCTGCAAAAGAATCCCTGAGTCCAAATGGAGGCCTGATCGTTATGTCTTGGTTGCACCTAGCTTTCGTATGTCTATAATTTTGTGTGTCTATAATTATGTGTCTATAAGTCTTTCCCACAAAATTATTTGTTTCCATTTTGATTTTGGCATGCTAAATTATAAATTTGGGAACTCCAGACTTATTTAAGTTTATTAAACTTTGTTTCTGATCTATTAAATGTTCCACAAATCTTTTAAATGCTAATTGTTCATACAAAACAATATCTGAGTTGTTTAATGATCTTATTGTTATATAACTTCTGGTTCGGATTTGTTTCCAAAATGGTTATGTTGGGGCTGGAGAGATGGCCTAGCAGTTAAGAGCGGCAACTGCTCTTGCAGAGGACCCAGGTTCGATCCCCAGCACCCACATGGCAGCTAATAACCATCTTTAACTCCAGTTCCAGGGGAATCTGAAGCCTTCTTCTGACTTCCGCGGCACTGCATGACATGCAGACAGTACACTCATACACATAAAAATAAATAAAGTAAAATAAATATTTAAAAATGGTTATGTTAAGGTATGTCTTTTGTTTGTTTGCTTTAAAAGTATTTCAGTTTCAATTATTCAGTCTGCTTTGTGTTACTTTAAGATGTTTAAAGGCCTGAAAAAATAATTTGAGGAAATAGGACTATGGATGGTTGTAGGTTTGATTTAATATGTTAACTCATCTCCAGAGCTAGGAATGAATGTTGGGACTGGTCTTTCTGTCTCATCTTATCTGGACTTGTCTTAACTCTTGTTTCCTGAAGGGAGACTCTGCAATTGGCAGATGTGGTTTGCTTGCGTCAGGGGTCCACTGAGAAACCCTGCTGGCTTGTTTGTCTTGTAGATTTTCTCCCATGGAGAAACTCTTTTTGCCTTTAACCATAGTGCTCTGGCACTTGGTTCAGAGTCAGTGGCTCATGGCATTTCCTTGGGTGGATTATGGGACCTGATCCCCAGGACTGCCTGGTCCAGTCTTGTCTTTTGCCCCTGCGAGTTACGGAAGGGCAGACTGGGACAGGTATGGTGTCTTACAAGGTGTCTTCTATTTATTTATTTATTTATTTATTTATTTATTTATTTATTTATTTATTATTTGTTTGTTTATTTTTGGAACAGAGTCTCGTGTATCATAGGTTGGCCTTAATATAAGTTCAAGGTTGATCTTGAACTTCCATCCCTGGTTTGGTGCATGCTAGACAAGTGCTCACTACCCAGCCCTCAGATGATTTCCTCTTTAACAAAATCATGAGACTTTTAAGTGTTTTGGAATATCTCATTTGAGTATAGAAGTGAGGGGGGAAACATTCCCTTCCAGTAGATTTCTTTTTTTTTTTCTTTTTTCTTTTTTTTTTTGCATATGTCACTAATCTGGTGACTGACTGTGCCACAAGTCCCACAGCCAGTGAATAGGGTCAGCAGTTATTCTCCGAGGACTCTAGCACACTAAGGCAACAGCCAATACCCAAGCGTGACTCTAGCCTGGATCCTTCCAGTAGATTTCGTCAATGATTGCATGACATCACCTTGCATGTCAGGCCTTGGAGGAAAATGGGTAGGCTATTTAAATAGAAAGAACAAAATGCTCTCTGCCAATTTATTCTGCAGATTTTATACTTTTTTCTATTATAAAAAGATCATACACTCAAAACAGCAAATTTAGAAAACCCTGTAAACGTAAGGGACGAAGGAATAAAAATAAGCATATTTCCCACAAAAAAAGCCACTCCCTTTAGCTGTCTTAGTACAGCTTCTTCTAGACTACTGTATGAGATGTTGTTGTTTTTTAAATATTTTTTATTGAAGTTTTGTTACATTTCATACATTTCTCTGTACAATTTAGACTCTTTCCCCCTTCCATGCCCCCACCCCACCTGAGGCTCATGCATTCTGTCACCATATTCTTTGACCCAGTACCTTTTGTTTTGTTGTTCCCTACAATTTGTCTTCCTCATGAAATATATTATATATATATATATATATATACATATTTATTATATATCACACTATATACCAACATTTTGATGTCTGAAATAAACTATAACTTTACTTCCAAAACATGTTTAAGAATTCACATTTTTCTCCCTTAATTTTATATTATTCTAATATGCATTTCAACCCTCCACCCATATACCAAAAATTACAAAGTCTAAATAAGTGGTAGGTTAAATTAGTTAACCTTAAGGATTCACAATATAAAGATCACAGTTGTTTCAGATAGAAAGAATATAACATTAAGTTGCCCAGTTTGCCTCGCAACCACAAGGTGTCTTCTTGGTACTGGGCACTGATGTGATTTTGTGTTTCCTCAGAAGTCTTTCTCATTCCTTCTTCCTCATAAGAGGCAAAAAGGTAGCACTGAGCCTGATTTGGCAGGCTGTCCCTTCAGACCCTGTGTGTGTAAATGTTCATGTGCACTTGGACACTCTGGAGGTTATGAAAAACAACTTGAAGTCACCCCCCCCCCACTCCCTTTATGTGTTCTGGGGTTTTAACTCACATTGTCAGACTTGATGGCAAATGATTTTACCTGCTGAGCAATGCTTTACTCTTAACCAAAAATCCAAGTTGTTAACATAGGTCAAACGTCAGATCAGAAAGCAGCTTTGTGTAAAATGTGCTCACGGCTGGAGCTGGAGGACTCCAGGGACTGTGTAAACTTGAAAAATTTTAAATGTTATTTTTTGACTGTTTTAAATTTTAGAGTCATACTGATATTTAATGAGCAGAAGCTTGGTTTTATTTTTTACAAATCCATTAAGAAAAATATGTTATTAAACCTTATAAGTTGAAATAAACAGAAAATAAACATTAGGTTATTTTATGGTAACCCAAGAAAAAAGTATTTAAAGTAAAGTTTCAGGTATCTTATTTGCAATATTCCACAGTAATGCTTGTAGGTTCCCTGTCATATTAAGAACTTTTGAAGCCTTACTGGTGGGACCATGCCTTTAATCCTAGGACTGGGAGGCAAAGGCAGGTGGATCTTGTGAGTTCAAGCTAACCTGGGTCTACAGGTGCTTCCAGGATGCTGGGTACAGGGAGAACCTGTCTTGAAAAGACCAAAAACAAACAAACAAACAAATAAATAAATAAATAAATAAATAAATAATAAATAAATAAATACATCTTTTTGAAACCATATAGATTTCTTTTTGCTTTGCCTGAATTTGCTTTTTTTTTTTTTTTTTTTTTTTTTTAGGAGCTGGGATCCAGGGCTCTACCACTGAGTTTCACTCCAGCTTGATTTTCAGTTTGAATGAAGATTGTATAGTGTTTATGATTCCAATTGAAAATTTAAAGATTCCCCAGTTAGTAAAATAAGTTAGCTTCGTTTGGACAAGTAACTATCTGACAGTAACAGTATAAAATATACTTCAAAACTTAGTGATATGCTAAATAGACATGGTTGCTCACATGTGGGCCTGGTTCTGCTGGGGAGATGACCACAGAAAACCCTGAAACTCCTGACACATTAAGTGAGAACCAAAAGTCACATTTTTATTTTTTTTAATTTTTATTTATTTCTGTATGTGTATGAATGTACTGTCTGCATGCAAGTTTGTGCACCCGTGTCGTGCAATGCCGCGGATGTCAGAAGAGGGTGTCGAATTCCTCTGGAACTGGAGTTCTCCTGGAATTGGAGTTTCAGACGGTTCTCGGCCGCCATGTGGGTGCTGGGGATCGAACTTGGGTCCTCTGTAAGAGCAGTCAGCGCTCTTAACCACTAGGTCATCTCTCCAGCCCCCCAAAAGTCACTTAAAAAAATATATATATGTATATGTCTTTTTAATTTTTTAATGTTTTTATTTTTTAATAATAGGTACTATGTAATGGATACAAGCATCCTTCCTGTAAAACCAATTTGCAAGTAGCTATGCCCAAACTTATACTTTCTGAGGCCCCCATTGTCCAGCTGGGGGAGCTTATATGTACTATCATGTTGATCAAATGAGTCCAGTCTATGTTTCTGTAGTTTCGTAGTTCACTCCAATCGCAGCCCTTACATTCTACCACGCCCCCTTTTTTGCAGATTGTTCCCTGGGCTTTAGAAAAGGGACACAAGTGGGCGAGAAGCAAAGCAGTCTACTTTCTCTGGAGATGTCGTTTTGGACTCTGATCAGTTCAGGCTGTTTCCGTTCATCGGTTGGCAGTTTATCCAAGAACAACCTTTTTCTCCTACTGATGAAGCACAGGCAGTTAGATATACAGGCATTTAAACAGTACTAATTATTATTGTAGGTTACGTTGGTATAGACACAGATGTTTGGATGGTATGCTAATTCATGGACAATAGCTTTTTTGTAAAAGCTGACAAGGTCTTACTCTGGCTCATAAAATAAGTCACTTTTTAAACTATAACTTTTATCAGCTCTTGAAGAATAAAGGTTCAAATGCTTTTGAATGCCCCATATACAAACATAGAGAAAATAAATAGTAATAGTCTTTTTGATTAAGTGAATTAGTACTATGTTTTTCCCAATAGCATATCATTCCAAAAAACAAAACAAACAAACAAACAAACAAACAAACAAACAAACAAAAAACCTCATGTGAACCTGTAGGCTTAAGGCACTGTGATGAATAGTTTTGTTAACTTGACAGTCTAGAATCACCTATGAAGAAAGTTTTAATGAGCAGCTGTCTGGATCAGGTTCCACTGTGGGCACGTCTATGGAACTTTTCTTGATAATGTTAATTGAGATGGCAAGACAATTCATTATGTGCTGCACCGTTCTCTGGGCTAGGCATGCAATAGCTGAGCAGACATTTGTGCATGTGTTCTTTATGCTCCTCACTGGTTGTGAAAAGATACTTCAAGTCTCTGACATCATTCTTCCCCTAAATAGTAGATCGTTGCATGTAATTTTGAGATGGAATAAACCCTTTCTCCAATAAGTTGCTTTTGTCAAGGGGTTTTGTTTCAGCAACCTGAAAGGAAACTAAGACATCTACTTAACATGAATTAACTTCTGGAATAGTTTAAACACGTGAAAATGATTGCCTTCAGAGTGGTTTGATGACTACTTTTCCACGTGTAAAATGGTTCTACTCTTGAGTTTGGAGAAAACTAAATTTAATTTAGTCATTCTTTTCATTTTCTTCCACTTATCAAAATACAAACTGTTCAATAGTTAAGTTTGAATCAAATTGTCCAAACTGAAGAGGGCAGAATGACTGAACCAAAGGAATTTCCCCTGTGGTTAACCCAAGGCCCAAACACCTTGCAAATGAGGAGCTAGCACATGATTAGAGTGAATCATGAGGGTAAAAATTAGGTAACTCTATCCAATCACCTCATAAGATTTCATACTTTATATCAGACAAGTGCCACAACATTCAGAGACCAAAAAATCTACACTGCACTGATCATGAGAACAGTAACTATTATTACTCATTGAAATATTGTTTACAGTAGAATCTTAGAAAAGTGACAGAAATTAAAATTGCAAGAATGTTATCTTGTTTTAATCAATCACATAAAGGGTTAACCAAAAAATGAGAAAAAAAGATAAACCTGGTGTGATGGCAAATGCCTTTAATACCAACATTTCAGAGGATTAGACAAGCTGATCTCTATGAGACAGAAGCTAGTCTTATCAACATAATGAGTCCCAAGCCAATTGAGCTGGGGTTACAGGGAGACCCTGTCTTATAAAAACAAACAAATAAACAATGTTTGAGAGAAAGCTAAGGTGTGTGCGTGTGTGTGTGTGTGTGTGTGTGTGAGAGAGAGAGAGAGAGAGAGAGAGAGAGAGAGAGAGAGAGAGAGAGAAATGGAATATGCTCTGTAGATCAGGCTGACCTAAAAATCAGAGATCTCTCTGCTTTTACCTGCAGAATGCTGGTATTAAAGTTGTATGCCACCATGTCTGGCCTACTAAATTATAATATAAAGAATACAAATAAATGCATATTTAAGTGAATAAACTCCAAGAAATGGAGAAATAACATAAGTTACAAAAGCTGTTGAATTTAATGAAGAAATGATTCTTCAATGAAAAAGCTACTATAGAATTCAAGTATTGACAATATTTTATCCCATTAGGGTTTTGTGAGTTTGCAAATTATAAAATTTCAAGCTGTCCAATTATTTTGTATTATATTTTTCTATGTGTGTTATATTTTACAACAAAAGCAATTCAACAAAGGGTAAAAATTTTGGCTGAACATAAAATGTCAACCATTAAATTATATTATTCAGGCTATTTCTCTCATTTTCATTCCATATTTGTGGAGAGGAATATTCTGTTGTGATAGGGAACACATTCAATCTCATTTATTTAACAAATATTCTTGAGAGTTTGCTCTAATTGTCAAGAACCATTGTAGGTAACTAAGGTTTCAAGATGAAAAGAGAGACTTTCTCCATCGTGTTTATAAATATTCTTTCTTCGTAGCTTAGTCATTAAATACATACAGCTTGGTGATAAGTTATTTTGTCCATAGATGCCATTATGGACTTTGTAATAATTGAATTGATGAAAGTAATGTATTTTGTTGATTAATTTGTTGTGATTTAGATAGAGATGTGGCTGTCTAAAAGTTGATTTTTCAAGCTCATATATGTTAATTTTGAGATACAAATTTCTTATTGCAAACGACCTGAAGAAATGTATGGTTTTTTTTCTTCATGAAATATTTTGTTTTTCTTAATGAAGGAGGTCTGTGTACATCACCATGAATAGTTTTATGAGATATTTGCAAAATAATCTGTGGACGTTATATAAATCAAAACAGAATAAAGCACATTAGGAAATAAATTTGTCTCTAAGGTATTTCAGAAAACATACTGTTAACATAATTTATAGA
Organism: Rhizomys pruinosus; assembly: GCA_009823505.1. Classification (NCBI taxonomy): domain Eukaryota; kingdom Metazoa; phylum Chordata; class Mammalia; order Rodentia; family Spalacidae; genus Rhizomys; species Rhizomys pruinosus. Next base: position 601,860 of record VZQC01002498.1, read on the forward strand.
AAAGTGAATCTTAATAAATGAACACTGTTAGGTGTCAGTGGTATAAATTGTATAAGCATAAAGTTAAAACGTTTTCTATTTTCTTTAAGAAATTATCCTCATGATCAAAATACCCATGATATTCTTCACAGAACTAGAAAAAAACATTATCCTATTAATCATATGGAATCGAAAAATACCCTTGATAGACAAAGAAATCTTGGATATAAAGAACAATGCAAGCAGGGGTCAGCATATCAGATTTCAAATTATGTTACACAACTATAGTCATAAAAACCACATAATACTGTCACAAAAGTAGATATGTAGATCAATGGAACACAACAGAAGGCCCAAAGATGAGTACATGCAATTTCCATCCCTTGATAGAAAGGTGTCAAAAATACACAGTGGAGGAAAGACAGGGTGATCAACAAACAGTGCTGGCAAAAGTGGATCTCCACCTATGACAGAGTGACATTGGATCCTTTACTTTCATCTTGCACAAAAGTAAACTCCAGGGGCTGGAGAGATGGCTCAGAGTGCACTGTCTGCATGTATGTTGGCACACCCATGTCATGCAATGCTGGGGAAGTCAAAACAAGGCGTTGAAATTCCCTGGAACTGGTGTTAAAGACAGTTATTACCTGCCATGTGGTGCCAGGAATCAAACCTGGGTCCTCTGCAAGAGCAGTCAGCACTATCAACCACTGAGCCATCTCTCCAGCCTCCTGTTTCCACTTCCTTATGGAGTTTGTCATTCTCTCCCTTTAGTTCTTTCTTTCAGAGTTTGCATTTCTTTTCCTCTAGTTCTTTTTGGAGTTTGTCATTTTCTCCCTTTAGTTCTCTGATTTATTCTTTATATTCTTTGATTTCCTTGAATATATCCACAATTGTTCTTCTAAGGTCAGTGTCTTGGTTTCCTTCCACGGAAATCTCATTGTTGGTATCTTCTACAGGAGTGGTGGAGTTTGGTGGGGATTTATTATGATCTTTTCCCATATTGCTTTTTTTCCATTGTGTCTTTTGCACGTGGATCTGTTTTTTATTCTGTTTGTTTGGCTTCCATTGCTAATATCAAATGTTAATATGGAAGACCTGTTGGTCACTCAGTCTACTTCCTTCTGGTTTCTTCCTCAGCTTTGGCTGTGCAGCCTAGAATCATTGACACTGTTGGATTGTCCTAAATACAGCACACCACAGCACCAGCAGCTCACCTTGTCCACCACAGTATCAGTAGCTTGAGTGTGAGGGCAGGGGTTGTTACTCCTTTGGCCTGTGCACCAGATCCCACCTGGCCCAGTGAGTCTATGCACTGCTGTCTGTCCCTTTAGCCTCACACACAGTTCTTCTCTATGGTTCTAGAGGTGGGTGGCAGATGCCCTTGGTGGGCAGCAAGGTTGCATGCCAGACACCCACCTGGCCACCGAGTCACTGCTTTCTTCACAATAGCTAATATATGGACACAACTTAAAGGTCTGATAACTAATGAATTCATAATAAAACTGTGAATTTATAAACTCATTTACAGAATTCATTTCTACTCAACAGTTAGAAAAGATGAAATTTTGATATTTGCAGGTAAATGGATGGAACGAGGAAAGTGTTCTACTAAATGAAGTAATGCAAATGCAGAAAAGCAATGTTCTACTAAATGAAGTAATGCAAATGCAGAAAAGCAAGGAACTTATTTTCTCCATTTGTGAAATGTAGTACCAATCCCTTAACCAAGAGTCTATATAGCCTCATTTAAAATGTGGATCCAGTAAAATGGAAAAGGTTCAACAGGTGTGTAGAAGAAAGATCCAGAATGAGGGAAATAGTAAGGAATAGACTTTACCAGGCAGGAGGTGGGGAAATCCAGAGACTTCACTTGAGAAGAGAGGGACATGCAAGGGGCCAAGGTGTTGGGAAAGGCAATTAAGGAAGGTGTGGGAGAGGTGAATGATATTGTGAGGGCCTTTGGGAAAATGGGTGTGTTGAGACTGCAAAAGGAGACAGGAAGTTCAGTTGGGAGGAGAAAGAGTATGGATCAATATATCTTGGGGGTTACAGAACCCAGAGTTGGCATGCTTCTCAGTATTTGAATGCTTATGGATTCACTCAGTGCCCCTTTTCCTGAATCCAGACTCATTATCTTCAAGCAACCTTCTTTTGTGGACAGGACTTTTTTGATTGCACTTTGTTTGACAATTCTCAGTTAAGTAAAGCAATCTTTTTTCTTTTTTTTTTTTCCACAATGTCTCCCTCTAATGGTAGTTGCAGCTAGCCTGGAACTCTCTCTATAGACCAGGCTGGCTTTGATCTCAAAGAGATCTGCCTGTCTCTGCCTGTTTAGTGCTGCAGTTAAAAAGCATGTGCCACCATGTCCAGCCATGTAAACTCCATCATAGTTTATTTACTCTTCTATAATAGGTGTGCTGGATAGCTTTAGTGTCAACTTGACACACCTGGGTTAAGGAAGCCTCAATTGTGGAATTTCCTCTATTGGACTTGGCTGTGGGTCTGTGGAGTATTGTCTCCATTTTTGAGGGATGTGGGCCGGTCCACCCCATTGTGGGAGGGGCCACCCATGGGTAGGTGTTTGTGTATTGTATAAGAAAGCAGACTGACATGGGCTAGAAGAGCAAGTCAGTAAGAAGCATTCATCTATGGCCCGTGCAACATCTCCTGCTTCGAGGTTCCTTCCCTGAGTTCCTATCTTGGGCCCCCTGAGTGATGAATTGTGACCCAGGAGATGTGAGCTAAATAAACCCTTTCCTCCCCAAGTTGGTATTGGTCAGAGTGTTTTGTCACAGCAATTGAAGTGAAACTAGAACAATAGCTTTCCACATGAAATTTTTCAAAAGATCTCCTCTGGCCAGTTCTACCATTTACCAACAAGGTCAAACTTTCTTATCCCATTATTCTCTTACTCCAGTCAGAATGGACCAAGATCCAAAAATTAAATAATCACAAATGCTAGAGAGGATATGGAGAAATGGGAGCATTGTTGGTGGGCAGCAAACTGGTATAACCACTATTCAAAGCAGTGTTGCAGCAAATGAAAAACCTGGAAATAGATCTATGCCATGATCTATTCTTGGGCATATTCCCAAAGATTCTGTCAGATTCCTACTCATCCAGATTCATTACTACTCTCTCCACATTAACAAGGAAATGAATATATCCCAGATATCTGTCAAACGATGAATGACTAATGAATATATTTACATTTACACAATGAAATATTATTCAGCTCTTAAGAAAAGTGATGGTGCATGCCTTTAATCCTAGCACTTGGGAGGCAGAGGCAGGCGGATCTCTGTGAGTTCAAGGCCAGCCTGGTCTACAGAGTGAGCTCCAGGCCAGCTGGGACTAAAAAGAANAAGGAGGACATGAAGGTAGGAGAGACATGTGATGTGGGATCCTGGAAGGACTAGGATGTTGGGATTGTGTTGGCAGCCTACCACACAAAAATGTGTGCTGATACCCCCCTAAGATGGCGCCGACTTCCTGAGTCGCTAGAACAACAACAACCCGCTTCCCACACGTTGCCTTTGCCATTGGACAAAACTGCGCATGACTACACTCTCCAAGCCCCCGCTCGGAGAGCCCCCGCACTCTCTGGTCTCGCGCTTTGGGCATGCTAAATGAGGCAATCAGGGCAGTGCACCAATCCAGAGCATACACGAGCCCTCTAGACTAGCTATAAGCAGTGCTTCTGCCCCATTTCGGGGTCCTTCTCACAAAGAGCTGTGCACAATAAATAATGCTGCAGAAGAATCCTGTTGTCCCGTGAAGTTCTTGCCGGTAGACTACTGCACAGGGACAAGTGGTGCCTGAAGACCCAGGACCGTGACAAGTGTGTGCCGAAGACCCGGGACCGGGGAACTTGCCATCGCGTGGCGCCGAGAGGACCCTTCAACTTTGAAGAGGGTTCAGAACTGTGGCCAGGTAAGTTTTTTTTAAGGTTAGTTCTGAGAGATAGGCTTTTCTCTGACGATCTAGAGGGATTGGAAGCTGCCTAATTATTTTATTGGCTGTTGTAATTGTCCTTTTTACCATTGTTTTACTCTCTCTTGCTGGGAGATCAAAACTGTAAAGAAAATTAGGGAAGGACAACAAGCCCTTGCGGACCTTCAGGAAAGCATGTCAGAAACAGAACGGAGTGAAAGGTTAGATACGCATTCAAAGAAAAAAGAGGAGGTGTAGCGAGATTATTAATAAAGGTACCTTATACCCATTTAGAGACCTACAAGCCCTGACATTAATGATTTCAGATTCTAATGAGAAATTACCACTATCTGAGGAGGAGGAATTAGAGGAGGAACGCAGCCCGGTACAAAAATAACACTTTCAGCCCCGCCCGGCAAAGAAAAGGTTAAAACTGAAAGTAACAGGTCCCATAGCTCTCCCACTCCCCATTTGATTTTTACTATGACTACTTTTGGTGGAGTTGAAACGCTGTTTTCATTCTGCGTTTGTGTAGTTTGGTGCTTTGTTCAAAGTTAAGTTTTTCAGAAAAGTATGTTTTGCATGTATTTTTTTACAGTCTTAAATTTTGACTGCTGAGAAGTTTCTATTGTACAAAACTTCATTTAAAAGGTTTTTCCTACTGAATCCAGGGTATTCTGAAGATCGAAGCCTTTGTAAATGCTACCAAATGGCAAAAACCAACAATAAACCATTTGATTTTTACTTTTTTTCTAAATATAAATGCTTAACCAGAGCTATTTCAATTAATTGTCAGTAGAGATTTAAAAACAGCTACCCATTTATCCCAGGAGTTGAAAACATAACCATATTCAATGAACCTGCAAGTTAAGTTAAAAATATGCTCTGTGACTCTGTACTACTAGTATTAGAACTGAAAAATCTTCCATGCAACAAATGCTTAATGCTTTCCATAAATGTGGATTTGTCTGCCTTTATGTAATCTATTAATATAGAGAAGGGAAAAAGTGTTGCTGATGTTTGCCTTTAAAAGGCTGTTTGTTACAGCCTTACAAGGGGATAATTGTAGCCAGGCATGGTGGTGCTTGCTTTAATCCCAGCACTTGGGAGGCAGAGGCAGGCAAATCTCTGGGGTCCCAGGACAGCTGGGGGATACTGTCGGTGTTCCCAAGGCCAATGCCAGTTCGTCATGATGCTAAACTCTTTCCCTGCCTCTTTTAGTACTAATTCATCTTTAGATGTACCCTATTTGCCTTTAGATATAAACTAGCTAACATTAATAAAAATAGAAGCTTCATATTAAGTGGCAGCTTGTGCTTCATAAGGTAAGTAATATAAATGACAGCTCAAAATGTGTTCAAATGTATAATCAAAATGCTACATGGTTTGATGCCCCTGATACGCCTGGGAGGGCCAATGATGATGGCCTATCTCTCAGCCAAAGGGTCCAGTTCAACCTAAATGGTCACCTTTCTGTACTGGCGGAGGGAAACAGCTTTGCCCCCTTGGACAGGATGCCAGTCACGGGGAGTACGCTGGACAATTAATGGCCTTTTACCTTTTGGAATACTTCTACTACATTTGAACTATGGCAGCTAGCCCAGCTTGGCTTGAGTGGAAATATTCTGGCCTATGTGTAACCAGCATCCAATATCAAAATTCACAAGGGCAGCAAATTTGCTCAACCAATTGTCTAGATATCTTTTAGGTAATTGGACTGGAGAATTTGACAGCTTGATGAACCAACTTCGTATGGCTATTGTCACCGTGAACTGAACTAGAGTGGAGCCTCCCTTGCTGAAGGACTGGCCTCCTGGATTACGCTGCTGCCGTCTCCACACTTCAAGAATGGCAGGGGTGGCAGGGTTTGGCCTATTTCTATGTGGAGGGATTATAATTATGCTCTGGATTATGTGTAGGCTCCTGCCCAACATCAGCGCGATAAAGTAGTCATTGCACAGGCCCTTGCGCTTTGGAAGCAGGCTCCTCCCCAAACATTTGGCTTAGTATGCTGGAGAAGTAGTCAATGACGGGTAAGACCTGCTGCAATGTTACCAACCTAAGACAGGGAACAGACCAAAAGCTGTCTGTCCACCCCATGACGGGTAAGGAATACCTCTGCAGAGGCAACCTAAGACAGGCATTCTCCCAGCCAATTTTAATAGAGTCTCTGACAGGTCATGTCGCCCCTGAATCCCAGAGACCTCTGCTCTATTAAAACAGAAAGGGGGAACTTGTTGGCAGCCTACCACACAAACAATGTGTGCTGTACCACGCCCTAAGATGGCGCCGACTTCCTGAGTCGCTAGAACAACAACAAGCCGCTTCCCGCTGTTGCCTTTGCATTGGACAAACTGCGCATGACACTACTCCTCTCTGAGCCCACGCCTCTGAGAGCCCGCGCTCTCTGAGCCCGTGCCTTGGGCATGCTAATGAGGCATCGGACGGTGCACCATCCAGAGCATACACGAGCCCTCTAGACTGCTATATAAGCAGTGCTTCTGCCCCATTTCGGGGTCCTTCTCACAAAAGAGCTGTGCACAATAAATACTGCTGCAGAAGAATCCTGTTGTCCGTGTGAAGTTCTTGCCAGCGAGACTACTGCGCGGGACAGGATTGAAGCATGAAAATAATGATGTTGTATTGTATAATTCAAAATAGTTCAAAGAATATAGTTCAAAGGTGTTTAATCTCCTATTCCCCCACCAATTAAAATAAGCATACCTAAACATCCAAAGCTGCATCAAACCATGCACAATGAGAGAAAATGTGACCTTTGTTTTTCTGAGTGTGGGTTAACTCACTGACTATAATGTTTTCCAGTTTAATCCACTTACCAGTGTATTTTAATAATTTCACTTTTCTTTTTTTTTTTTTTTTTTTTTTGGTATTTGCGACAAGGGTTCTAGGACCCAGGTTCGATCCCCAGCACCCACATGGCAGCTAATAACCATCTTTAACTCCAGTTCCAGGGGAATCTGAAGCCTTCTTCTGACTTCCGCGGCACTGCATGACATGCAGACAGTACACTCATACACATAAAAATAAATAAAGTAAAATAAATATTTAAAAATGGTTATGTTAAGGTATGTCTTTTGTTTGTTTGCTTTAAAAGTATTTCAGTTTCAATTATTCAGTCTGCTTTGTGTTACTTTAAGATGTTTAAAGGCCTGAAAAAATAATTTGAGGAAATAGGACTATGGATGGTTGTAGGTTTGATTTAATATGTTAACTCATCTCCAGAGCTAGGAATGAATGTTGGGACTGGTCTTTCTGTCTCATCTTATCTGGACTTGTCTTAACTCTTGTTTCCTGAAGGGAGACTCTGCAATTGGCAGATGTGGTTTGCTTGCGTCAGGGGTCCACTGAGAAACCCTGCTGGCTTGTTTGTCTTGTAGATTTTCTCCCATGGAGAAACTCTTTTTGCCTTTAACCATAGTGCTCTGGCACTTGGTTCAGAGTCAGTGGCTCATGGCATTTCCTTGGGTGGATTATGGGACCTGATCCCCAGGACTGCCTGGTCCAGTCTTGTCTTTTGCCCCTGCGAGTTACGGAAGGGCAGACTGGGACAGGTATGGTGTCTTACAAGGTGTCTTCTATTTATTTATTTATTTATTTATTTATTTATTTATTTATTATTTGTTTGTTTATTTTTGGAACAGAGTCTCGTGTATCATAGGTTGGCCTTAATATAAGTTCAAGGTTGATCTTGAACTTCCATCCCTGGTTTGGTGCATGCTAGACAAGTGCTCACTACCCAGCCCTCAGATGATTTCCTCTTTAACAAAATCATGAGACTTTTAAGTGTTTTGGAATATCTCATTTGAGTATAGAAGTGAGGGGGGAAACATTCCCTTCCAGTAGATTTCTTTTTTTTTTTTTCTTTTTTTTTCTTTTTTTTTTGCATATGTCACTAATCTGGTGACTGACTGTGCCACAAGTCCCACAGCCAGTGAATAGGGTCAGCAGTTATTCTCCGAGGACTCTAGCACACTAAGGCAACAGCCAATACCCAAGCGTGACTCTAGCCTGGATCCTTCCAGTAGATTTCGTCAATGATTGCATGACATCACCTTGCATGTCAGGCCTTGGAGGAAAATGGGTAGGCTATTTAAATAGAAAGAACAAAATGCTCTCTGCCAATTTATTCTGCAGATTTTATACTTTTTTCTATTATAAAAAGATCATACACTCAAAACAGCAAATTTAGAAAACCCTGTAAACGTAAGGGACAAAGGAATAAAAATAAGCATATTTCCCACAAAAAAAGCCACTCCCTTTAGCTGTCTTAGTACAGCTTCTTCTAGACTACTGATATGAGATGTTGCTTGTTTTTTAAATATTTTTTATTGAAGTTTTGTACATTTCATACATTTCTCTGTACAATTTAGACTCATTCCCCCTTCCATGCCCCCCACCCCACCTGAGCTCATGCATTCTGTCACCATATTCTTTGACCCAGTACTTTTGTTGTTGTTCCCTACAATTTGTATTCCTCTGAAATATATATATATATCACATATATACCAACATTTTGATGTCTGAAAATAAACTATAACTTACTTCCAAAACATGTTTAAGAATTCACATTTTTCTCCCTTAATTTTATATTATTCTAAAATATGCATTCAAACCCTCCACCCATATACCAAAATTACAAAGTCTAAAAATAAGTGGTAGGTTAAATTTAGAGCCTGTTAAGGGATTCGCATTTTAACAGTACAGTTGTTTTCAGATAGAAAGAAATATAACATTAAAGTTGCTCAGTTTGCCTCGCAACCACAAGGTGTCTTCTTGGGTACTGGGCACTGATGTGATTTTGTGTTTCCTCAGAAGTCTTTCTCATTCCTTCTTCCTCATAAGAGGCAAAAAGGTAGCACTGAGCCTGATTTGGCAGGCTGTCCCTTCAGACCCTGTGTGTGTAAATGTTCATGTGCACTATGGCACACATGGAGGTTAGAAAACAACTTGAAGTCACCCCCCCCCCAACTCCCTTTATGTGTTCTGGGGTTTTAACTCACATTGTCAGACTTGATGGCAAATGATTTTACCTGCTGAGCAATGCTTTACTCTTAACCAAAAATCCAAGTTGTTAACATAGGTCAAACTGTCAGATGCAGAAAGCAGCTTTGTGTAAAATGTGCTTCGGAGCTGGAGCTGGAGACTCTCAGGACTGTGTAAACTTGAAAAGTTTTAAACGTTATTATTTTGACTGTTTTAAATTTTAGAGTCATACTGATATTTAATGAGCAGAAGCTTGGTTTTATTTTTTACAAATCCATTAAGAAAAATATGTTATTAAACCTTATAAGTTGAAAATAAACAGAAAATAAACATTAGGTTATTTTATGGTAACCCAAGAAAAAAGTATTTAAAGTAAAGTTTCAGATCTCTTATTTGCAATATTCCACAGTAATGCTTGTAGGTTCCCTGTCATATTAAGAACTTTTGAAGCCTTACTGGTGGACCATGCCTTTAACTAGCACTTGGGAGGCAAGGCAGGTGATCTTTGTGAGTTCAAGGCTAGACCTGGTCCCTAAAAAGAGTGAGTTCCAGGATAGCTGGCCTACAGGAGACCCTGTCTTGAAAAGACCAAAAACAAAACAAACAAACAAAACAAACAAATAAATAAATAAATAAATACAATCTTTTGAAACCATTATAAGATTTTTTTTTTGCTTTGCCCTGGAATTTGCTTTTTTTTTTTTTTTTTTTTTTTTTTAATGGAGCTGGGGATCCAGGGCTCTACCACTGAGTTCACTACAGCTTGACATTTCAGTTAGAAATAAAGATGTATAGTGTTTATGATTCCAATTGAAAATTTAAAGATTCCCCAGTTAGTAAAATAAGTTAGCTTCGTTTGGACAAGTAACTATCTGACAGTAACACTATAAAATATACTTCAAAACTTAGTGATATGCTAAATAGACATGGTTGCTCACATGTGGGCCTGGTTCTGCTGGGGAGATGACCACAGAAAACCCTGAAACTCCTGACACATTAAGTGAGAACCAAAAGTCACATTTTTATTTTTTTTAATTTTTATTTATTTCTGTATGTGTATGAAGTGTACTGTCCCTGCATGCAAGTTTGTTGCACCCGTGTCATGCAATGTCAATGCCGCGGATGTCAGAAGAGGGTGTCGAATTCCTTCCTGGAACTGGAGTTCTCCTGGAATTGGAGTTCAGACGGTTCTCGGCCGACATGTGGGTGCTGGGGATCGACTTGGGTCCTCTGTAAGAGCAGCAGCGCTCTTAACCACTAGGTTCAATCCTCTCCAGCCCCCCAAAAGTCACTTAAAAAAAATATATATATGTATATGTCTTTTTAATTTTTTAATGTTTTTATTTTTTAAATAATAGGTACATGTAATTGGATACAAGCATCTTTCATGTAAACCAATTTGCAAGTAGCTATGCCCAAACTTAGACAACCTGAGGCCCCATTGTCCAGCTGGGGGAGTTTATATGTACTATCATGTTGATCAATAAGAATCCAGTCTATGTTTCTGTGAGTTCGTAGTTCACTCCAATCGCAGCCCTTACAATTCTACCACGCCCCTTTTCTGAAGATTGTTCCCTGGGCTTTAGAAAAGGGACACAAGTGGGCGAGAAGCAAAGCGTCTACTTTCTCTGGAGAATATCGTTTTTGGACTCTGATGCAGTTCAGGCTGTTTCTTTTCATCGGTTGGCAGTTTATCCAAGAACAACCTTTTTCTCCTACTGATGAAGCACAAACAATTAGATATCAGGCATTTAACAGTAACTGATTAATTAATTGGTAGGTACGTTGGTATAGACACATATTTTTGGATGGTATGCTAATTCATGGACAATAGCTTTTCTGTAAAAGCTGACAAGGTCTTACTCTGGCTCATAAAATAAGTCACTTTTTAAACTATAACTTTTATCAGCTCTTGAAGAATAAAGGTTCAAATGTTTTTGAATGCCCCATATACAAACATAGAGAAAATAAATAGTAATAGTCTTTTTGATTAAGTGAATTAGTACTATGTTTTTCCCAATAGCAATATCATTCCAAAAAAACAAAAACAAAACAAACAACAACAAACAAAAAACCTCATGTGAACCTGTAGGCTTAAGGCACTGTGATGAATAGTTTTGTTAACTTGACAGTCTAGAATCACCTATGAAGAAAGTTTTAATGAGCAGCTGTCTGGATCAGGTTCCACTGTGGGCACGTCTATGGAACTTTTCTTGATAATGTTAATTGAGATGGCAAGACAATTCATTATGTGCTGCACCGTTCTCTGGGCTAGGCATGCAATAGCTGAGCAGACATTTGTGCATGTGTTCTTTATGCTCCTCACTGGTTGTGAAAAGATACTTCAAGTCTCTGACATCATTCTTCCCCTAAATAGTAGATCGTTGCATGTAATTTTGAGATGGAATAAAACCCTTTCCAAATAGTTGCTTTTGTCAAGGGGTTTTGTTTCAGCAACCTGAAAGGAAACTAATCAAGACATCTACTTAACATGAATTAACTTCTGGAATAGTTTAAACACGTGAAAATGATTGCCTTCAGAGTGGTTTGATGACTACTTTTCCACGTGTAAAAATGGTTCTAACTCTTGATTTGGGAGAAAACTAATTTATATTTGTCATTCTTTTTCAATTTTTCTTTCCAGCTTATCAAAAATACAACTGTTCAATAGTTAAGTTTGAATCAAATTGTCCAAACTGAAGAGGGCAGAATGACTGAACCAAAGGAATTTCCCCTGTGGTTAACCCAAGGCCCAAACACCTTGCAAATGAGGAGCTAGCACATGATTAGAGTGAATCATGAGGGTAAAAATTAGGTAACTCTATCCAATCACCTCATAAGATTTCATACTTTATATCAGACAAGTGCCACAACATTCAGAGACCAAAAAATCTACACTGCACTGATCATGAGAACAGTAACTATTATTACTCATTGAAATATTGTTTACAGTAGAATCTTAGAAAAGTGACAGAAATTAAAATTGCAAGAATGTTATCTTGTTTTAATCAATCACATAAAGGGTTTAACCACAAAAATGAGAAAAAAAGATTAAACCTGGTGTGATGGCAAATGCCTTTAATACCAACAGTTTAGAGGATTAGTACAAGCTGATCTCTAGAGACAGAAGCTAGTCTTATTGCGACATAATGAAAGAGCCCAAGCAATTGGGTCCTCCCCCCTTTGGGGGGTTTAGCAGGAGACCCTGTCTTATACAAAACAATACAAATAAAACAATGTTTGAGGAGAAAGCTTAAGGTGTGTGCGTTGTGTGTTGTGATGTGGTGGTGGTAGTGAGACGAGAGTAGAGGAGGAGAAGAGAGAGAGAGAGAGAGAGAAATGGAATATGCTCTGTAGATCAGGCTGACCTAAAAATCAGAGATTTCTCTGCTTTACTGCAGAAATGCTGGTAATAAAGTTTGTATGCCACCGATGTCTGGCTACTAATAATAATATAAATGTAAGTACAAATAAATGCATATTTAAGTGAATAAACTCCAAGAAATGGAGAAATAACATAAGTTACAAAAGCTGTTGAATTTAAAGAAGAAATGATTCCTTCAAGTGAAAAGCTACTATAGAATTCAAGTATTGACAATATTTTATCCCATTAGGGTTTTGTGAGTTTGCAAATTATAAAATTTCAAGCTGTCCAAATTATTTTATAATTATTATTTTTCTATGTTGTGTTTATTTTACAGGCAAAAGCAATTCAACAAAGGGTAAAAATTTTGGCTGAACATAAAATGTCATCCATTAAATTATATTATTCAGGCTATTTCTCTCATTTTCATTCCATATTTGTGGAGAGGAATATTCTGTTGTGATAGGGAACACATTCAATCTCATTTATTTAACAAATATTCTTGAGAGTTTGCTCTAATTGTCAAGAACCATTGTAGGTAACTAAGGTTTCAAGATGAAAAGAGAGACTTTCTCCATCGTGTTTATAAATATTCTTTCTTCGTAGCTTAGTCATTAAATACATACAGCTTGGTGATAAGTTATTTTGTCCATAGATGCCATTATGGACTTGTAATATTGAATTGATGAAATGTAATGATTTTTGTTGATTAATTGTTGTGTTTAGATAGAGATGTGGCTGTCTAAAAGTTGATTTTTCAAGCTCATATATGTTAATTTTGAGATACAAATTTCTTATTGCAAACGACCTGAAGAAATGTATGGTTTTTTTTATTCATGAAATATTTTGTTTTTCTTAATGAAGGAGGTCTGTGTACATCACCATGAATAGTTTTATGAGATATTTTGCAAAATAAATCTGTGGACGTATAATAAAATCAAACAGAATAAAGCACAATGTATTGAAATAAATTTTGTCTCTAAGGTATTTTAGAAAACATACTGTTACATAATTAATAGAAAAGTGATCTTAATAAATGAAGCACTGTTAGTGTTCAGTGGTATAAATTGTATAAGCATAAAGTTAAAACGTTTTCTATTTTCTTTAAGAAATTATCCTCATGATCAAAATACGCCATGAATATTCCTTCCAGAACTAGAAAAAAACATTATCCTATTAATCATATGGAATCGAAAAATACCCTTGATAGACAAAGAAATCTTGGGTATAAAGAACAATGCAAGCAGGGGTCAGCATATCAGATTTCAAATTATGTTACACAACTATAGTCATAAAAACCACATAATACTGTCACAAAAGTAGATATGTAGATCAATGGAACACAATAGAAGACCCGAAGATGAGTACATGCAATTTCCATCCCTTGATAGAAAGGTGTCAAAAATACACAGTGGAGGAAAGACAGGGTGATCAACAAACAGTGCTGGCAAAAACTGGATCACCACCTATGAAAGAGTGAACATTGGATCCTTAACTTTCATCTTGCACAAAAGTAAACTCCAGGGGCTGGAGAGATGGCTCAGAGTGCACTGTCTGCATGTATGTTGGCACACCCATGTCATCAATGCCCCTGGGGAAGTCAAAACAAGGCGTTGAAATTCCCTGGAACTCGTGTTAAAGGACAGTTTTACCTGCCATGTGGTGCCGGAATCATAAAACCTGGGTCCTCTGCAAGGCAGTCCATGCACTTATCACCACTGAGCCATCTCTCCAGCCTCCTTGTTTCCATTCCTTATGGAGTTTGTCATTCTCTCCCTTTAGTTGTCTTTCTTCAGAGTTTGCATTCCTTTTCTCTCTAGTTTCTTTTGGATTTGTCATTTTCTGCCTTTAGTTCTCTGATTTATTCTTTATATTCTTGATTTTCCTTGAATATATCCACAATTGTTCTTTCTTCTAAGGTCAGTGTCTGTTTCCTTCCACGGAAATCTCATTGTTGTATCTTCTACAGGAGTGGTGGGAGTTTTGGTGGGGATTTATTATGATCTTTTCCCATATTGCTTTTTTTTCCATTGTGTCTTTTGCACGTGGATCTGTTTTTTATTCTGTTTGTTTGGCTTCCCATTGCTAATCTCAAAATGTTAATATGGAAGACCTGTTGGTCACTCAGTCTACTTCCTGCTGGTTTCTTCCCCTCCAATTTGGCTGTGCAGCCTAGAATCATTGACACTGTTGGATTGTCCTAAATACAGCACACCACAGCACCAGCAGCTCACCTTGTCCACCACAGTTCAGTAGCTTGAGTGTGAGGGCAGGGGTTGTTACTCCTTTGGCCTGTGCACCAGACCCACCTGGCCCAGTGAGTTCCTAATGCACTGCTGTCCTGTCCCCTTTTAGCCTCACACAGGCAGTTCTTCTCATATGGGTTTCTAGAGGTGGGTGGGCAGATGCCCTTGGTGGGCAGCAAGGTTGCATGCCAAGACACCCACCTGGGCCACCGAGTCACTGGCTTTCTTCACAATAGCTAATATATGGACACAACTTAAAGGTCTGATAACTAATGAATTCAATAATAAAACTGTGAAATTCTAATTAAACCTCATTTACAGACTTCATTTCTACTGTCAACATTGAAAAAGATAAAATTTTGATATTTGCAGGTAAATGATGAACGAGGAAAGTGTTCTACTAAATGAAGTAATGCAAATGCAGAAAAGCAATGTTCTACTAAATGAAGTAATACAGAATCAGAAAAGCTAAGGAACTTTAATTTTTCCTCCTTGTGAAATGTAGTACAATCCCTTAACCAAGAGTCTATATAGCCTCATTTAAAATGTGGATCCAGTAAAATGGAAAAGGTTCAACAGGTGTGTAGAAGAAAGATCCAGAATGAGGGAAATAGTAAGGAATAGACTTTACCAGGCAGGAGGTGGGGAAATCCAGAGACTTCACTTGAGAAGAGAGGGACATGCAAGGGGCCAAGGTGTTGGGAAAGGCAATTAAGGAAGGTGTGGGAGAGGTGGATGATATTGTGAGGGCCTTTGGGAAAATGGGTGTGTTGAGACTGCAAAAGGAGACAGGAAGTTCAGTTGGGAGGAGAAAGAGTATGGATCAATATATCTTGGGGGTTACAGAACCCAGAGTTGGCATGCTTCTCAGTATTTGAATGCTTATGGATTCACTCAGTGCCCCTTTTCCTGAATCCCAGACTCATTATCTCGAAGCAAAACCTTCATTTTGTGGACAGGAACTTTTTTTGATTTGCAACTTTGTTTTGACAATTCTCAGTTAATTAGCAATCTTTTTTTTCTTTTTTTTTTTCCTCAATGTCTCCCTCCTAATGGTAAGTGTGCAAGCTAGCTGGAACTCTCTCTATAGACCAGGCTGGCTTTTGATCTCACAGAGATCCTCCTGCGTCTCGCCTATTTAGTTTGCTGCAGTTAAAAAGCAATGTGCACCTATTTCCGCCATGTAAACTCCATCATATGTTTATTTACTCTTCTCTATAATAGGTTGTGCTGGATAGCTTTAGTGTCATCTTGACACACTGGAGTTTATGAGGAAGCCTCAATTGTGGAATTTTCTCTATTGCATTGGCCTTGGGCGTCTGTGGAGATTGTTCTCCATTTTTGAGTGATGTGGGAAGGTCCACCCCATTGTGGGAGGGGCCACCCATGGGTAGGTGTTTGTGGTATATCGTATAAGAAAGCAGACTGACATGGGCTAGAAGGCTAAGTCAGTAAGAAGCATTCATCTATGGCCCGTGCAACATCTCCTGCTTCGAAAGTTCTTTCCCTGAGTTTCCTATCTTGGTGGCCTCCTGAGTGTGAACTGTGAGCCAGGAGATGTGAGCTAAATAAACCTTTCCTCCCACAAGTTGGTATTGGTCAGAGTGGTTTTGTCTAACAAATTGAAGTGAAACTAGAACAATAGCTTTCCACATGAAATTTTTCAAAAGATCTCCTCTGGCCCGTTCTACCATTTACCAACAAGGTCAAACTTTCTTATCCCATTATTCTCTCTTCTCCAGTCAAGAATGGAACCAAGATCCAGAATTAAATAAATCACAAATGTTGATGAGGATATGGAGAAATGGGAGCATTGTTGGTGGGCAGCAAACTGGTATAACCACTATTCAAAGCAGTGTTGCAGCAAATGAAAAACCTGGAAATAGATCTAATGCCATGATCTATTCGTTGGGCATATTCCCAAGATCTGTCAGATTCTAACTCTCCAGATTCATGTACTACTCTCTCCACACACATTAACAAGGAAAGAATTATCCCAGATATCTGTCAAACGATGAATGACTAATGAATATATTTACATTTACACAATGAAATAATATTCAGCTCTTAGAAAAGTGATGCTGGCATGCCTTTAATCCTAGCACTTGGGAAGGCAGAAGGCAGGCGATCTTTGTGAGTTCAAGGTCCAGCCTGGTCTACCAGAGTGAGCTCCAGGCCAGCTGGGACTAAAAAGAAGGAGACCCTGTCGCAAAAAGTACCAAAAAAAAAAAAAAAAGAAAAGTGGAAATTATTAAATACACTGGTAAGTGGATAGAACTGGAAAACATATAGTCAGTGAGTTTAACCGCACAACTCAGAAAAACAAAGGTCACATTTTCTCTCATTGTGCATGGTTTGATGCAGCTTTGGATGTTTAGGTATGCTTATTTTAATTGGTGGGGGAATAGGAGATTAAACACCTTTGAACTATATTCTTTGAACTATTTTGAATTATACAATACAACATCATTATTTTCATGCTTCAATCCTGTCCCGCGCAGTAGTCTCACCGGCAAGAACTCCACACGGACAGAACAGGAAAAATTTCTTCTGCAGCAGTATTAATTGTGCACAGCTCTTTTGTGAGAAGGACCCCGGAATGGGGCAGAAGCACTGCTTATATAGTGGTCTAGAGGGCTCGTATATGCTCTGGATTGGTGCAGTGCCCTGAAGCCTCATTAGCATGGCCAAGGCGCGGGCTCAGAGAGTGCGGGCTCTCCAGAGCGTGGGCTCGGAGAGTAGTAGTCATGCGCAGTTTTTCCCTAGTGCAGAAGAGGTGGCTAAATGTGGAAAAGGTGGCTAGTTTTTGTTCTCTAGCCTTCTCAGGAAGTCGGCGCCATCTTAGGGCGTGGTACAGCACACATTGTGTGGTAGGCTGCCAACAGTTCCACCTTTCTGTTTTAATAGAGCAAGGTCTCTGGGATTCAGGGGCGACATGACGTGTCAGAGACTCTATTAAAATTGGCTGGTAGAATGCCTGTCTTAGGTTGCCTCTGCAGAGGTATTTTTTACCCGTCATGGGGACAGCAGCTTTTGTCTGTTCCGTGTCTAGGTTGTTAATACTTGCAGTAGGCTTTACACGTCATTGACTACTTCTCCAGCAGACTAAGCCAAATGTTTGGGGGAGGAGCCTGCTTTCAAAGCCGCAAGGGCCTGTGCAATGACTACTTTATTGCGCTGATGTTGGGCACAGAGTCTACACATAATCCAGAGCATTATTATAATCCCTCCACATAGAAATAGGCCAAACCCTGCCACCCC
Organism: Rhizomys pruinosus; assembly: GCA_009823505.1. Taxonomy (NCBI): domain Eukaryota; kingdom Metazoa; phylum Chordata; class Mammalia; order Rodentia; family Spalacidae; genus Rhizomys; species Rhizomys pruinosus. The sequence continues at coordinate 619,650 of VZQC01002498.1, forward strand.
TGTCCATTCTTTGAAGTGTGAGACGGCAGCAGTAATCCAGGACGCCAGTCCTTCAGCAAGGGAGGCGTCCACTCTAGTTGAGTTCACGGTGACAATAGCCATGCGAAGTTGGTTTATCATGTTGTCAAATTCTGCAGTCCAACTGCCTAAAAGATATCTGGACAATTGGTTAGACAAATTCGCTGCCCTTGTGAAGTTTTGAATGGATGCTGTCACACATAGGCCAAGAATATTTCCAACTCACAGCCAGGCCTGGGCTAGCTGCCAATAGTTTTTCAAATGTAGTATAAGTATTCCAAAAGGTAAAAGGCCATTAATTGTCCAGCTTACTCCCCGTGACTGGCATCCTGTCCAGGGGGCAAAGCTGTTTCCCTCCGGCCAGTACAGAGGGTGACCATTTAGGTTGAACTGGACCGTTTGGCTGAGAGATAGGCCATCATCATTGGACCTCCCAGGTGTATCAGGGGCATCAAACCATGTAGCATTTTGATTATACATTTGAACACATTCTGAGCTGTCTTTTATATTACTTACCTTATGGAAGCACAAGCTGCCACTTAATATGAAGCTTTTGTTTTTATTAATGTTAGCTAGTTCTATATCTAAAGGCAAATAGGGTACATCTAAATATGAATTAGTACTAAAGAGGCAGGGAAAGAGTTTAGAATCATGACGAACTGGCATTGGCCTTGGAAACACCGACAGTATCCCCCAGCGTGGTTCTGGGACTCCCAGAGATTTGCCTGCCTCTGCCTCCCAAAAGTGCTGGGATTAAAGGCAAGCACCACCAATGCCCGCTACAATTATCCCTTTGTAAGGGCTGTAACAAACAGCTTTTTAAAGGCAAACATCAGCAACACTTTTTCCCTTCTCTATAATACAGATTACATAAAGCCAGACAAATCCACATTTATGGAAAGCATTAAGCATTTGTTGCATGGAAGATTTTTCAGTTCTAATACTAGTAGTACAGAGTCACAGAGCAATATTTTATCACTTAACTTTGCAGGTTCAATTGAAATATGGTTAATCTTTTCCCAACTATTGGAATAAATGGGTAGCTGTTTTTAAATTTCTACTGACAAATTAATTGAAATTGCTCTGGTTAAGCATTGATATTTAGAAAAAGTAAAAATCAAATGGTTTATTGTTTTTTGCCATTTGGTAGCGTTTACACACAGGTTTCGATCTTCAGAATACCCTGGATTCAGTAGAAAAACCTTTAAATGAAGTTTTGTACAATAGAAACTTATCAGCAGTCAAAATTTAAGACTGTACAAAATACAAATGCAAAACATACCTTTTCCTGAAAACACTTAAACTTTGAACAAAAGCACATAACACAACAACGCAGAATGAAAACAGCGTTTCAACTCCACCAAAAAGTAGTCATAGTAAAAATCAAATGGGGAGTGGGAGAGCTATCGGACCTGTTTACTTTCAGTTTTAACTTTTCTTTCGCCGGGCGGGCGAAAGTGTTCATTTTTGTACCGGCTGCTTCCTCATCTAATTCCTCCTCCTCAGATGGTGGTAATTTCTCATTAGAATCTGAAACATTTAATGTCAGGGCTTGTAGGTCTCTAAATGGGTGTAAGGTACCTTTATTAATAATCTCGCTAGCCTCCTCTTTTTTCTTTGAATGAGCATCTAACCTTTCACTCCGTTCTGTTTCTTACATGCTTTCCTGAAGGTCCGCGAGGGCTTGTTGTCCTTCCCTAAGTTCTTCTTTACAGTTTTGATCATCCCAGCAAGAGAGAGTAAACAATGGTAAACGGACAATTACAACAGCCAATAAAATAATTAGGCAAGCTTCCAATCCCTCTAGATCGTCAGAGAAAAGCATATCTCTCAGAACTTAACTTAAAGAAAAACTTACCTGGCCACAGTTCTGAACCCTCTTCAACAGGTGAAGGGTTCTCTTGGCGCCAGCGATGGCAAGTTCCCGGTCCCAGGTCTTCGGCACCACTTGTCGTGGTCCCGGGTCTTCGGCACCACTTGTCCTGTGCAGTAGTCTCGCTGGCAAGAACTTAACGCGGACAACAGGATTCTTCAGCAGTATTTATTGTGCACTGCTCTTTTAGGAAAAGGACCCCTAAATGGGGCAGAAGCACTGCTTATATAGCAGTCTAGAGGGCTCGTGTATGCTCTGGATTGGTGCAGTGCCCGATGCCTCATTAGCATGCCCATTGCGCGGGCTCAGAGAGCGTGGGGTCAGAGAGTGTGGGCTCAGAGAGCGTGGGCTTGGAGAGTAGTAGTCATGCGCAGTTTGTCCAATGCAAAGGCCACGGCGGGAAACGGCTTGTAGTTGTTGTTCTTAGTGACTCAGGAAGTTGGCGCCATCCTAGGGCATGGTACAGCACACATTGTTTTTTGTGGTAGGCTGCCAACACAATCCCAACATCCTAGTCCTTCCAGGATCCCACATCACAATGTCTTCTCCTAACTTCATGTCCTCCTTTTTAAAACTCATGCATTGTCTTTATACAAACATTGAGTCCATTTATTGCTGCCCATCTGGGAAGGGATGTGAGCTGACCCACTAGCATGTGTGGGACCTAATAGTGGCCACACTCATAAATAAAAGTGACTTTATCCCACTGCAGCCATCAACTACTAATGACACCTCCGCTAGGATTGGGGCCCTATTTTACTCTCCATGCTGGATTTTTTTTTAATTAGTTTTTTATTGATGCTTTGTGCATTTCATAACATTTTTTCCAATTNGGAAGGCACTGGAATTCTGAGGATGTATCCCTATTATATGTATAAAGGGGTTTGTTTCTCCACGCTGTCTTTCTTTCTTTCTTTTTCTTTGTTTGTTTGTTTGTTTTGTTTGGTTTTTTGTCTTTTCCCGCCATGTGTTCTCCCTGTAGCCCCCGCTCTCCTTGCCCGCAGCTCTGGTTCGACCCGGGTAGCCTTGCCCTCCCCCGTCCCCTGCTTTGCCTCCCCCGTGCATCGGATTCCCGGCATTGTCCACAAAGCTGACAAGGTCTTACTCTGGCTCATAAAATAAGTCACTTTTTAAACTATAACTTTTATCAGCTCTTGAAGAATAAAGGTTCAAATGTTTTTGAATGCCCCATATACAAACATAGAGAAAATAAATAGTAATAGTCTTTTTGATTAAGTGAATTAGTACTATGTTTTTCCCAATAGCATATCATTCCAAAAAACAAAACAAACAAACAAACAAACAAACAAAAAACCTCATGTGAACCTGTAGGCTTAAGGCACTGTGATGAATAGTTTTGTTAACTTGACAGTCTAGAATCACCTATGAAGAAAGTTTTAATGAGCAGCTGTCTGGATCAGGTTCCACTGTGGGCACGTCTATGGAACTTTTCTTGATAATGTTAATTGAGATGGCAAGACAATTCATTATGTGCTGCACCGTTCTCTGGGCTAGGCATGCAATAGCTGAGCAGACATTTGTGCATGTGTTCTTTATGCTCCTCACTGGTTGTGAAAAGATACTTCAAGTCTCTGACATCATTCTTCCCCTAAATAGTAGATCGTTGCATGTAATTTTGAGATGGAATAAACCCTTTCTCCAATAAGTTGCTTTTGTCAAGGGGTTTTGTTTCAGCAACCTGAAAGGAAACTAAGACATCTACTTAACATGAATTAACTTCTGGAATAGTTTAAACACGTGAAAATGATTGCCTTCAGAGTGGTTTGATGACTACTTTTCCACGTGTAAAATGGTTCTACTCTTGAGTTTGGAGAAAACTAAATTTAATTTAGTCATTCTTTTCATTTTCTTCCACTTATCAAAATACAAACTGTTCAATAGTTAAGTTTGAATCAAATTGTCCAAACTGAAGAGGGCAGAATGACTGAACCAAAGGAATTTCCCCTGTGGTTAACCCAAGGCCCAAACACCTTGCAAATGAGGAGCTAGCACATTGATTAGAGTGAATCATGAGGGTAAAAATTAGGTAACTCTATCCAATCACCTCATAAGATTTCATACTTTATATCAGACAAGTGCCACAACATTCAGAGACCAAAAAATCTACACTGCACTGATCATGAGAACAGTAACTATTATTACTCATTGAAATATTGTTTACAGTAGAATCTTAGAAAAGTGACAGAAATTAAAATTGCAAGAATGTTATCTTGTTTTAATCAATCACATAAAGGGTTAACCAAAAAATGAGAAAAAAAGATAAACCTGGTGTGATGGCAAATGCCTTTAATACCAACATTTCAGAGGATTAGACAAGCTGATCTCTATGAGACAGAAGCTAGTCTTATCAACATAATGAGTCCCAAGCCAATTGAGCTGGGGTTACAGGGAGACCCTGTCTTATAAAAACAAACAAATAAACAATGTTTGAGAGAAAGCTAAGGTGTGTGCGTGTGTGTGTGTGTGTGTGTGTGTGTGAGAGAGAGAGAGAGAGAGAGAGAGAGAGAGAGAGAGAGAAATGGAATATGCTCTGTAGATCAGGCTGACCTAAAAATCAGAGATCTCTCTGCTTTTACCTGCAGAATGCTGGTATTAAAGTTGTATGCCACCATGTCTGGCCTACTAAATTATAATATAAAGAATACAAATAAATGCATATTTAAGTGAATAAACTCCAAGAAATGGAGAAATAACATAAGTTACAAAAGCTGTTGAATTTAATGAAGAAATGATTCTTCAATGAAAAAGCTACTATAGAATTCAAGTATTGACAATATTTTATCCCATTAGGGTTTTGTGAGTTTGCAAATTATAAAATTTCAAGCTGTCCAATTATTTTGTATTATATTTTTCTATGTGTGTTATATTTTACAACAAAAGCAATTCAACAAAGGGTAAAAATTTTGGCTGAACATAAAATGTCAACCATTAAATTATATTATTCAGGCTATTTCTCTCATTTTCATTCCATATTTGTGGAGAGGAATATTCTGTTGTGATAGGGAACACATTCAATCTCATTTATTTAACAAATATTCTTGAGAGTTTGCTCTAATTGTCAAGAACCATTGTAGGTAACTAAGGTTTCAAGATGAAAAGAGAGACTTTCTCCATCGTGTTTATAAATATTCTTTCTTCGTAGCTTAGTCATTAAATACATACAGCTTGGTGATAAGTTATTTTGTCCATAGATGCCATTATGGACTTTGTAATAATTGAATTGATGAAAGTAAAGTATTTTGTTGATTAATTTGTTGTGATTTAGATAGAGATGTGGCTGTCTAAAAGTTGATTTTTCAAGCTCATATATGTTAATTTTGAGATACAAATTTCTTATTGCAAACGACCTGAAGAAATGTATGGTTTTTTTTCTTCATGAAATATTTTGTTTTTCTTAATGAAGGAGGTCTGTGTACATCACCATGAATAGTTTTATGAGATATTTGCAAAATAATCTGTGGAAGTTATATAAATCAAAACAGAATAAAGCACATTAGGAAATAAATTTGTCTCTAAGGTATTTCAGAAAACATACTGTTAACATAATTTATAGAAAAGTGAATCTTAATAAATGAACACTGTTAGGTGTCAGTGGTATAAATTGTATAAGCATAAAGTTAAAACGTTTTCTATTTTCTTTAAGAAATTATCCTCATGATCAAAATACCCATGATATTCTTCACAGAACTAGAAAAAAACATTATCCTATTAATCATATGGAATCGAAAAATACCCTTGATAGACAAAGAAATCTTGGGTATAAAGAACAATGCAAGCAGGGGTCAGCATATCAGATTTCAAATTATGTTACACAACTATAGTCATAAAAACCACATAATACTGTCACAAAAGTAGATATGTAGATCAATGGAACACAACAGAAGGCCCAAAGATGAGTACATGCAATTTCCATCCCTTGATAGAAAGGTGTCAAAAATACACAGTGGAGGAAAGACAGGGTGATCAACAAACAGTGCTGGCAAAAGTGGATCTCCACCTATGACAGAGTGACATTGGATCCTTTACTTTCATCTTGCACAAAAGTAAACTCCAGGGGCTGGAGAGATGGCTCAGAGTGCACTGTCTGCATGTATGTTGGCACACCCATGTCATGCAATGCTGGGGAAGTCAAAACAAGGCGTTGAAATTCCCTGGAACTCGTGTTAAAGACAGTTATTACCTGCCATGTGGTGCCAGGAATCAAACCTGGGTCCTCTGCAAGAGCAGTCAGCACTATCAACCACTGAGCCATCTCTCCAGCCTCCTGTTTCCACTTCCTTATGGAGTTTGTCATTCTCTCCCTTTAGTTCTTTCTTTCAGAGTTTGCATTTCTTTTCCTCTAGTTCTTTTTGGAGTTTGTCATTTTCTGCCTTTAGTTCTCTGATTTATTCTTTATATTCTTTGATTTCCTTGAATATATCCACAATTGTTCTTCTAAGGTCAGTGTCTTGGTTTCCTTCCACGGAAATCTCATTGTTGGTATCTTCTACAGGAGTGGTGGAGTTTGGTGGGGATTTATTATGATCTTTTCCCATATTGCTTTTTTTTCCATTGTGTCTTTTGCACGTGGATCTGTTTTTTATTCTGTTTGTTTGGCTTCCATTGCTAATATCAAATGTTAATATGGAAGACCTGTTGGTCACTCAGTCTACTTCCTTCTGGTTTCTTCCTCAGCTTTGGCTGTGCAGCCTAGAATCATTGACACTGTTGGATTGTCCTAAATACAGCACACCACAGCACCAGCAGCTCACCTTGTCCACCACAGTATCAGTAGCTTGAGTGTGAGGGCAGGGGTTGTTACTCCTTTGGCCTGTGCACCAGATCCCACCTGGCCCAGTGAGTCTATGCACTGCTGTCTGTCCCTTTAGCCTCACACACAGTTCTTCTCTATGGTTCTAGAGGTGGGTGGCAGATGCCCTTGGTGGGCAGCAAGGTTGCATGCCAGACACCCACCTGGCCACCGAGTCACTGCTTTCTTCACAATAGCTAATATATGGACACAACTTAAAGGTCTGATAACTAATGAATTCATAATAAAACTGTGAATTTATAAACTCATTTACAGAATTCATTTCTACTCAACAGTTAGAAAAGATGAAATTTTGATATTTGCAGGTAAATGGATGGAACGAGGAAAGTGTTCTACTAAATGAAGTAATGCAAATGCAGAAAAGCAATGTTCTACTAAATGAAGTAATGCAAATGCAGAAAAGCAAGGAACTTATTTTCTCCATTTGTGAAATGTAGTACCAATCCCTTAACCAAGAGTCTATATAGCCTCATTTAAAATGTGGATCCAGTAAAATGGAAAAGGTTCAACAGGTGTGTAGAAGAAAGATCCAGAATGAGGGAAATAGTAAGGAATAGACTTTACCAGGCAGGAGGTGGGGAAATCCAGAGACTTCACTTGAGAAGAGAGGGACATGCAAGGGGCCAAGGTGTTGGGAAAGGCAATTAAGGAAGGTGTGGGAGAGGTGGATGATATTGTGAGGGCCTTTGGGAAAATGGGTGTGTTGAGACTGCAAAAGGAGACAGGAAGTTCAGTTGGGAGGAGAAAGAGTATGGATCAATATATCTTGGGGGTTACAGAACCCAGAGTTGGCATGCTTCTCAGTATTTGAATGCTTATGGATTCACTCAGTGCCCCTTTTCCTGAATCCAGACTCATTATCTTCAAGCAACCTTCTTTTGTGGACAGGACTTTTTTGATTGCACTTTGTTTGACAATTCTCAGTTAAGTAAAGCAATCTTTTTTCTTTTTTTTTTTTCCCCACAATGTCTCCCTCTAATGGTAGTTGCAGCTAGCCTGGAACGGCTCTCATAGACCGGCTGGCTTTTATTCAAAGAGATCTGCCTGTCTCTGCCTTTTAGTGCTGCAGTATACCAAGACATTGTGCCACCACTGTTCCAGCCATTGTAAACTCATCATAGTTTATTACTCTTCTATAATAGCGTTGCTGGTAGCTTTGTTGTTTCAACTTGACACACCTGGTTTAAGGAAGCCTCCAATTGGTGGAATTTCCTCTATTGGACTGGGCGTGGGTCTGGTGTCCTGTGGAGTATTGTCTCCATTTTTGAGGGATGTGGGCCGGTCCACCCCATTGTGGGAGGGCCACCCCATGAGGAGGTGTGTGTATATGTATAAGGGAACCGCAGACTGACATGGGCTTTAGAAGAGCAAGCTTGTAAGAAGCATTCATCTATGGCCCGTGCAACATCTCCTGCTTCGAGGTTCCCTTCCCTGAGTTCTCTTCTTGGCCCGCGCTGATTGATGAATTGTTGACCCGGAAGATGTGGGCTAAATAAACCCTTTCCTCCCAAGTGGATTGGTCAGAGTGTTTGTCACTGCAATTGAAGTGAAACTAGAACAATAGCTTCCAATGAAATTCTGTTCAAAGTCTCCTCTGGCCCGTTTCTACCATTTACCAACAATGTCAAACTTTCTTATCCCATTCTTCTCTTCTCCCAGTCCGAATGGACCAAGATTCCAAAAATTAATAATCACAAATGCTAGAGAGAGAGGTATGGGAAATGGGAGCATTGTGGTGGGCAGAAAACTGGTATAACCCTATCAAAGCAGTGTTGCAGCAAATGAAAAAACCTGGAAATAGATCTATGCCTATGATCTATTCTTGGGCATATTCCCAAAGATTCTGTCAGATTCCTACTCATCCAGATTCATTACACTCTCTCCACATTAACAAGGAAGATGAATTATCCCAGATATCTGTCAAACAGATGAATGACTAATGAATATATTTACATTTACACAATGAAAATATTATTTAGCTCTTAAGAAAAGTGATGGTGCAGCCCTTTATCCAGCACTGCGGAGCCAGAGGCAGGCGGGATCTCTGTCGACGTCAGGCCAGCCTGGTCTACAGAGTGAGCTCCAGGCCATAGGATAAAAAAAGTAAGATAAAAAACCAAAATACCCATAAAAAAAAAAGAAAAAAAAGAAAAGTGAATCTATTAAATTACACTGTTAAAGTGAAGAAGCTGATGAACATTAACTGAGGTTAACCCAACACTCGAAGAAAAACAAGGTCACATTTTCTCTCATTGTGCATGTTTTGATGCAGCGCTTTGGATGTTTAGGTATGCTTATTTTAAATTGGTGGGGGGGGGAATAGGAGATAAACACCTTTGAACTATATCTTGTGAATATTTTGAATTATACAATACAAACATTATTTCATGCTTCAATCCTGTCCGGCGTAGTCTCGTCGGCAAGAACTTCACTGGAAACAGGATTCTTCTCGCAGCGTTTTATTGTGCACAGCTCTTTTGTGAGAAGACCCCAAATGGGGCAGAAGCACTGCTATATAGAGTCTAGAGGGCTGTGTATGCTCTGGATTGGTGCAGTGCCTGATGCCTCATTAGCATGGCCAAGGGCGGGCTCAGAGAGGCGGGCTCTCCAGAGCGTGGGCTGAGAGTAGTAGTCATGCGCAGTTTGTCCAATGCAAAAGGCAACAGCGGGAAGCGGCTTGTTGTTGTTCTAGCGACTCAGGAAGTCGCGCCACTTAGGGCTGGTACAGCACACATTGTTTTTTGTGGTAGGCTGCCAACATTCCCCCTTTCTGTTTTAATAAAGCAAGGTCTCTGGGATTCAGGGGCACATGACCTGTCAGAGACTCATTAAAATTGGCTGGAGAGATGCCTGTCTTAGGTTGCCTCCCAGAGGTATTCCTTACCCGTATGGGGTGGACAGACAGCTTTTGGTCTGTTCCTGTCTTAGGTTGGTAATCATTGCAGCAGGTTTTTACCCGTCATTGACTACTTTTGTCAGTCATACTAAGCCAAATGTTTGGGAGGAGCCTGCTTCCAAAGCGCAAGGGCCTGTGCAATGACTACTTTATTGCCTGATGTTGGGCACAGAGCCTACACATAATCCAGAGCATAATCATAATCCCTCCACATAGAAATAGGCCAAACCCTGCCACCCTGCCCATTCGTTAGAGTGTGAGACAGCAGCAGTAATCCAGGAGGCCAGTCCCTCAGCAAGGGAGGCTCCACTCTAGTTGAGTTCACGGTGACAATAGCCATACGAAGTTTGTTCATCAAGCTGTCAAATTTCCAGTCCAATTACCTAAAAGATATCTGGACAATGGTTGGAACAAATTTGCTGCCCTTGTAAGTTTTGATATTGGATGCTGTCACACATAGGCCAGAAATTTCCACTCACAGCCAAGTGGGCTAGCTGCCAGAGTTCAAATGTAGTAGAAGTATTCCAAAAGGTAAAAGGCCATTAATTGTCCGCGTACTCCCCGTGACTGGCTCCTGTCCAAGGGGGCAAAGTGTTTCCCTCGGCCAGTACAAGAAGGTGACCATTTAGGTTGAACTGGACCTTTGGCTGAGAGATAGGCTACATCATTGGCCCTCCCAGCGTATCAGGGGCATCAAACCATGTAGCATTTGATTATACATTTGAACACATTTGAGCTGTCATTTATATTACTTACCTTAGGAAGCACAAGCTGCCACTTAATATGAAGCTTCTATTTTCATTAATGCTGGCTAGTTCTATATCTAAAGGACAAATAGGGTACATCTAAAGATGGATTAGTACTAAAGAGGCAGGGAAAGAGTTTAGATCATGACGAACTGGCATTGGCCTTGGAACACCGACAGTATCCCCCAGCTGTCCTGGGACTCCCAGAGATTTGCCTGCTCTGCCTCCCAAGTGCTGGGATTAAAGGCAAGCACCACCATGCCCGGCTACAATTATCCCCTTGTAGGGCTGTAACAAACAGCTTTTAAAGGCAAACATCAGCAACACTTTTTCCCTTCTCTATATAACTACAGATTACATAAAGGCAGACCAATCCACATTTATGGAAAGCATTAAACATTTGTTGCATGGAAGATTTTTCAGTTCTAATACTAGTAGTACAGAGTCACAGAGCATATTTTTACACTTAACTTGCAGGTTCATGAATATGGTTATGTTTTAACTCCTGGGATAAATGGTAGCTGTTTTTAAATCTCTACTGACAAATTAATTGAAATAGCTCTGGTTAAGCATTGATATTTAGAAAAAAGATTAAAAATCAAATGGTTTATTGTTGGTTTTTGCCATTTGGTAGCATTTACACAAGGCTTCGATCTTCAGAATACCCTGGATTTAGTAGAAAAACCTTTAAATGAAGTTTTGTACAATAGAAACTTCTCAGCAGTCAAAATTTAAGACTGTAAAAAAATACATGCAAAACATAATTTTCTGAAAACACTTAACTTTGAACAAAGCACCAAACTATACAAAAGCAGAATGAAAACAGCTTTTAACTCCACCAAAGTAGTCATAGTAAAAATCAAATGGGGAGTGGAGAGCTATGGGACTGTTACTTTCAGTTTTAACCTTTTCTTTGCCGGGCGGGGCGAAAGTGTTCATTTTGTACCGGGCTGCTTCCCCCTCTAATTCCTCCTCCTCAGATAGTGGTAATTTTCTCATTAGAATCTTGAATCATTTAATGTCAGGGTTGTAGGTCTCTAAATGGGATAAGGTACCTTTATTAATAATCTCGCTAGCCTCCTCTTTTTTCTTTGAATGGCATCTAACCTTTCACTCCTTCTGTTTTGACATGCTTTCCTGAAGGTCCGCAAGGGCTTGTTGTCCTTCCCAATTTCTTTTTACAGTTTTGATCGCCCCAGCAAGAGAGAGTAAACAATGGTAAAGGACAATTACAACAGCCAATAAAATAATTAGGCAAGCTTCCAATCACTCTAGATCTCAGAGAAAACATATCTCTCAGAGACTTAACTTTAAAGAAAAACTTACCTGGCCACAGTCTGAACCCTCTTTAACAGGTGAAGGGTCCTCTCGCACCACGATGGCAACGTTCCCGGGCCGGTCTTTGGCACCACTTGTCGGTCCGGTCTTGGCACCACTTGTCCTGCAGTAGTCTCACCGGCAAGAACTTCACGCGGACACAGGATTCTTCTGCAGCCAGTATTTATTGTGCACAAGCTCTTTTGTGAGAAGGACCCCAAATGGGGCAGAAGCACTGCTATATAGCAGTCTAGAGGGCTTGTGTATGCTCTGGATTGGTGCAGTGCCCGATGCCTCATTAGCATGCCCAAAGGCGCGGCTCAGCAGAGATGGCGGGCTCTCCAGAGCGCTGGGCTTGGAGAGTAGTAGTCATGCGCAGTTTTGTCCAATGCAAAGGCAACGGTGGGAAGCGGCTTGTTGTTGCTCTAGCGACTCAGGAAGTCGGCGCCATCTTAGGGCATGGTACAGCACACATTGTTTGTGTGGTAGGCTGCCAACACAATCCCAACATCCTAGTCCTTCCAGGATCCCACATCACATGTCTCTCCTACCTTCATGTCCTCCTTTTAAAACTCATCATTGTCTTTTAGCACATTGAGTCCATTTATTGCTGCCCATCTGGGAAGGGATGTGAGCTGACCCACTAGCATGTGTGGGACCTAATAGTGGCCACACTCATAAATAAAAGTGACTTTATCCCCTGCAGCCATCAACTACTAATGACACCTCCGCTTAGGATTGGGGCCCTATTTTACTCTCCATGCTGGATTTTTTTTAATTAGTTTTTTTATTGATGCTTTGTGCATTTCATACATTTTTTCCAATTCAGTTCAGGCTTATTTCCCTTTCCCTCCTCCCCCACCCCCACCCCATCCCAGATAATGCATTCTGCCATAACTGTCCTGCATCTTTCTCTCAGTTTTTTTTTTTTTCATTTTTAGCTATAAGTGATAATCCATGAGTACAAGCATCCTTCATGCAAAACCTTTAATGACAAGATGCTGGGATGGTCTTACTTAGAAAAGCACGGCTGTTTTGGCTTCATGCATGTGACAGTCATGTCATACTGCTATTTATAAATACATTTATTTATCAGGATCTGCAATGATCTAGAAAGAAAACAAACAAAAATTAAAAATCATACATTAATTTTCTGTTAGGAATTCCAGTAAATTGATAGAAACAATTCATGTTTACCCACAATATACAATTCTCAAATGTTAACAATTCATGTTTACCCACAATATAAAATTCTCAAATGTTAAGTAGGATACTATAATTATATTTTATAGAACATGACAGAAGATGCTACAATATTCATTTTTCTAACATTTATTAATTTGCTTTCATTTTGTCAGGTGAAAAATATCAAGCAAACCCTCTCATAAGATGTCAATTAGAACTTTGTTCAAAAATATAAGGGAAAAGCAGGCTGGAGAAATGGCTCAGTGGTTAAGAGCACAGGCAGCTCTTGCAGAGGACTGAGGTTAAATTCCCAGCACCGACATGGGGGCTAATACCTGTCCATTAAGTCCAGTTCCAGGGGATCCTACACCCTCTTCTGAACTTTGTGGGTATTGCAGGACATCGCTGCACTTATATACATTTGGGCAATGCACTAATACACATAAAATTTTTAAAAAATTCAAAAAATAATGAAAATATAATGTTTTTAACTTAACTTAAAATAGACAAAAGGTTAAAGTGATTTGAAGTCTTTTGATGAGCATTTTATTGTTCCCTGAAACAAATGAAAATGTTTTCCTCCCAACATACCAGATGTAAGATTTTTCAGAAAGCTGCTTACCACCATGGTGATTCAATTTCACATAAAATATTTATTTCAGTAGGTGCAAGAAAGTAAAAAGAAGAATTCAGAATAAAGCATTTTGTTCAAAATGTTATAGAGCTGTGTGTCATTTAAGGATCAGGTGACCAAGAGAAACAATTTGGTGTAGAGCTAATTATGAGGGAATACATGGGGAAAAATTTAAGTACATTCAGCTATAAAGGTGACAATTTTCAAGCCTCATTAAAATCACTTATATCCTATGAGGAAAATAATTCATCTGTGCTACCATTTCTATCTCTCANATTTATAATACTTTATTTTTTTTTAATTTTTTTTTTTTTTTTTTTTTAAATAAAAAACAAAAAAATTAAAAATCATCATTATTTCTGTTAGGAATTCCAGTAAATTGATAGAAACAATTCTGTTTACCCAAAATATACAATTCTCAAATGTTAACAATTCATGTTTACCCACAATATAAATTCTCAAATGTTAAGTAGGATACTATAATTATATTTTATAGAACATGACAGAAGATGCTACAAGATTCATTTTCTAACATTTATAATTTGCTTTCATTTTGTCAGGTGAAAAATATCAAGCAAACCCTCTCATAAGATGTCAATTAGAACTTTGCAAAAATATAAGGGAAAAGCAGGCTGGAGAAATGGCTCAGTGGTTAAGAGCACAGGCAGCTCTTGCAGAGGACGAGGTTAATTCCCAGCACCGCATGGGGGCTAATACTGGCCATAAGTCCAGTTCCAGGGGATCCTACACCCTCTTCTGAACGTTGTGGGTATGCAGGACATCGCTGCACTATATACATTGGGCAAATGCACTAATACACATAAAAATTTTAAAAAAATTCAAAAAATAATGAAAATACAATGATTTTTCAAATGTTTTTAACTTAACTTAAAATAGACAAAAGGTTAAAGTGATTTGAAGTCTTTTGATGAGCATTTTATTGTTCCCTGAAACAAATGAAAATGTTTTCCTCCCAACATACCAGATGTAAGATTTTTCAGAAAGCTGCTTACCACCATGGTGATTCAATTTCACATAAAATATTTATTTCAGTAGGTGCAAGAAAGTAAAAAGAAGAATTCAGAATAAAGCATTTTGTTCAAAATGTTATAGAGCTGTGTGTCATTTAAGGATCAGGTGACCAAGAGAAACAATTTGGTGTAGAGCTAATTATGAGGGAATACATGGGGAAAAATTTAAGTACATTCAGCTATAAAGGTGACAATTTTCAAGCCTCATTAAAATCACTTATATCCTATGAGGAAAATAATTCATCTGTGCTACCATTTCTATCTCTCAGTTTTCTTTACTCCAATAACACAGTCAGAATCTTCCCTGATGTGTCAGACTGCTATGTCACTGATGCATGGTCCTTGACCCATGCATTAAAGCAAATGATTTCTTGGTTAATAAGCTCATTTACAATCTCTGAGTTACTTTTCTCTTGATTTGTTCCTGAGACTTTTTTCATGCAGTTTACATTGTAGTAAAATCACCACCGTCGCTGCCACAACCACCACCACCATCATCATCATCATGCTCCAAATGAAATCAGTAATATAATTATCTGGGGTAGCATGATGTATACTAGCTATGCCATGATGTGGGAAACATAAAAGAAGCCATGGGCAAATAGCTTAAAAATCAATAAAAGATGAGTAAGATTCAAGGATCAAAACCTAAAGGGAAGAGGCAAGGGTAGGGAGAAGATATAGGCCTGGTAGAATTAATTTTATATGACAAATCTGTTCAGGGTTGATGCTAATTTGGAGAGTTCTGGAGCACATTTACATATCTGGTGATTCATATTTTTTACATTTTCCTAAATGCATGCATCCCAGGAGGGACACATCTATAATTACACAGGACTAGAGCTCTCTCAGTGAATTGCTTTTCCTGTAATAATTCAGTCTCATTTGTTTATAGAATACAAACAATGTTAAGCATTCCAGAAATAAATTAAAATAGGATTTTGAATCAAATGAATTATTCTGTGCTTTATAGTTTCACTGATGTGTCCTAGAGCCAATAAAACATATTTTGAACATCTTGTATCAAAATATTATACACGGAGATTATGCAGAAGTAAAATATAATATTTGTAACTGAAGTGAAGGCAAAATTAGTAATGATGAGGTCACTATGTATTTTGAATAAAAAAATGAATGAAAATTATAAATGATTATAAGAAAAATAGAAAGAAAATGAGAAATCAAAGAGTTATTTAAAAACAAGATTATGATTTGTGTGGGCTTGGATCCCCTGGCCAACATCTCCTTGGTAGAATAATCCATTGTTGATGTCAGAGCTCCTGTATTAATATATTTTGTTTAAGTGCATAGCTTAAGGAGACTTTACCATTATATTTGGTCCTGAATAGAGAATAATCCTTTTCACAGTTTCTATGTCCATTAGTCAATTAAAGAAGGAAGTTTTACTGATTTTACAAGAGAATACCTCTATAACAGCTGGCTCCAATATACAGTTGGAGAACGACCTCATCATCATCTTATTTCTCCTTATTCTATGGGGGGGAGTTAATAAAGTCTCTTGTATTAAAACCTTTGCGGCACCTAGAAGGTAAGCTTCATTAGGAATCATTAAAAATAGTTGTTACTAGTAGGATCCACATAGAGGCCTGATGTCTGCAGCAATCTGAGGCATTTCTTCCCTTCAATGCCCAGAGGAGTCAATCTTTCTGCTGGCACTTTCTGGTACATCCTACTCACTGCAAAACTGCATTTTCTTTCTCAGCCATTAAGTTGGTGATACTCTGGCCTGTTGGAACATACAAATCCTTTCCCATAGTTAGTTTCAAGATTTGGGTTGCAAGGTTTTTTGACAAAAAGTTTTCATATCTATCTATATCCCTTTTTTTTTTTTTTTTTTTTTTTTTTTTTTTATGTAAGGTTTTTTTTTGACCATGATTCTCAAAAAAGCAGTTGTTTTATACATACCTATAGGGTGAATAAGCACAGATTTCATCAAGTTCACCCATGCTGTTTGGGTTACTGTATGTGATTAACTTGGGAAACAAAGTTTATTTTTGAGTTAAATCATCCTATAGTGAAAGAGATTGCTACCAGTGATACTAATAGACAGCAAAATATATAGAACATTTGTTTATACAAATCCCAAAGTAATTGTTTTACAGATCTTAGTTAAAGCTAATGGGGACAATAGCAATTTAATACCCACCAATTAACTCAGATGCATTCAAACTGGGATATCTGCAGGAAGAGAGGCGATAAGGCCCCTCTGTTGAAGACCTGATATAAACAGGAAAGATTATGAGACCACACTTGCAAGTAACAATGGTCTCATCTCGGAATGCAAGAGTGTTACCAAAGACCACTAAACCAATAAAGTCAAATATAGGCCTCCTTGAGTCAAGCGACTCCCTCTGTCTGCACCAGCTACACACATCTGCCTGTAATACTGTGCAGCAGTGGCAGCCATATGTCTGTATATTCAATCTAATTGGCTATTATCTCGCCTTGGAGGAATAACCCACAGCGATGCCACAAGCTTACATCCTCTAATGGTTAGGAGATGTTATAAACCACAACGAGACCCTTGCCATACTTAACAGAAGAAAATGAAACAGATTAGACATACCATCAAACATCTGTGTCTATACCAAAGTAACCAACCATAACACATTAGTACTCTTAATACTATATATCTAATTGTGTGTGCTTTCATTAATAGGATTGAAAGCTATATATTAAACTGTTTAAATACTAAATACAATGCATGTGCTTAATTAGTAGAATCGAAGGTTATGCTGGACAAGCTGGCAGCCCATGAAGAAAACAGCCAGAACTACTGAGAACCAAGACATCACAGCTCCAAGAGAAGGAAAGTGTTTTGCTTCTCATCCACCTGTGCGCCCTTTCTAAGCCTAGGGAACAATCTGGGAAGAGGGGCTGGTAGAATGTAAGGGCTGTTGATTGGGGTGAATGGTGAAAACTACAACAATATAGACTGGACACTCATTTGATCAACTTGATTGAACATACAAGCACCCCCTGCTGATGGGGGACCCATGAGCTGTGTGGGTTTGGGCACACTGCTTGCAATTGGTTTTACAATGAAGGATGCTTGTACTCACAAATTATCATTTAATTTTAAAAAAGGAAAACAAACAAAACAAAAAAGCAGATAAAGAGGCAGAAAACTTACGGCAGAATGCATGATCTGGGAATGGGTAGGGTGGGGTGGGGGAAGGGAAGGGGATATATGCCTGAACTTAATTGGAACAATGATGTAATGAAATACACAAAGTATCAATACAAAAAAAACAAGAATTATGGACGGCTGAGAGATGTCCTACTTGGAGCACCGACTGCCTTCGGTTTTGACTCCCCAGCACTCACCTGGGGCTGAGAACTGTCTACACCTCCAGTTAAGGTGAATCTGAAACCCCTCTTCTGACCTCCGCAGCTTTGCACAACCATGGGTGCACAACCTTACAGCAAGCAACATACATTCATACAATACAAAAAAAATTAATTTAATTAAAAAAAATAAAAAAACAAGTTATTTACTGAGTATGGTGTACATGCCGTTTTTAAGTCCATAACTGTCTAGGCAGAGTCGGACTCCGTTATGAATTAAAGCAGACCTGCTGGGTTTATATGAGTTGAGTCCAGCCAGATGGAACTACATTGAAATGGAGACGTTGTTCCCAAATAATAAGAAAAAAAATTAACCAAACCAACAAAAAGTCAAGATTTTCACTGACGAAATTATTTTTCATAGCACAATCAAAAAAGACCTAAAGACCTGTCCACAAAATACTGTGCTGGAGATATTGAATGTAGATCAGGAAATGAGACACTGATACCACAGATTCATAACATTGCAATACTGACAACACCGCCAGGCTTTTGTCAAAATAATATGCTTGGGGATTAATTGCCTGTAAAAGCTATTCATGATTCCCACTATTTTTGGCATTTGTAGTGTTGGGTGATTTAATTGGAGAAAGGCCAATAAAGTGGAAAATATTTGAATACAACTTGCCTTCAGAATTTTCTTGTCCAAATTTATTTTCCACATATTCTCTATAGCTTAAAGTTACATGATTATAAACAATGACTGAACTATCTATTGACGTTTTTTATTTCCTCCTCTGTTTACCAAAGAGCACTCCAGGGCAATCCTTGGGTTTATTAGATTTCATGCCTATGGACAGGTTTGATGACTTCCTTGTTCCAATAGTATTATTTTTTTCTTTCGAGCCTCCTCCTGGAAACCATCTTTAAAGTTAAACAATTTTTTCCATTTAATGATGCTTCTTCATACTGGATTTGATTATATTTAGGGTAAGCTCAGATGGTGTTGGGTGGAAAAAAATGTATGACTCCAGATATTTAAGTTTCTTTGGTTTTAATTTTGTTGTACAAAGAAAATTTGGTTTTTCATCTATGACAGATATGGTCAAGTCTTCAGAATGTTGAGGCAAGCTTAAGGTACGTGGCATGATTATTTTATGAGTATATGCTAATGATTGCCATTTAGACCAGCTTTACAAATAAAGCCATATNTTCTACCCCCCCCCTTCCTCAGATTGTTCCCTAGGCTTAGAAAAGAGGCCAGGTGGATGAGAAGCAAAACACTTCTACTTTCTCTGGAGCTGAGTTCTTGGTCTCTAGTCAGTTCTGGCTGTTTTTTTAGGGGCTGCCATCTGTCCGCATAAACTTCGATTCTATAATGAAGCACATGCAATTGAGATATTTAGGTTTTAAACAAGTATATAATATATAGCCTTTCAATCTTATTAACAAAGCACACAACAATTAATAATAGAGGTATTTAAAGTTACTAATTGTTTATGGTAGGTGTTCTTTGGTATAGACACAGATGAGTTTGGATGGTATGCTAAACTCATGAAACTTTCCATTTCTCTTATATATGTGCAAGTTCATTGTGATGTTTATAACATCTCCTAACCATTAGAGGATGTAAGCTGTGGCATCGCTGTGGGTTAGTTTCAATCCAAGGAGGAGTTAATAGATATCCTGAGTTTGGGATATAACAACATATGCTGCCACTGCTCGCACATATTGTACAGGCAGATGAGGTTGTAGTGGTGACGGACAAGGAGTTTGACTTGACGCAAGGAGACCTATATTGCCTTTTGATTGGTTTAGTGGTCTTGGTAACACTCCTGCATCCCAGAACCGATCTGTATACTTCGCAAGTGCGGGCCTCCATACATCTTTCACATGTTTATATCAGTCTTCAACAGCGGGCCTTATCGGCCTCTCTTCCTGCAGATATCCCAGTTTGGAATGCATCTGGTTAATTGGTGTTATAAATTGGACTATTGTCCCACATGTAGCTTTTAACTAAGATTGAAAACAATTCTTTGGGATTGTATAAACAAATTCTCTATATTTTGGCTGTCATATAGTATAACCTGGTAGCATCTCATTCACTATAGATATTTAACTCAAAAATAAACTTGTGTTTCCCAAGTTAATCAAACACTAGTAACCCAAAACAGCATGGTTGAACTTGATGAAATCTGTGCCTTGATTCAACCCTATAGGTAGGTATAACAAACATGCTTTTTTGAGACTCATGGTCAAAAATAAAAAGCCTTAACATAAAAAAGATTTGGATATGATATATATCTGTCTACAACTCCAGTTCCAGGGGAATCTGAAACCCTCTTCTGACCTCCGCAGCTTTGCACAACCTGGGTGCACAAACCTTACATGCAGACAGTACATTCATACAAATACAAAAAAATAAATTAAATAAAAAAAATTAAAAAAACAAGATTATGTAGCTGAGTATGGTGGTACAAGCCTATAATCCCAAAACTAAACAGGCAGAGTCTGGCTGACCTCTATGAGATTAAAGTCAGGCTGGTTTATATAGAGAGTTCCAGGCCAGATGGAACTACATTAAATGGAGACGTTGTTCCATAACAAGTAAGAAAAAAAAATTAAACCAAACCAACAAAAATCAAGATTAATTCACTGAGAATTATTTTTCATAGCACAATCAAAAAAGACCTAAAGACCTGTCCACAAAATACTGTAGCATGGAGATATTGAATGTAGATTCAGGAAATGAGACACTGATCCAGATTCATAAGCATTGCAATACTGACAAACACGCCAGCTTTGTCAAATATATGCTTGGGGATTAATTGCTCTGTAAAAGCTGATTTCATGATTCTCATCTATTTTGCATTTTAGTGTTGGGTGATTTAATGGAGAAAGGCAAATAAAGTGGAAAATATTTGAATAAACTTGCCTTTCAGAATTTTCTGCAAATTTATTTTCCAATATTCTCTATAGCTTTAATTTACATAGATTATAAACATTGACTGAACTATCTATATACAGTTTTTAATTTCCTCTTGTTTACACTAATGAGCCTCCAGGGCATCCTTGGGTTATTAGATTTCATGCCTATTACAGGTTTGATGACTTCCTTTTCCAATTATTTTTTTCTTCATTCCTCCTCCTGGAATACAATCTTTAAACAATTTTCCATTTATATGATGCTTCTTCATACTGGATTTGATTATATTTAGGGTAATCAAAGATGTGTTTGGAAAAAAATGTATGATCCAATATTTTAAGTTCTTTTGGTTTTAATTTTTTTGTTTGGTTTTCAAAGAAGATATGTCAGTCTCAGAATGTGAGGCAAGCTTAAGGTAGTTGCATGAATTATTTTATGAGTATATTCTTAATATTGCCATTTAGACAGCTTTAAAAAATAAATGCCATATTATCTCAATCACTTGTTTTAAATTATATATTTCTGTCTCCCATATATTTATTTTTGTAGATGTTTCTTAAGTTTTAGCTTTCAACAATTACTACCCTTCCTTCCTTCTTTCCTTCCTTCCTCCCTCCCTCCCTCCCTCCCTTCCTTCTTTCCTTCCTTCTTTCCTTCCTTCCTTCCTTCCTTCCTTCCTTCCTTCCTTCCTCCCTCCCTCCCTTCCTTCCTTCCTTCCTTCCTTCCTTCCTTCCTTCCTTCCTTCCTTCCTCCCTTTCTTTGCTATGTGTATGAGTGTAATTCCTGAATATGGGTAAGTGCACCCTGGTCTGTGACATCAGAAGAGAGCCTCTGATATCCTGGAAATGGAGTTACAGATTATTGTTTGCCATAATATGGGTGCTGGGAATTGAACTCAGGTCCTTTATAAGAGCAGTCAGTGCTCTTAACCACTGAGCCATCTCTCAGCCCCAATGATTACTATTCTTTAATTGAATTACAGAAAGTTTGGTAACTAATGTCTCTTTAAGCAAGCATTTACATGTGTAATAGTTTCCATTTACCAAAATGACAATCAATGATTATGAGTGACTGGGCTCTTAAAAACTTACCAGTTTTAGAATATAAAATCTCTTATCTTAGGTTATCTTAAAATATTTTTTTCATCTTTCTAAGTCAGGGCCCCCCTTTAGCTACAGCAGGCCTGTGTTTACAACGTAGAACAGGCCTTGATATAACTGCATTCTACCTGCTGAGATTAAAGTGTGCCACCATTCTTGGCCTAGGATCAATACTGATAATTAACTAGCACCTTATTTGCTCTCTAGATAAAAATAAAATCAATTTCACAATGAGAAAGGTAATATATTTATAAATATGACATAAAATAAAATATGAAATTTGAATATTCTAATTTCACAATGAGAAAGGTAATATATCTATAAAAAAGACTATATTAAATTATTCTGCAAGTTAAAATGTTCATCAAGCTATATATGCATGCAGCACAAGTAATCCTGTCATGTCCACACCAGTTTCAAACATTATATGAAAGATACAAATTTTAACCTCATTTATACAGAATCCATAAGGTCAGACTAGAACTAGAATATCTATGGTCTCTTTCTGTTCCCTGTCATGGGTTTACATTTGAAATTGTTCTGAACAAAATTCACTTAAAGACTTTGAAATTCCCTTGCGAATCATTTTGCCACATTTGCATATAAACGACTAAAATACAATGTGTCATAAATAGAAACTTTTTTGTCTCAACCTCCACATAACCTGTGTTCTATTTCAACCAAACTTACCCTTGTTTTTCAAATCCAATACAAGTTTGAGTGCATATTGAGAACAATATCCAAACATTCGCCAACATCCCCATGCTCACTATTCTAGACTAAAGCAAAGAAGCCAACTATAAATCAGACAAATCAATTTGTAAAAACATGCTTCCCCTAAGTAGTGTTTACAAAGAATTTAAACATTAAGAATAAGTCTAATGAACTAGCATTTTCTTTGTGTAATTGGAACTTGGATTTCTCTTGGGAGATGGGATATTTGTTTCATATCAAAAATATGAATAAATGAATAAGAATTTTACTCTCAAGCATTATGTTCATCAAAGCCAAATAATGCACCAATCATGACCAAACATCATAGACTTTCCAAACGTGTTACCAAATAACAACACAAATAAAATATATATGGATGAAATAGATAATGTTAATACATTGTTTGATAGTTACTCTATGTGTACATATTCCTTTAAGAAATAGAGTCCTTTTGTGCAACTTCAGAATTGACAAATAATATGCATATATATCTTATAGCTATACATTCTTTTGAGATATATCTTGCCTTCTGCAAACTTCAGGCATTAGAAATAATATATATATATATATATATATATATATTTAATAAAGAAATGTCGATAACGGTAAATCTGTTGCATAACTGAACAGTATAAATGTCTGCAAAAAGATGTGTATGATATGGCATTTGCCAAGAAATAGCAAACAAGTTTGTTCTCTTGTAGTTTGTCATATTCTTTCTGTGACATTAAATATAAGCAAGATGTTACTAAGGTATAATATTGTGCTATAATTTTTTATGTGTTAACTTCATAGGGAAACCATAGTTATACTTTGAGCTACCTACCAAAAAATATATGCTATATTCAAATTTAGTCATGTAGATTCAACTCAGTGGTACAGAGCTTGATAATGTTTGCAAGGCTTGCTGTTAAATATTTTGCACTTAAAAATATAATAATTTCAAATTACTATAACCTAAATAATATTCAATAAATATCTATAGGTTGTACTAAAACATAATCATATATATTGTATCATATTCAATTTTCTTTTCCTATAGGCCTGCTACCAGTTTGGAAATATTTTATCTTTCTTGTATACCTATTTATATTAACACACATAAGAATTAAAACATTATTAAGTATAACCTCTTCTACCTAAGCTCTTCTTCACTTAGAAGGAACTGAGGTAAATCATTTTGAATGCTGAGAAGTTAAATAGAAAATGTAGATTCGAAGTAATACAAGAAGATTAACATAGGTAAATTTAACGGACTGGTACCTTGTAAAATAATCTTATAATAAAATGAACATCCAATAAAGAAGTCCATGTCTTAATCTAGGGTAAGGGAAATCTTTCTTTCATA
Organism: Rhizomys pruinosus; assembly: GCA_009823505.1. Lineage (NCBI taxonomy): Eukaryota > Metazoa > Chordata > Mammalia > Rodentia > Spalacidae > Rhizomys > Rhizomys pruinosus. The sequence goes on from VZQC01002498.1 coordinate 643,578, forward strand.
TTAAGAATGTATTTCTTTATCAGTACATGATCCCAGGAAAAGGTATATAGAGAATATAAAGGTAAAAACAGGAAATATTTCTATATTTTCAATAATTTTAAACAATACCATCATTATATCTTTTTGTACTTTTGTGGGATCTTCCTATGTCTTCTTTCATAAAATATATGTACATACAAATACACTCAAGCACATACCTTCATGTACTTATTTCAAGGTCTCTTAAAAACCAGTAGAAATACTGTGGGGTGAGGAAGAGTAGATCTTTAAAGGAGAGACTCTAGATAGGTTAAATAAACTCGGGTGAGTGAAATTGCACTGAAGGATTTCTGGGTACAAATGCTTGACTGGATTGGACTTAACACATCTGGAAAAATGTATGAAATCTGGTGGGGCTAGGCTATGAGGGGCCCAATGTGGGATAGGGAGTCTAAATTTGACTAATAATGTAATGAAATGCAAAAACTCAATGAAATATACATTAAAAGACGTGATGACCTCAATATTTTCATCACTCATGGTGCCACTGTCAGGCTTTCTTCTAAACCATAAATGATTGAAAATGGTCTGTATGAATAAGGGTTGAAATTATGGATGATTGAGTAGGGCTATGTTGGGAGAATACTACTTGATTCAATGGAATAAGAGTGGATTAAGATAACTTAGCTGTCTTCAGCATCCTTCACATATACTTTAGTTGAAAATAGTAAGATGAATGAGCACAGATGATAAGAGCATTTAATTATGGCAGTTTGAACCATAATGCATGCTATGGAAAAATTGAAAGCTTTTGAAAAATGACTTAAATCTACAGCATGGCATCTTGTACCATAGGAAGACCTCTGTGCCCAAAGGTTACAGAAAAAAAAGTTGTAATTAATTAATTTAAAAGTATAATATAATTAATTTACAAATCATTGGATGCTTATAATAATAATTTACACACTTTCAAAAACATTTATTTTAATAAACGAAGATGTTTCCAAGCCTGTTTACCAGAGTTTCATCCCAGATACCCGCATAGTGGCAGTCAAGAATCTACTCTCACATGTCCTCTTATCACCATATTTGTGTGTATGCCTAAACACAACAGAGAGAGAGAGAGAGAGAGAGAGAGAGAGAAAGATTTAAGAAGGAACTATAAAAGAAATCAAAGTTAACAAAATAATTAATAGAGACCTAAATTATGATTTGAATGATGGAATTAAAAATAAAAGCCAGAATATATGAACTACTCATAAAACAAAGAAGTTAGAAAATAAATGACTCACTCAAAAGATGGAGTAAAGAGATAAACAGAGACTACACCAGTGAGGAAGTAAAGATGACTGAGAAACATCTTAAAAAGTGTTCAACATCATTAATAATTAAGTAAATGCAAATGATAACCACTCTAAGATATCTCACTCAGATAATTCTGGCTAAGATCAAGAAAACAAAAAGACACCAAATGTTGGAGAGGTTGTGGAAAAAGGGGAACACTCATCCACTGCTGGTGGGAATGTAAACTCATATAACCACTGTGGAAAGCAGTGTGGAGAACACTTAAAAGACTCAAAATGAGCCTACCACCTGACCCAGCCATACCACTTCTGGATATATACCCAAAAGACTCATCCTACAGCAAAGATACATGCACATCTATGTTTATTGCAGCTCTTTTCACAATAGCAAAGAGTTGGAAACAGCCCAAATGCCCCTCAACTGAAGACTAGGTAACAAAAATATGGTACATCTAGACAATGGAGTTCTATGCAGTGGTAAAGAAAGATGACATCAGGAGATCTCCCAAGACAACTGAAGCTCATGTAGGTAGGTAGGAGCTAGGTGCTTCAGCAAGGCTGATTGTTGTTTGACTTAATCTAGTTAACCCAGTTATCTTTGGCTTAATTGGCTTCTGTGGCTGTGGGGACGGAGTTATCCTCCCAGCTGGTATAAAAGGTAGGGTTGTGTGAGTCTTGAGATCTGAGATCTCCCAAGACCAGCTGAAGCCCAGGTACTGGGGGGTGTGGGCTAAAGAGCACACCCCCGCTCCCTCCCCTTCCGCCCCTGCCACCAACTGGGATTATGAAGGCATCTGAAGGAGGCAAGCAAAGCAAGCCTTCAACACAGTGAAGAGGCATTTGGGACTCACATTGGAATACAGGCAAGGAGAAGCCCAAATGCCAGGAACACGAAGAAGAGACAACACAGGAAAGGGGCAGGATAATCCCATACAAAGCTCTACCAAACTTATGGAAAATTCCTAGAGTGGGATCCCCATGGGGATGGCCCAGGATGCAGATATCAGAAACACAATTGGGACAAGATTATAAATAGCAAATCAAAGAATTAGGAAAAGAGAATGAAGAACTCAAAAAGGACCTAGAGAGAGAGAGAATGACAAACTCCAGAAGGAAGTAGAAACACTGAAAAGATCCCATGTTGATCAAATTGATTGAACACACAACCTCTCAACCCCCGCTGGATGGTGGGGCTGTGGGGGTTTGGGCACAACAGCCTGAAAATTGGTTTTACATGAAGGATGCTTGTACTCATGGATTATCACTTATAGCTAAAAAATGAAAAAAACTGAGAGAAAGATGCAGAACAGTTATGGCAGAATGCATGATCTGGAATGGGGTGGGGGTGGAGGGAGGGAAGGGAAGGGGAAATATGCCTGAACTGAATTGGAAAATGATGTATGAAATGCACAAAGCATCAATAAAAAATGTAAAAACAAAAAAAAATAAGAAAAAGAAAAATATAAGGAAACCAACCAGTGAAGCAATGAGCTACAGGAATAGATTGAGAAGCTCCAAAAGGAAGTAGAAATATTAAATAAATCAGAAGAAATGAAAAAGGAAATCAAACACTCATCCAATCAAGAAGAAAGGAATGGAAAAAGCCTCAGAAGCAGAATGGAGGAAGCAGAACAAAGAATATCAGACCTGGAAGATAACACAGAACAACTAAAAACCTCGAGTAAAGAATATTAAAAATACACAAAAGTGGAAAAACCAGGAATTGTGGAACACTATGAAAAGATCAAACCTCCACATCATAGGAATAGAGGAAGGAGAAGAATCCCAAGAGAATGGTATTGATCAGATCTTCAACAGAATAATATATGAAAACTTCCCCAAACTAAAGAAAAAAAGACAAACCAATACAAATACAAGAAGCACATAGAACTCCAAACAGACAAGATCAGAAAAGAAACTCTCCATGCCACATCATAGTTAAAATGCTAGACACCCAAAACAAAGACAAAATCCTTAAAACCACAACAGAAAAATAACAAGTGACCTATAAGGGGAAACCTATCAGAATTACAACTGACTTCTCAATGCAAACCATGAAAGCAAGAAGAATGTGGAGCAAAGCATTCCCAGTGTGAAAGGACAATAGTTGCCAACCCAGGTTACTATACCCAGCAAAAGTGTCAATTATAGTTGAAGGAGAGAGAAAAACCTTCCATGACATAAACAAGATGAAAGAATACATGTCCAGAAAACCAACACTTCAGAGAATACTTGAAGCAATTCAAAGGACAGAAGAAAGGAGCAACCATCCCCAGGCACCTATAAAGAGAAATCAATAAAAGCATAACTGCAGAAGTAGAAACCTAAACCCAAACCACAAATGGATAATAAGGCAAAAGGAAGCAACACAAACCTATCAGTAGTAATCTTAAATACTAATGGACTAAATTCGCCAATCAAAAGACATAGACTGGGAGATTGGATTAGGAAACAGAATCCATCAATATGCTGTCTACAAGAAACATATCTTACCTTCAAGGACAGGCACCACCTTAAAGTGAAAAGTTGGAAAAAATATTCCAAGCAAATGGTGCCCAAAAGAAAGCAGGCATTGCTATTTTAATATCAGACAAACTAGACTTCAAAGTAAAAGAAATCAGAAGAGACAAAGAAGGCCATTACATTTTTATCAAAGGAACAATTCATCAAGATTTCACAATTATGAATATATATGCCCCAAATTCTGGCGCACCAAACTTTATAAAGAAAATTCTCCAGGACCACAAGTCACACACTAACCCCAGTACACTCATAGGTAGGGGACATCAAGACTGCACTGAGTCCTTGGGATAGGTCAACAGGACAAAGAATAAACAGAGAGACAACTGAACTGAACAATGTGAAACAACAAATGGACCTCATAAACCTCTACCGAATATTCCACCCTAATACCAGAGAATACACTTTCTACTCAGCACCCCACGGAACATTCTCCAAAATCGACCACATACTGGGACACAGAAGAAATCTCCACAAATACAAAAAGATTGAAATAATTTCATGCATTCTATCAGACCACAGTGCAATAAAGCTCAACATCAACACCAGGATAATCCCTACTGCTGAAAAGAACACATGGACGCTAAACAACAGACTCTTGAATAATGAATGGAAGAAGGAAGAGATAAAGAAAGAAATAAAAGCATCCCTGGAACTGAATGACAATGAGAATACAATACAACAAAACCTATGAGATACCTTAAAAGCAGTCCTAAGAGGGAAGTTTATAGCCCTGGATGCCTACATTAGAAAAACAGAAAGAGCACAAGTGAATGATCTAACACTGCAGCTAAAAACACTCGAGAGGCAACAATAGATGAACCCTAAATGCAACAGACAGGAAGAAATAACAAAAATCAGAGCAGAAATCAATGAAATAGAAACAAAGAAATCAATACAAAAAAATCAATGAATCCAAAAGTTGGTTCTTTGAAAGAATAAACAAGATAGACAGACGTCTAGCCCAGTTAACCAAACGAAAGAAGGAACAACTCCAAATCAATACAATCCATGATAAAAAGGGAAATATCACAACAGACAAGGAAAAGATCCAGAAAATCATATGGGAATATTTCAAAAACCTATACTCTACCAAGTTTGAAAACCCAGAAGAAATGGATGAATGTCTGAAATCCTGGGAATCAAGAAATTCAACCAAGAAGAGATCGACAGCTTAAAGAGACTGATAATACATGAAGAAATTGAAGATGTAATAAGAAACCTCCCAACTAAAAGATGCCCAGACCCAGCCTCAGACGGTTTCAGGGCAGAATTATATAAAATATTTCAAAAAGACCTAAAACCATTAATATTGAAACTGTTTAGAAGGACACAAACAGAGGGAATTCTCCCAAATTCCTTCTATGAAGCCAGCATCACTCTATTACCAAATCCAGGCAAAGATACAACTAAAAAGGAAAATTATAGTCCCATCTCCCTAATGAACACAGATGCCAAAATTCTAAACAGGTTACTGGCAAATCACATACAGACCCACATCAAGAAGATCATCCATCAGGACCAAGTTGGATTCACACCAGAGATGCAGGGATGGTTCAACATATGAAAATCAATAAATATCATCAAGCGTATAAATGGACTGAAAGACAAAAACCACACCATCATCTCAACTGATGAGGAGAAAGCCTTTGACAAAACCCAGCATCCCTTCATGTTTAAAGTCTTGGAGGGAATTGGATTGTAGTCATCATTCCTCAATGTAATCAAAGCCATATACAGGAAACCCACATCCAATATCAACCTAAATGGGGAAATGACAGAAACATTCCACTTAAAGGTAGGAACTCAGCAAGTTTGCCCCCTGTCACCACTCCTCTTCAATATAGTGCTTGAAACACTTGCCAGAGTAATAAGACAAGAAAAGGAAACTAAAGGAGTACTAACTGGAAAAGAGGAAGTCAAGCTATCCCTATTTGCTGATGATTTGATTATTTACTTAAGGGATGCAAAAACTCCACCAGAAAATACCTAGAAATGATTAACAGATTCAGCAAAGTGGTAGGATACAAAATTATCCTAAAAATATCGATGGCCTTTCTTTACACCAAAAATAAGCAACTGGAGAAAGAATTCAAGGAGACCTTTCCACTCAAAATAGCCTCGCAAACAATAAAATACCTAGGACAAACCTAACCAAAGACACCAAAGATCTCTACAACAAAATTTTTAAACCATTAGAGAAAGAAATTGAAGAAGACATCAGAAGATGGAAAAACTTCCCATGCTTATAGATTGAGAAAATTAACATTGTAAAAGTGTCCATTCTACCGAAACTCTTGTATATATTTAATGCAATCCCAATCAAAGTCCCCAAGAGTTTCTTCACATGCTTGGAAAAAATAGTCCTTAAATTCATTTGGAAAAACAAAAGACCCCAAATAGCCAAAAGAACCCTGCCTGAAAAGAGCTACACAGGGGGGGGGGGATCTCTCTATCAGACTTCAAACTATACTACAGGGCTATAGTTGTGAAAACAGCCTGGTACTGACACAAGAACAGAGCTGGTAACCAATGGAACAAAACCAAAGATCCAAACCCGAGCACATACAGTTTCAGCCATCTCATATTTGACAAGGGGGCCAAGAATACACAATGGAGAAAAGACAGCATCATCAGCAAGTGGTGTTGGCAAAACTGGATCACCACTTGTAGAAGAATGAAATTAAACCCCTACCTATCGCCCTGTACAAAAGTCAACTAGAGATGGATCAAAGACCTCACCGTGAAACCCCAAACTCTGAAGGCAATAGAAGAAAAATTTGGCAGTAGATTACAAGACATAGGTGCAGGAAAAGACTTCCTAAATCTGACAACAGCTGCCTAAGAATTAAAGTCGACAATTGACAAATGGGACCTCAATAAACTCAAAAGCTTCTGTACATCAAAAGAAACAATCAAGGAAGTGAAGAGAAATCCCACAGAGTGGGAGGACACCTTCACCACAGAAACATCTGACAAAGCATTGATTTCCAGAATATATAAACTACTCAAAAAACAAAGAAGAAAGAAAAAAAATGACCCACTCAATAGATGGAGCAAAGAGCTGAACAGAGACTTCACAAGTGAGGAATTAGAGATGGCTGAGAAACACCTTAAGAAGTGTTCAACATCACTAATCATTAAGGAAATGCAAATCAAAACCACTTTAAGATATCATCTTACTCCAATAAGACTGGCTAGGATCAAGAAAAGAAATGATACCAAGTGCTGGAGAGGTTGTGGGGAAAGGGGAACACTCATCCACTGCTGGTGGGAATGTAAACTCGTACAGGCACTATGGAAAGCAGTGTGGAGAACCCTTGGAAGACTTGGAATGAACTTGCCACCCGACCCAGCCATACCACTCCTGGGCATGTACCCTCAAGACTCACTCCACTGCAGAGATACATGCAGTGCCATGTTTATTTCAGCTCTCTTCATAATAGCATGGAGCTGAAACCAACCCAAATGCCACTCAACTGATGAGTGGATAGAGAAAATATGGTACATCTACACAATGGAGTTCTATGCAGCAGTAAAGAAAGATGACATAATGAGCTTTGCAGGAAAATGGATGGAACTAGAGGACATCATGCTGAGTGAAGTAACACAGTCCCAGAAAAACAAACAATGAATGGTATCCCTCATCTGTGGATGCTAGTGCCAATTCCCTAGTAGTATTTTTGTGCATGGCCCCTTGAGCTTTTGTACAAGCAGATGGGAGTAATGCATATTGGAAACAACAACAACAAACAACAACAGGAAGGACTGCATCAAAGAACTGACTGAAACAGTTAACTTCTGTTCAAAACAGTCAACTTCCACATGGAGAATATTGAGAAAGACTGAGAAAGAGATGAAAAGCATGTTTGGCAGAATGCATGAGATCTGGTGGGGTGGGGGGATAGGGTTGAGGACACGGGTCTAGATTTGATAAAAAATATATAAATGAAAAAAAATTACAAAGAAAAAAGAAAGATGACATCTGATGCTGCAGGCATTTGGCACCTGAGTACAGGTGGAGGATACTGGCAAGTGGGCTAAGGAAGCAACTTAACCAACCCCCCCAGCCAACTGAAACTCTGGAGAAAGTGGATGGCAGCAGAAGGAATACAGTGCTCAGAAGGTGTCATCTGGGTTTTACTCACCCAGTTCTTACAGTACAGAAAGTGAAGAGTGAACTATACCTTCCAATATATAACCAAAATTGAAAGCCTGAAACCTATACAAGCCAATACTCCATACATAAGGAGAATACAACGAAGGTACCTGGAGGAATGAAGGAAAGCAATCCTTCCACAAGGTGAAGAGGCATTCAAGATTCACAACAGAATACAGGCAAAAGGCAACCCACATGCCAAGAGCACAATGAAAGAACAATATAGGGAAAGCACAGAAAAACTCCACACCAAACTCTACAGAGCCTATGGAAGACTCCTAAAATGGGATCTGCCTAGAGGTAACTCAGGATACAGATCACAGAATAACAAGCACAGATATATTCAAAGGAATCATAGAACTAAGGGGAGAGAATGAAAAACTCAGAAATTACCTAGAGGGAGACAAGGACAAAGTTTGGAATGAACTAAAATGAGAAAATTACAGACTCCTTAAATTTAAATAGCTAGAGGAAAAAAAAAATTACAAACTCCAGAAGGACATGGAAACACTGGAAAGATCCTATGCTGAAATGAAAAATGAAACAAAGGAGCTAAACAAGGAGTTACAAGAAAAGACTGAGAAGCTCCAAAAAGTAGTGGAAATAGTAAAGACAGCACAGGAAGAAATGAGAAAGGAAATTGAACAGTCATCCAATCAAAAGGAAAGAATGGGAAAAAGCCTCAGAAGAAGAATGGAAGAAGCAGAAAAAAGAATATCAGACCTAGAAGATAACACAGAAAAATGAAAAATCTCAAGTAAAGACTATGAAAATTTTAAAAGTACACAAGAGTGGAACAACCAGGAAATGTGGGGCACTATGAAAAGCTCAACCCTCCACATCATAGAAATAGAGGAAGAAGGAGAATCCCAAGAGAATTGTATTGATCATATTGTCAACATAATAGATGAAAATTTCCCCAAATTAAAAAAAGACAAACCCATACAAATACAAGAAGCACATAGAACACCAAATAGACTAGTCCAGAAAAGAAACTCCCCCCGCCATATCATAGTTAAAATGCTAGACGCCCAAAACAAAGACAAAATTCTGAAAGCCACAAGAGATAAACAAGTTACATATAAGGGGAAACCTATCAGAATTACAGCTGACTTTTCAGTGTAAACTATGAAAGAAAAAAGAACATGGAGCAAAGCATTCCCAGTGCTAAATGACTATAAATGCCAACCTAGGTTACTATACCCAGCAAAAATGCCCATTCTAGTTGAAGGAAAGAGAAAAATCTTCCATGACATAAACAAGATGAAAGAATACATGTCAGGAAAACCAACCCTTCAGAGAATACTTGAATCAATTCAAAGGACAGAGGAGAGGAGTAACTACCCCCAGGTACCTTGAAAGAGAAATTAATAAAAGCAGAAATGCAGAATTAGAAACCTAGATGAAAAATGTGAATGGACAATAAGTTAAAAGGAAGCAAAACACATCTCTCAATTATAACCTTAAATATTAATGGACTAAACCCCCAATCAAAAGGCGTAGACTGGGAGGATGGATTAGGAAACAGAATCTGTCTATATGCTGTCTACAATTAACCTATCTCATGTCAAACATAGGCACCAACTTAAAGTGAAAGGATGGAAAAAATATTTCAAGCAAATAGTACCAAAAAGAAAGCAGGAGTTTCTATTTTAATATCAGACAGAATAGACTTCAAAGTAGAAGACAAAGAAGGCCATTTCATAATTATCAAAGGGAAAATTAACCATGTAGACCTCACATGAATATATATGCACCAAACTCCGGTGCACCAACCTATATAAATACACCTCTAAAGGACATCAAGGCACAGATTAACCCCAGCACAATTATAGTAGGGGACTTCAATACTTCACTGAGTCCTTTGGACAGATCAACTGAACAAAGCATAAACAAAAAGACATCTGAACTGAAGAATACAAGTAATGGACCTTAGAGACATCTTCCATACATTCCATCCAAGCACCAGAGAATATACTTTCTACCCAGCACCACCACAAAACATTCTCCAAAATTGACTAGATACTTGGACACAGAAAAAAAAAAAAACCTCAACAAATTCAAAAAAATTGAAATAATTTTGTGCATTCAATCAGACCATAGTGCAATAAACCTCAATATCAACACCAGGATAAGCCCTGCTATCTACACAAACACATGGAAAGTAAACAACACACTCCTGAATAATGAATGGGTCAAGGAGGAAATAAAGAAATAAAAGCATTCCTGGAACTAAACGACAATGACAGTACAACACAACAAAAACTATGAGATAATTTAAAAGCAATCCTAAGAGAGAAGTTCATAGCCCTGGGTGATTACATTAAAAAAAAATCAAAACAGATTGAGCACAGATAAATGACCTAACACTGCAGCTAAAAACACTTGAAAGACAACAAATAAACCTTAAATGCAACAGGCAGGATGAAATAACAAAAATCAGGGTGGAAAGGAATGAAATAGAAACAAAGAAAAGAATACAAAAAATAAAATCCAAAAGTTGGTTCTTTGAGAGAATAAACAAGATAAACAGACCCCTAGCCCAGTTAACCAAAAGGAAGAAAGAGCAAATCCAAATCAATAGAATTCATGATGAAAGGGGAAATGTCACAACAGACAATGAAAAGATCCAGACAATCATATGGGAATAATTCAAAAACCTATACTCTACAAAATTTAAAAACCTAAGAGAAGTGGATGAATATCTGCAATCCAGGGATTCGCCAAAGCTAAGCCAAGAAGAGATCAACAGCTTAAACAGGTCCACAATATTTGAGGAAATTGAAGATGTTATTCAAAACCTCCCATCTAAAAAAAAGCCCAAGCCCAGATGGTTTCACAGCAGAATTCTATAACACATTTATAGAGGACTTACAACCATGATTACTCAAATTTTTCAGAAGGATACAAGCAGAGGGAAATCTCCTAAAATCCTTCTATGAAGCCTAAAACCAGGCAAGGATGCAACCAAAAAAGAGAACTACAAACTTATCTCATTAATGAAATCAGATGCAAAAATTCTCAGCAAAATTCATGCAAACTGTGTGCAGACCCACATAAAAAAAGATCATTCACCATGATCAAGTTGGATTCATACCAGAGATACAGGGATGGTTCAACATATGAAAAGCAGTAAATATCATAAAACACATAAATGGATGAAGGACAAGGAACACACGATCATCTCAATAGATGTAGAAAAAGACTTTGACAAGATCCAACATTCCTTCATGATTAAGTACTAGAGGGAATGGACTGGAAGGTCATTCCTCAACATATTCAAAGCCATACACAAGAAACCCACAGCCAGCATCATCCTAAATGGAGAAAAGTTAGGAGTCCCCATAAAGGTAGGAACCTGGAAAGGCTGCCACTTGTCTCCACTCTTCTTCAATATAGTGCTTGAAAAACTGGCTAAGGCAATAAGATAAGAAAAATTAAAAGAATACTAATTGGAAAAGAGGAAGTAAAATTATCCCTTTTTGCAGACGATATGACAGTTTACCTAAAGGATGCTAAAATTTCCACCAGCAAACTTCTAGAAATGATTGAGAGTTTCAGTAAAGTGGCTGGATACAAAATTAACCTAGAAAAATCAGTAGCCTTTCTTTACACCAACAACAAGCAACTGAAGCAGGAAGACAAGGAAACCTTCCCAATCACAATAGTCTCAAATCAAGAAAATACCTAGGAACAAACCTAACCAAAAACACCAAAGATCTCTACAACAAAAATTATAAACTCCTGAAGAAGGAAACTGAAGAAGATATCAGAAGATGCAAGACCTCATGCTCATGGGTTGGAAAAATTAATATAGTAAAAATGTCCATTCTACTCAAATTAATATACAGACTCAATGCAATTCCAATAAAAATCCCAAGAACATTCTTCACAGCCTTGGAAAAAATCTTAAATTCATATGGAACCACAAAAGACCTTGAATAGCCAAAGCAACCCTGAGTGAAAAGATCAATGCAGGGGGGATTTCTATACCAGACATCAAACTATACTACAGGGCTATAGTCATGAAAATAGCCTGGTACTGGCATAAAAACAGACCTGTAGACCAACGGAACAAAACTACTGAAGATCCAAACTTGAACACATACAATTTCAACCACCTCATATTTGACAAGGGGGCCAAAAATTCTCAACAGAGGAAAGACATGTTTAGTAAATGGTGTTGGCAAAACTGGATCACCACTTGTAGAAAAATAAAATTAAATCCCTACCTCTCACCCTGTACAAAAATCAACTCCAAATGTATCAAAGACCTCAATGTGAAACCCAAAATTCGGAAAGTGACAGAAGAAAAAGTTGTCAGCAACTTATAAGACATAGGCATAGGGAAAGACTTTCTAAATCAGACAGCAGCTGCACAGGAAATAAGGTCAACAATTAACAAGTAGGACCTTATTAAACACAAAGCTTCTGTACAGAAAAAAAAAATTGGGGAAGTGAAGGGAAATCCCATAGCATGGGAGGAAACCTTCCCCAGTGATGCATCTGACACAGCATTAACTTCCAGAATATATAAACTACTCAGCAAACAAAGTAAGCAAATGACTCACTCAAAAGATGTAGTAAAAAGCTGGGCAGAGACTTCACAATTGAGGAAATAGAGATGGCTGAGAAACATCTTTTAAAAATGTTCAACAGGTTAGGAGATGTTATAAGCCACAGTAAGACCCTGTCATATTTATCAGGGGGTAAAAATGTAATTCATGGATTAACATATCATCCAAACATATGTGTCTATGCCAAAGTAACCTACCATATCTATTAGTGCTGCTTAACTACCTATATATCTAATTGCTTGTGCTTCATTAGTAGGATCGAAAGGTTACTCCTGAACAAACTGTCAGCCCATGAAAGGAAACAGCCAGAATTGACCAGAGTCCAAGTCAACAGCTCCAGAGAGAGAGGACAGTTTTACTTCTCATCCACCTGTGCCCCTTTTCTAAGCCTAGGGAACAATCTGCAGAAGAGGGGGTGTGGTAGAATGTAAAGGCTGCGATTGGGGTGAACGGTGAAACTACAGCGATGTAGTCTGGACACTCATTTGATCAACTTGATTGAACAAACAACCTGTCACCCCCCACTGAATGGTGGGACTGTGGGGATTTGGGCACAACAGTCTGTAGATTGGTTTTGCATGAAGGATGCTTATACTCATGGATTATCACTTATAGCTAAAAAATGAAAAAAAAAAAAAAACCTGAAAGATGCAGGACAGTTATGGCAGAATACATGATCTGGGATGGGGTGGGGGTGGGGGGGAAGGGAAAGGGAAATATGCCTGATCTGAATTGGAAAATGATGTACGAAATGCACAAACCATCAATAAAAATTAAATTAAAAAAATGTTCAACATTGCTAATAATTAAGGAAATGCAAACTAAAACCACTTTAAGATATCCTCTCACCGATAATGCTGGCAAGGATCAAGAAAACAGATGATACCAAATGCTGAAGAGAGTGTGGGGAAAGGGAAACACTCATCCACTGTTTGTGGGAATGCAAACTTGTACAACCACTAGGGAAAGCAGTAGGGAGAAACCTTAAAAGACTCAAATTGAGCCTACCCCCTGACCCAGGCATACCACTTCTGGGACTATATCCATCAGACTCTTCCTACTGCAGAGATACATGTACAGCCATGTTTATTGCAGCTCTCTTCACAATAGCGAAGAGCTGGAACCAACCCAAATGCCCCTCAACTGAAGAGTAGATAGAGAAAACATGGTATATCTACACAATGGAGTTTTATGCAGTGGTAAAGAAAGATGATATGAAATTTGCAGGTAAATGGATGGAACTAGAAGATTTTATGCTAAGTGAAGTAACACAATCACAGAAAAACAAAAGATGAATGGTATCCCTCATCTGTGGATTCTATTACCAAGTACCTAGTTGTGAGACAAACTGATCAAGGTTAATGTAATATTCATTATGATCTAAAGACAACTGTGCATTTTGAACCCCTAAACAGGTTCTAGAGCTGACCTAACATTTATTTTCAGATCTTGGGTTTTGATACATGATGGATGGTATGTGTGCATCTTTTAGAGTAATATGGGATTAAAATGGAAAGATGTGAATCAAAAATATGATATGGAAATAACATAAAGGTTATTTCCAAAGGATACAATTTTAATATATGTGCAATGTAACACGGTGTTGCAACTTAGCCTTTTTGGGTGCTTAATGACCATACTTAATGTCCATACCAATTTGGCTGAGGGACGTAAGGGATAACTTTGTTCCTTGCTCTCAGAGGTCAACCAAGTCTTAGTGGATTATGCATGGGGGCATCTCTTGAAATGTCCTACAAATGTGGGTCACAATTCTTCCTGTTCAGGGAAGTCTTGCAGAGTCACTCATGGGACTTCAGCCAGTTTCCAGTCTATAAAGAGGAATGTCTGCTCATGCTTCAGAAAAGGAAGCCTGGTCTAGCAAGACCTGATTTTGTCCTCTAGTCGATGGAACTGGTAAATGAAAAGCTGAAGGAAGCAAGGCACTCCCACCCCCCTCCCTCCCAAAATACCGAGAGACCCCTGAGGACCAGATCCTCAAGTGACCTTAAAAAACAAAAACCTTGGTTAATCTGGGCTAACTATGTGGTCTTAAGCATCCAAAAGGAAAGTATAACCAGAAATATATAATCAGTAAGACCAGAGAAACTGTACTCCACACATAAGATTTGAGATCTTAGTAAAAAAAGATAAAAAGAAAAAAAAAAAGAGAGTACTGTGGTTTGGCCTGTCTCCAATTCTTACTGGCATTTGCACCCACCCTGAGGCTGCCACCACTTTTGGCCCTCCTCAAGGACATGAGACACAGCTTTTTAACCTTCCAATATTAACTGAAGACTCATGTCTCTCCAAGAATCCTCTAAACCTTCAATGCCAGATGCAGACTAATGAGATACCCAGCTTGTGGACTAAACAGCTAAGGGGATTTCAGCCTCTTCCGAATATAGACTGCCATTGTTGAACTACCCAGGCTGTATCATGGAGGCCAGTATGGGGGCAAAGTCCTCCAATTGAAGTGATATATGTACATACATACATATTATATATATAGTAACAATACTAGTTGGAGTGAACAACAACAAAAAAACTGAAAGAAAAAAAAAACTCTGGAAAGACTCAGAAAAAGATGCAGGACATGTAGCGCAGAGTTCAAGGACTGCGATGGGGTGGGGGACATGGAAGAGGAAGCAACTCTGCATTTGATTGAGAAATGATGTATGACTTATGGAAAGAGTTTTATAATAATAAAAATATTTTTAAAATATTTTAAAAAAGAAAGATGACATCATGAGATTTGCAGGTAAGTGGATGGAACTTGAAGCCAATACTGAGTGAAGTAACAGTCCCCAAAAAACAAATGAGGAGTGGTTTCTCTCATTTGTGGATCCCAGTAACAAATGCTCCAATTAAAAGAAAACCTGAGCAATGTTATTGTTATTTTTCTATCTGAAAGCAACTGCAATATTATAATGTGAATATCATAATGAGCCCTAGAATTAACTTACTACCTACTTTCAGGCATGGTAATCAATGTACATGGGCGGAAAGTATATATTCATATTTCAGATTAATATAAAATTAAAAGAAAAAATATGAACCATTGAAAGTAAAAAAAAAAAAAAAATGCCAAGCCAGACGCCCAGAAGCCCAGCACATGCTCAGGTCGTACATTTTTTTTCTCAGGTGGGACAGGAAACCTCTGATGACCAGCACACCAGCACCAAAGTTCTACCTCCGGGACCAGGAGGTAAACCACACTCCATCTCCCATGTGAATGGTGTGGGCGGAATCACTCAGCCAAGCTCAAGGGGCGGGTGCACAGACCAGTAAGCTTGTGGTGTTCTGGGGCAGATGATCCAGTGGGCACACTGTTAGTGACTCTAGTTTGCACAGCCAACATAGAGGAACTGAAGGAAGCAAGCACAGTGAGTGACCAACAAATCCTCCATATTATCATTTGAGACTAGCACCAAAATCCAAACCAAAAAATAAACCCACATGCCAAAGCCACGGCAAAAATAAATAATAACATGGGAAAAGCTCATAATAAATCCACAACGAACTTGACCAGTCATATAGAAGATTACTACAACAAGACCCCCTGGAAGGAAACCAAGACATAGACCTTAGGAGAACATTTGTAGACATATTCAAAGAAATCAAAGAAAAAAGAACAAATCAGAGAACTAAGGGAATAAAATGAAATACTCGGGAAGCATCTAGAAGGAAAGAATGATAATCCCTGGAAAGAACTAGAAGGAGAGAATGACAAACTTCTAAAAGAACTAGAGGTAGAACAACACAAACTCCAAAAAGAACTAGAGGAAGAGAAATACAAACTCCAAAAAGAATTAGAGGCACAGAATAACAAATCAAAAAAGAAAACTATATGGGGCTGGAGAGATAGCGTAGTAGTTAAGAGCACCGACTGCTCTTGCAGAGGACCTGGGTTCAATCCCCAGCACCCACATGGCAGCTAAGAACCGTCTGTAATTCCAATTCCAGGAGAACTCCAGTTCCAGGGGAATCTGTGACCTTCTTCTGACCTCCGCGGCATTGCAAGACACGGGTGCACAGACCTGCGTGCAGACAGTACATTCATGCACATACAAAAATAAATAAAATTAAAACAAAAAACAAAAAAGAAAACTATAGACCCATCTCATTAATGAACACAGAAGCAAAAATTCTCAACAAAATACTTTCAAATCTCATACAGATGCACATCACAAAGATCGTCCATCACTATCAAGTTGGAATCATCCCAGAAATCCAGGGATGGTTCACCATACGTAAATAAATAAATATCACAAAACACATAAATGAACTGAAAGACAAAAATCATAAATCATCTAAATTGATACAGAAAATGCCTTTGACAAGATCAAGCATCTCTTCATTTTTAAAGTTGTAGAGGGAATTGGATTGAAGGGAACATTCCTAAATATAATCAAAACCATATACATCAAGGCTACAGCCAACATCATCCTAAGGGGAAAAAAAATTAGAAACATTCCCCTTAAAGGCAGGAACCCAGCAAGACTTCCCCCTATTGGTACTCCTCTTCAATACAGTGCTTGAAACACTTGATAGGGCAATAAGGCAAGAAAGGGAAATTAAAAGAGTACTAAAAGGTAAAGAGGAAGTCAGATGATCCCTGTTTGCAGATTATTTGATAGTTTACCTGAGGAATGCTAAAACCTCCACCAGAAAACTCCTAGAAACAAGAGTTTCAGTGTAGTAAGCCACTCTGGTCCAGCTGAAGAAGTTCAGGTCACAGCCTAGAAATGGAGGTGAGTAGACCATGAAATCAGCACACAGACACTGAGAGTAGGGTGAGAAGCAGGCAGATTGTGAGCTCCGCCAAACTCGTTTTAATCAAGGAAAAGACTAATTGTCTATGGCTTTCTACAAACATGCCAAGTGTTGCTCATTGGCCCAGATAGCTGACTCTGCTGTTGCTTCCAATCACAGGTTAACTGTTCGGTAGGTAGGTGAGGAGGTAAGCATGCAGCTGTGTGGGTGCATGACACTCTACATTTTAGTAAAGTGGCAGGATACAAAATTAACCTAGACAAATAAGTAGCCTTGTTTTACACCAACAACAAGTAACTGGAAAATGAATATAAGGATAACTTCCCACACACGATGGCCTCAAAAAATAAAATAAAATAAAATACCTGGGAACAAACCTAACCAAAGACACAAAAGATCTCTACAACAAAAATTTAGATGCCTGAAGAAGGAGACTGAAGAAGACATTAAAAGATGGGAAAACCTTCCATGCTCATTGATTGGAAAAATTAATATAGTAAAAATATCCATTCTACTGAAATTAATATACAGATTCAATGCAATCCAGGTTAAAATCCCCATGAGATACTTCACAGACTTGGAAAAAAATTCCTTAAATTCATATGGAAAAATAAATGACTCTGAATAGCTAAAGCATCTCTGAGTGAAAAATCTAATACAGAGGGGATCACCTTACTGGACTTCAAGCTGTATTACAGGGCTATAGTCATAAAGACAGCCTGCTAATGGCAGAAAAACAGACTTGTTGACCAATGCAGCAAAATTGAAGATCCAAACTTGAGCATATACAATTTCAGCCACCACATATTTGATAAAGGTGGCCAAACAAAGCTCATTGGAGAAAAGATAGCATCTTCAGCAAATGGTGCTGGCAAAAATGCATCACCATATGTAGAAGAACAAAATTAAACCCCACTTCTCATTATGTACAAAAATCAACCCCATGTGGATCAAAGACCTCAACATGAAACTCAAAACCCTGAAGATAATAGAAGAAAAAGTTTGTAGTAATCTAAAAGACATAGGAGTATTAAAAGACTTACTTTCTTTTTTTTTTTTCTAATTAAATTAGTTTTTATTGATGCTTTGTGCATTTCATACATTTTTTCCAATTCAGTTCAGGCTTATTTCCCTTTCCCTCCCCCCCAACCCCACCCCATCCCAGATCATGCATTCTGCCATAACTGTCCTGCATCTTTCTCTCAGTTTTTTTTTTTTTTCATTTTTAGCTATAAGTGATAATCCATGAGTACAAACATCCTTCATGCAAAACCTATCTGCAGGCTGTTGTGCCCAAACACCTACAGCCCCACCATCCAGTGGGGGGTGACAGGTTGTTTGTTCAATCAAGGTGATCAAATGAGTGCCCAGACTACATTGCTGTAGTTTCACCATTCACCCCAATCGCAGCCCTTACATTCTACCACGCCCCCTCTTCCGCAGGTTGTTCCCTAGGCTTAGAAAAGGGGCACAGGTGGATGAGAGGTAAAACAGTCCACTCTCTCTGGAGCTGTTGACTTGGATTCTGGTCAATTCTGGCTGTTTCCTTTCATGGGCTGACAGTTTGTCCAGGAATAACCTTTCGATCCTACTAATGAAGAACAAGCAATTAGATATATAGGTATTTAAGCAGCAAATATGGGTCTCCCTGAGTCAAGCAAGACTCCACCGTCAGCACCAGCTACACCTCACCTGCCTGGAAATACTGTGCAGCAGAGGCAGCCATGTGCCTGTATATCCCAAATCTAATTGGCTATTGGCTCTCCCCTTGGAGAAATAACCCATGGCTGATGCCACAAGCTTACATCCTCTACAGGTTAGGAGATGTTATAAGCCACAGTAAGACCCTGTCATATTTAACAGGGGGGAAATTGTAATTCATGGATTGACATATCCAAACATGTGTCTATGCTAAAGTAACCTACCATAACTATTAGTGCTGCTTAAATACCTATATATCTAATTGCTTGTTCTTCATTAGTAGGATCAAAAGTTTATTCCTGGACAAACTGTCAGCCCATGAAAGGAAACAGCCAGAATTGACCAGAGTCCAAGTCAACAGCTCCAGAGAGAGTGGACTGTTTTACCTCTCATCCACCTGTGCCCCTTTTCTAAGCCTAGGGAACAACCTGCGGAAGAGGGGGCGTGGTAGAATGTAAGGGCTGCGATTGGGGTGAATGGTGAAACTACAGCAATGTAGTCTGGACACTCATTTGATCAACTTGATTGAACAAAAGACTTACTTTCTAAATCAAACAGCAGCTGAACAGGAAATAAGGTCAACAGCTAACAAGTGGGACCTCATCAAACTCAAAAGCTTCTGTACAGTGAGAGAAACAATCAAGGAAGTGAAGAGAAAACCCTCAGAGTGGGAGGCAACCTTCACTAGTGATACATCTGACAGAGCATTAACATGAAGGCCAGAATATGTAAACGACTCAAAAAAAAAAAAAAAAAAGAAGTAAGAAACAAATGACTCACTCAAAAGATGGAGTAAAGAGATGATTTCAAAACTTTTTGTTTCCTTTGATGACTGATGACGGTATGCTATGTCCAAAAGGAGAATGCTTTGGTATTTGGAGTGAAGTTTTGCAGAGCACTTGGTTAAGCAAATGTAAGGCCTTGGGTTCAGTCCCCAGTACTGACATCCCTATCTCAAGGATCAGTCAAGTGGCCTATGAACGGGTTATCAATCTTTAAACAACAGTACTAGTCGGGGATGTAACCTTAAATCTGGCCATCCATATAACTGCAAAGATTATAAATACTGAAATACTCTATAGTAGTTGTCTGCTGTCCTTTAAGTACAGGTGTTGCTCCTTACCTGTTGTTCTTCATGCTTTGCTTTGCTTTGTTTTGCACCATTGGTTTGTGAGATGGAGTCAAAGAACTTTGTTGACTATGAACTGTTACAAAAGGCAACTTCTTAATCTATGCAATTGGGGGGATGTTGAAATTTTACTTCTTGAAAAAGCTGTTGTAAGAGTTGGAAACTCTGTACCTGCATGTGTATATATTTTAGCAATAAAGTATGGGCTGAGAATGCAAAAAAAGAAAAAGAGAGAGAGATGAAAAGAGACTTTACCAGTAAGGAAGTGAAGGTGGGGCTGAGAAACATCCTAAAAACTGTTCAACATAGTTAATAATTAAGGAAATGCAAATTAAAACCACTCTCAGATATTATCTCACTCCAATACTACTGGCTAAGATCAAGAAAACAAAAAGACACCAAATGCTGGAGAGGTTGTGGGGAAAGAGGACCACTCATCCACTGATGGTGAGAATGTAAACTCATACAACCACTGTGGAAAGCAGTGTGGAGAACCCTTAGAAGACTCAAAATGAGCCTACAATCTAACCTAGTCATACCACTCCTGACTATATACCCACAAGACTCATCCTACCACAAAGATACATACACATCTATGTTTATTACAGCTCTCTTCACAATAGCCAAGGGCTGGAACCAGCCCAAATGCCCCTTAGCTGATGAGTGGATTACAAAAATGTGGTACATTTACACATTGGAGTTCTTTGCAGTGGTAAAGAAAGATGACATCATGAACTTTGCAGGTAAATGAATGGAACTTGAAGTCATTATGGCAATTGAAAAAACGCAGCCCATACTCAAAAAAAAACAAAAAAAACAAACAAAAACAAAAACAAAAACAAAACAAAACAAACAAAAAAAAAAAACGGGGAATGGTTTCCCTCATTTGTTGATAATAGTAGCAAATCCCCCCAATTGAAAGGCAAGCTGAAGCTGGTGGTGCATGTCTTTGATCCTAGCACTTGGGAGGCAAAAGCAGGAGGATCATTGTCAATTCAAGGCCAGCCTGATCTACAGAGTGAGTTCCAGGACAGCTGAGGCTACAGGGAGACCCTATCTTGAAAAGACCAAAATAAATAAAGAAAAATCAAAGGCGAGATGAGCAAAGTTATTTTAATATTTCTTTCTTGCCGAAAGCAACTGAGATGTTATAATGTGACTCTCTTAGTGAGCCCTCAATTTGGCTACCACCTACATTCAGACATGGTAAATTATAATATATATATATATATATATATATATATATATATTCATACTTTAGAGTAATATAAAATTAAAGGGAAAAAATGTGAACTAAACATATTGGAGTTAACATACAGTTTATTCCTGGAGGAGATAATTCTGGTACATATGTTTATGGGGGCATATTTTAGAGCAATAAATGGCATTATTTGTGTATATTTTATATTCCATTAGTCCAATTTTCAGTTTCTTACTGAGCAAACTCAAAATCATTACTAATATTTAAAATTTAAAAATATATTGATTTCCTTATATTGATTCGGAGCTGAAAACAGATGGGTTCAATAAGGTATGGGTCACAACAGCAAAATGTTGTTCATCTGATGATGGAAATCTGAAAGAAAGACTGAAAAATTGAATGATGCAGTTAATGACCAGCTTGCTGCCCATAGTGCAAATTAGAAAACTTTAGTATTTAAGCAGTGAAAGGAAAATCAGCCAACAATTCTGTGTCATCAACCTATTTTTCAAAATTCCAACATAAAAGCCAAGTGCTTGTGAAGACCATAAGTGAACTAAATAAACAAATAGACTTAAATAAATATATAGAGGGGGATTCCACCAAGGGAAATGACTTCAGACACAGATGATAACTCATAACTACAGAGTGAGTCTGGAAAATGTAGCACACATGATCCTGTGTGCCATATTACAGCTATGTTTGGCCTAAAAATCCTTGACCATTAGCATTCATTTTCTGAGATCTCTTCCTTCAGGATTCTCTCAGAACTCTATTCCCAATTAGGGGTTTGCTCTTTCTGTTGTTGAAACAGTATATCCAGACCATTATATTATTAGAAGACTTTGTCCTTTCTGATGTGTACTGAGCCAGGATAGCACACCAGCACAATATTTTCAATTTAATCACATCTACATCTGGCAAATAAATGGGATTATCACTCATTATTTTCCATGAGGTAAGTTCTGTTTGCAGTGATTGAAATGAAACACACACACACGCACACACACACACACACACACACACACACACAATTCTGGGAGTGGAGGGCAAAAAATGGTCATGAAGGATTAAGAGCATCATATGGCTTAGTGAGATTTTTGTACATTATAAACAAGTTAAAATTTTTGGTTGAAAGATTAAATAAAAGTATTTTTGCAGAGGATGTCCATATTGTAAAAGTCATTCCCACATGTTATGTGTATGTTTACATATAGTGACTCTTCTAAAAGACTATCATTAAAACAGCACTACTTTGATAATATTATTATACTTAGGCAGGGACAGATAATTTCTAGATAAATTATGTACACATTACACTCATAACTATACTATTGGAAATAGTGTGAGTTTATGATTTTCTGTGGTAATGTGCTTGTATGTAATATAGAGTGATTAAAGAAAAATAGAAACAATACAACAGACTTTAAATCAAGCTCATGGAAAGTTAAACCCAACAAGAATTAAGTGGTGGGAAAAGAACCCATCCCTGAATGTTTCTCAGAATTTGATAGCTCTTGGAAAAGAGACCAGAAGGAGAGAGGGGTCTTAATGTTTTCAAAGGTATTGTACTAAATTCTCAAAAAACATTATTTTTTTTCATTTTAATTATAATTTTTATCCCATGAGTATGAGTATATTGCTTACATGTGTGTAGGTGCACCTGCGCCCTAAAACACCTGAGGGATCAGAAGAGTGTGGAAGATTCCCCTGGAACTGGAGTTATAGACAGCTAAGAGCTGTCGTGTTGGCGCTGGGAATCAAACCTGGGTCCTCTGTCAGCATACACAAGACCCATGCAAACTCAGAGAAAAGCCCAGCATAGAACTGGTAAAATGAACATCAATCCCCAATCTTTGCCAAAAATGTTATTGGCAGGTGATTATTCCTTGGTAAGGGAGAGTTGATCTTTAAGGGAGAGACTCTAGATAGGCTGACTAGATCCCAGTGGATGAACTTGCAATGAAAGACAGCTGCAAATCCAAACTTCACTTCATATGCCTTAAAATATAATACAGAATGCATGAAATCAGGATATTGGTAGGGAAGGGAGTATAAAGATGATTAAGAAGCACAAAAATCAATTAAAATAAACATTAAAAAATTATATTTAAATTAATTTAATTATCAGTGAATTGTTAGTCACGAAAATTACCCAGTAATTTTCCAAATAACAACCTGAACTAGTATAAGTGAAAATAAGATAGGATTATTTGTATTAATGTTTTCTACCCAAAAGCTGCTCTCAAATGTTAGACTTTTTCAGTCAGAATATCATTTAATATTCATCACTTTATATACAACTTTAAAAATATTATTTATGGATTTTTGCAGCAAAAATTGTGAATAGTACATAAAATAGATTATTTCCTTCTCTGCTTCTATGTATTTTGGGAATAAAACTTTGCTTGTCTCACCTGTGGTGTGGATGATCATTTCAAATTGGATCAACACTGGCCATTGTCCACTTCACCCAGCTCTTCTCTGACGAGATGCTATTCTTAGAGCGTGCTCTATTTCAACAAACCTTTATCTTTGGATTCTTATTTTTAGAAACAAAATATCACTCCCTATTTCAGTTAGGTTTACAAAGGATATAAATTATCATTTCCACTTTTCAAAAGTCTATGTGTTTAAAAGTTGTCAGTGAAGCCTCAGTATTTTTAGAAATGTAGTATCTATTTATAAATATAATAATCTTGGACAAAACAGAATACCAGGTACCTAAATGCATTACATATTTCTCTAACTTAATTTCAATTATTCCCAATAACAAGTATCTTGCTTTTAATATTTTATTACTTTTCTTTCATGCATATGTGTGCATTGCCTGTATGTATGTAAGTGCACCTGTGTTGTCCAATGCCTGCAGAGGTCAGGAGAGGTTGTTGGATTTCCCTGGAACTGCAGTTACATTTCTAGAGGCTATGTCGGTGCTGGGAATCCAATCGGGGTCCTCTCCAAGAGTAGTCAGTACTCTTAAATGCTGAGTCATCTATCCAGGCCCCCTATCTTTCTATTAAAACTTTCAGTTTCTTATGTTTTATTTTGGTTGTGAGCTTGAGCCTTTAATGGGTGAGCCATCTCTCCAGCCATCCTCATGTCTTATTTAATGCATTATTTTAGGAAAAATAGAAATATATCTGAACTGACTATATACACAGAACTTTGAATAAAACATAGAATTTAAATTGTGATTAAACTAGTCCAAGTAGTCTTTAAAACATTGGCTCATTTTCACTAGGTAACTTCAAAAGATTTGGAACACTCCAAAAATTTTAACATGTCATATATAGTTTGTGTGAATTACAAATAGTGTAAAATATCTAACGTTATATATACATATGTAATGGCATTTAAAAATTACTTGAATATTAACCTTTATAATGAATTCAATCAAATATATGCCCATCTGGACTTGAAAACAGTGATATTTATGTAAAAACTGTTTTTTTTTTTCTCCATCTCAAATGTCCATTAAATTTAGTGCAAAAAAATTTACTGCAAATAAATATTTTTAAAAAGAGCTTTTGATACTGCTACAATTTCTGCTATCAATAGGTTATCAATTGTGCCATAACACTTTTAATTCTCTAAGAACATGGTATTGAGTTCAAATCTATTTATAAATTATTAATTTTACTTACATA
Source organism: Rhizomys pruinosus (assembly GCA_009823505.1). Lineage (NCBI taxonomy): Eukaryota > Metazoa > Chordata > Mammalia > Rodentia > Spalacidae > Rhizomys > Rhizomys pruinosus. The sequence continues at coordinate 668,571 of VZQC01002498.1, forward strand.
TTATTAACTCTAATATTGCACATCACAACTGTAATAGGTTCACAACATACACTTCAAATTTTGTAAGTAGTGACTGAATATGAAAATAAAAGCTCACAAAAAGGTAGCATGTAAAAACTGTTGTCCTGAATGAATTCATAACTTTCTGGAAGGATAATACTTTTTGGTATAATAAAGGGGAATACTGACAATTATAACATTTGTTAATCAACTCAATTGCTGTGAATTTTCACATTCAAAAATAAATAAAAGTAAATTAAAGGACTTTGATATAGAAATACAAATGATTTGCACTCTGTATTTGCACTATAACTCATGTTATAGACTACAAAATTTTCTCTTCCTGGGGTTTGCTGTGTACTCTTTGCTTGAATTAATCCCTCTTCATTTTTATTGTTACAATGAAATCTAACCTAGTAACATTTTCATATTTTTTCATAAAATAATTTGGGAAATTCACATTCCAGATTTGTGTGTGTGTGTGTGTGTGTGTGTGTGTGTGGTTTTCATTATTCATTAAGTTGATGGGCATTAATTTTGTAGCAATTCTGAAACAGAGCAGGAGTGAACACAGCTGAATAAATATCTCTCAAGTCTGTTTGGCTTATTCTAGAAATGGTGTGGCTGAGTTATATATAGTTGATAGATTTCTGCTTTTTGATATTTTTTAAACTGATTTATGTAGTGACTGCATCGTTTTTTAGATCCATATCCAGAGTGCAAGGGTTTCACTCTACCTGTGTCTTTGCCAATATTTGTTGTCAGTTGTTTTTCTTGATCTTAGCAATTATGACTGGTGTATGATGAAACTTTAATTAGTTGAATTTGTACTTGCCTAATTGCTAAGTTTGTCGTGATTATTAGTTTCTGTCAACCAGACATGAACTAGGCACACTTGGGAAGAGGGAATTTCAATCCAGGAATTTCCTCCATGTGCCCACTGTGGGCAGTAACAAAGCTGGAAAGGTGGGTTTGGGCTGTACAAACCAAATAAATGACAAAGGAAGTAAGTCAGTAAACATCCCTCCTTGTTTTCTTTCGTTTTTTTTTTTTTCTTTTTTTATTGTTATTAAACTTTTTCCATAGGTCATACATCATTTCTCAATCAAATCTAAAGTAGCTTCCCTTTCCTTTTCTTAATTTTATTTATTTCTGTATGTGTATGAATGCTCTGTCTGCATGCAAGTTTGTGCACCCGTATCGTGCAATGCCGCGGAGGTCAGAAGAGGGTGTCGGATTCCCCTGGAACTGGAGTTCTCTTGGAATTGGAGTTTCAGACGGTTCTCGGCCGCCATGTGGGTGCTGGGGATCGAACCCAGGTCCTCTGTAAGAGCGGTCGGCGCTCTTAACCGCAAGGCCATCTCTCCAGCCCTTAATATATTTTTTAATTAATTTAGTAGCTTCCTTTTCCATGCTCCCCACCCCACCAGAGTCCCTGCAATCTGACATACATTTCCTGCATCTTTTTCTGAGTCTTTACATATTTTTTTCAGTTCTTTTGTTGTTCTCTCCAACTCATATTACTACAGTATATATACATATATACACATATATACACATATAACTATCTATGATTATATATGATATGATACACACACACACACACACACACACACACACACACATACAGACATGTATCACTTGGATTGGAGGAATTTTCTTCTTAAAAGATGTCATGTTTTCCTTAAGGAAGTGCTTGAAGGTTCTTCCTTGTCCCAAACAACCATAAATCCTGCACTTTTGCTCCACATTGGGGTCTTTCCCTTCCATGGTCCCACAAATGAAGTCCAGTAAGCATGTGTGCTGTCTTGATCCCCCCTGCACTGGTCTCCATGATACAGCCCAGGTAGTCCAACAATGGCAGCCTTAATTCCCCTTAGCTGTTTAGTCCACAAGCTGAGTATCTCAGTAGTCCATCTGGCATTGACGATTTGGGGGATTCTTGGAGAGACTTGTGTCCTCAGTCCATATTGGAAGGTTACAAAGCTGTGTCTCATGTCTTTGAGGAGTGCCCCCAAGCAGTGGCAGCCAAAGAGTAGGTGTACTTGCCAGTAAGAATTGAAGACAGTCCAAACAACAACACTCATTCTTTTTTCTTTTTGTCTTTTTACTAAGGTCTCAAGTTCTATGTCTGCATTACAGTTTCTCTAGTCTTACTGATTATTTATATCTGGTTGTACTTTACTATTAGATGCTTAAGGCCACACAGTTAGCCAGGTTAACCAATATTTTTGTTTTCCTAAGGTCAGTTGAGGATCTGGTCCTCAGGGGTCTCTAGGGTTTTTTTTGGGTGGGGGGGTGTAAGGTGGGAGTGCCTTGCTCCTTTCAGCTCCTCATCTACCAGTTCCCTCCACTGGAGGACAAAATGAGGTCTTGCTAGAGCGGGCTTCCTTTTCTGAAGCATGAGCAGACTTTCCTCTTTATAGACAGGACACTGGCTGAAGTCCCACTAATTGCTCTCCAAGACTACCCTGAACAAGAATACTGGTGACCTACATTTGCAGGAAATTTCAAGAGATGCCCCATGCATAAACCCCTAAGACTTGGTTGACCTCTGAGGACAAAGAACAAAGTTAACCCTTAGGTCCCATGGTCAAATTGGTATGGATATTAAGTATGGTCATTAGGCACCCAGAAAGGCTAAGTTGCACTAGTCTATTACATTGCATCTATGTTAAAATTGTATTCTTTGGGAAAAAATTGTATGTTATTTCCATATCATATTTCCTGAATTGCATCTTTCCATTTTAATTCCATATTACTCTAAAAGATGCACACATAACCTCCATCATGTATCAAAAACCCAAGGTCTGAAAATAAATGTTAGGTCAGGTCTAGAACCTGTTTAGGGATTCACAATGCAAGAGCACATTTGTCTTTAAATCACTAGGAATATAACATTAACTTTGCTCAGTTTGTCTTACAACTAGGTACGTGGAATTAGCATCCACAGATGAGGGATACCATTTGCCTTTTGTTTTTCTGGTATTGTTACTTCACTTAGCATAAAATCTTCTAGTTCCATCCATTTACCTGCAAATTTCATAATGTCATCTTTACCACTGCATAGAACTCCATCGTGTTGATTTACCACATTTTCTCTATCCACTCGTCAGTTGAGGGGCATTTGGCTTGTTTCCAGCTCTTCGCTATTGTGAAGAGAGCTGCAATAAATATGTCTGTACATGTATCTCTGTGGTAGGAAGTGTCTGATGGATGTATTCCCAGATGTGGTATGGCTGTGTCAGGTGGTAGGCTCATTTTGAGTCTTTTTTTTAATCTTTTTTTTTTGTTGTTGTTGTCATTTTTGAGACAGGGTCTCCCTGTAGCCCCAGCTGTCCTGGAACTCACTCTGTAGACCAGGCTGACCTTGAACTCACAAAGATCTGCCTGCTTCTGCCTCCCAAGTGCTAGGATTAAAGGAGTGCGCCACCATGCCCGGCTTTTAATCTTTTTTTTTTTATTGTTATAGTTATTTTCTGTATGTGTGTGAATGTACTGTCTGCATGCAAGTTTGTGCACCCGTGTCCTGCAATGCCGCGGAGGTCAGAAGAGGGTGTCGGATTCCCCTAGATCTGGAGTTCTCCTGGAATTGGAGTTTCAGATGGTTCTCGGCCGCTCGCTATGTGGGTGCTGGGAATTGAACCCGGGTCCTCTGCAAGAGCGGTCGGCGCTCTTAACCGCTAGGCTATCTCTCCAGCCCCCTCATTTTGAGTCTTTTAAGGGCTCTCCATACTGCTTTTCACAGTGGTTGTACAAATTTGCATTCCCACCAGCTGTGGATGAGTAGTCCCCTTTCCCCACACTCTGTCTAGCATTTGAACATCAGAAGATGGAAAGATCTCCCATGCTCATGGATTGGAAAAATTAATATAGTAATATGTCCATTCTACCCAATTTAATATAAAGATTCAATACAATCCCAATTAAAATCCCAAGGTCATTCTTCACAGGCTTGGAAAAAAATTCTTAAATTCATAAGGAACCACAAAAGACCCCGAGTAGCCAAAGCAACCCTGAGTGAAAAGAGCAATGGGGGGGGGGGGATTTCTATACCAGACATCAAACTATACTACAGGTCTATAGTCATAAAAACAGAGCTGTAGACCAATGGAACAAAATTGAAGATCCAAACATGAGCACATAAATTTCAGCCACCTCATATTTGACAAGGGTGCCACAAAAGACTCAATGGGGAGAGACAGCATCTACAGCAAATGGTGTTGTCAAAACCGGATGATCACATGTAGAAGAATAAAATTAAACCCCTACCTCTCACCTTGTACAAAAATCAACTCAGAATGTATCAAAGACCTCAATGTGAAACCCAAAACTCTGAAGGTGTTAGAAGAAATAGATGGCAGGAACTTAAAAGATATAGGTGTAGGAAAAGACTTCTAAATCAGACAGCAGGTGCACAGGAACTAAAGTCTACAATTGACAAATGGGGCCTTATTAAAATCAAAGGATTCTGCCGGGCGTGGTGGCGCATGCCTTTAATCCTAGCAATTGGGAGGCAGAGGCAGGCAGATCTTTGTGAGTTCAAGGCCAGCCTGGTCTACAGAGTGAGTTCCAGGACAGCTGGGGCTACAGGGAGACCCTGTCTCGAAAAGACCAAAAAAATAAAAAATAAAAATAAATAAATAAATAAAATAAAATAAGTTTCTGTACAGCTAAAGAAACAGTCAGGGAAGTGAAGTGAAAACCCACAGAGTGGGAGGAAACCTTCACTGCTGATAGACCTGACAGAGCATTAACTTCCAGATTATATAAACTACTTAGAAAACATGAAAACAAATGACTCACTCAAAAGATGGAGTAAAGAGCTGAGCAGATATTTCACAAGTGAGGAAGTACAGATGGCTGAAAAACATCTTAAAAAGTGTTCAACATAGCTAATAATTAAGGAAATGTAAATTAAAACCACTTTAAGATATCATCTCACTCTAATAAGGCTGGCAAGGATCACGAAAACAAATGATACTAAATCCTCCTTGTTTTCTGATTCAGTCCTTGTGTCTAGGTCCTCCTTGAGCTTCTGCCCTGACTTCCATCCATTAGTGAGAACTGTAAAATAGAAACGGAAAAAAAAAAAAAAAACTTTCCTCCCCAATCGTTATTGGTCATGGATTTTATCAGAGGAGCAAAAATTAATGTTGGGCAGAAATCAAACAGTTTTTCAAAATTTTTATTATTTTTTTAATTTTAGCCTGAAAAAATATATGAACACAGATATATCAGCAACATGTGCATGCAATGCCCATGTAAAACAGAAGAGGATGTCAGGTCTTCTAGAACTGAAGTTACAGATGGCTGTTATCTTCCATGTGGGTGCAGAGAAGCAAACCCTAGTCCTTGACAAAAGCAACAATTGCACTTTAATCACTAAGACATTTCTCTGGCCCCTCTGAAACTGAATACTTTAAAACATATTTCTTATCCATTTTTATTCTTTCTTTTGAGAACTCTCTGTTGCTATATGTAGCCAGATTTTTAATTGAGTCATTTGTGTTTAATTTTGTTTACTGAATTCTTTGTATCTTCTGGATATTAATCCTCTAAGGGATGCATAGCTGGCAGCGATTATCTCCCACTCTATCTATGGGTTTCCTCATCCCTCAATTGTTTCTTTTCCTGTACAGATTTTTAGGTTAATGAGGTACCACTCTTGTAATCCTGGACTTACTTCCTGAGTGCGTGGAAATGGATTTAGACCTCTTCTTCAGCTATGTCTTGCATGGCACTGTCTGTGCTTTCTTCTAACAGTTTATGCATTTCAGATGCTTTAATCCTAGCACTCAGGAGGCAGAGGTAGGTGGATCTCTGTGGGTTCAAGGCCAGCCTGGTCTACAGAGCGAGCTCCAGGACACCTGGTACTAAAAGGGAGACCCTGTCACAAAAATACCAAAAAAAAAGGGTAAATCTAAAAAGAAAAACAAAAAAACAAAACAAAACAAAAAACACACAGATGCTTTATTTAGGTATTTGATCCAATTAGAGTTGGCATTATGCAGGGTGATGGATATGAGTCTACTACTAGCATTTGTCCATACACAGTCATTTAGTGTTTTGAACATCATTTGTTGAAGATACTCTCTTTCCTCCAGTGTATTTCTTTTTGGCATCTTATTCACATATCAGATGGCTGATCTGCTCTCATACTTGGGTTTTCTATTTTTTTCCCATTGATCTGAGGTATTTTTTTTGCAAACACCATGATGTTTTATTACTATAGCTCTGTAGTACAGCTTGCAATCTGGGTATCGTAATCTTCTCAGCATTTATTTTTAGTTCATGACTGCTTTGGCTATCTCCATCTTTAGTGTTTCCATATGATTCTTAGGATATTTTCCATTTACAAAGAACACTTTGGGGTTATCAATTGGGATTACATTGAATCTTTGAATTGCTTTTGGTAAGGATGGTCATTTTAATATTAATTCTCTCGATCTGTGAGCACTGGTCTTTCCATTTCCAGTATCTTTCCTTGTTTAGGTCTATTCTAAGATTTTTAAGGGTATTGTGAATGGGATTGTTCATATGATATATTTCTCAGATGCTTAATATTTGTATATAGAAACACTGCTAAATTTTGAAGTTGATTTTGTATTCTGCCATTTTTATGAAATTTTTTCATCATTTCAATAAGTTTTCATTTAAAACTTCTGGGATCTCTTATAAATAATATCATATAATCTGCAAACACAGATAATTATTTTCTCTTAGTAACCATGTAATTTCCTTCACTTGCCTTAATGATATAGTTAGGTGTCCAACACTATAGTGGAAAGGATTGTAGATAGTGGACAGCCATGTCTAATTCCTCATTTTAATTGGAAGGCTTGAATATTTTCCTCACTGAGAATTATGTTGGATGTGGATTAATCATATATGGACTTTATTCTGTTGAAGTGAGTTCCCACCAGTCCTATTCTCTCTAAAACCTTTACCATGAAGCCATGTTCAATTTTGTCAGCAAAAAGTTTTCCATTTATTGAGATCATCTTGTGAATTTTTTAAAAGTCCATTTATATGATTTATTGCATTTTCTGACTTACATAAGTTGTAGCACCCTTGTGTCTCCAGGATAGAACCAAATTTGTCATGGTAGATACCATTTTGATATATGCCTATATGAAGTTTGCAAATATTTTATTGAGAATTTTTGTTTGTATGTTCATAAGGTATACCAGCTGGTATTTTTATATTTGTATTGTGTCTTTACATGATCTGAGAATTAGAGTAATACTGACTTAATAGAAGGAGATCAGAAATGCTCCCTCTTTCTTTCTTTCTTTCTTTCTTTCTTCTTTTTTGGAGCGAATATTTTAATAAGTGTTGGTTTTCTAATTATGTGGTGAATACCTCTTGACCTGGACTTTATTCCAGTTGGAAGGCTTTGGTTTCCTATTTCAATCTCCTATTAGTTATGAATCTAAGTTGTTGGATTATTTGGGATTTAATTTTGGAGGTTCTGATGAATGTGGAAATTTGTCCATTTCATATAGATTTTTCTTTTTTTTCTGATTATGACCATGTTTTATTTTATTTTATTTTATTTTTTATTTATTTATTTTTAACAAATCTAGACCCATGTTCCCGCTTATTCCCCCACCCCACCAGAGCTCATGCATTCTGCCAAACATGCTTTCCATCTCTTAGTCTTTCTCAATATTTTCCATGGGGAAGTTGACCGTTTTGAGCAGAAGTTCACTGTTTCAGTCAGTTCTTTGATGCAGTATTTTCTGTTGTTGTTGTTGTTTCCAAAATGCATTATGCCCAACTACTTTGTACAAAAGCTCAGGGGGCCCTACACAAGAAATACTTACAACTGGGTAATTGGCACTAGCATCCACAGATGAGTGATACCATGCATCGTTTGTTTTTCTGGGACTGTGTTACTTCACTCAGCATGATGTCCTCTAGCTCCAGCCATTTTCCTGCAAAGCTCGTGATGTCGTCTTTCTTTACTGCTGCATAGAATTCCATTGTGTAGATGTACCACATTTTCTCTATCCACTCATCAGTTGAGGGGCATTTAGGTTGGTTCCAGCTCCTTGCTATTGTGAAGAGAGCTGCAATAAACATGGCCGTGCATGTATCTCTGTGGTGGCGTAAGTCTTGAGGGTACATGCCCAGGAGTGGTATGGCTGGGTCGGGTGGCAAGTTCATTCCAAGTCTTCCAAGGGTTCTCCACACTGCTTTCCATAGTGGCTGTACAAGTTTACATTCCCACCAGCAGTGGATGAGTGTTCCCCTTTCCCCACAACCTCTCCAGCACTTGGTATCATTTGTTTTCTTGATCTTAGCCAGTCTTATTGGAGTAAGATGATATTTTAAAGTGGTTTTCATTTGCATTTCCTTAATGATTAGTGATGTTGAGCAGTTCTTGAGGTTTTTCTCAGACATCTCTAATTCCTCGCTTGTGAAGTCTCTGTTCAGTTCTTTGCTCCATCTATTGAGCGGGTCATTTGTTTTCTTTTTTCTTTGTTTTTTGAGTAGTTTATATATTCTGGAAATCAATGCTTTGTCAGATGATCTGCAGTGAAGGTTTCCTCCCACTCTGTGGGATTTCTCGTCACTTCCTTGATTGTTTCTTTTGATGTACAGAAGCTTTTGAGTTTGATGAGGTCCCATTTGTCAATTGTCGACCTTAATTCTTGTGCAGCTGCTGTCTGATTTAGGAAGTCTTTTCCTACGCCTATGTCTTGTAGTCTGCTGCCAACTTTTTCTTCTATCACCTTCAGAGTTTGGGGTTTCACGTTGAGGTCTTTAATCCATCTGGAGTTGACTTTTGTACAGGGTGAGAGGTACGGGTTTAATTTCATTCTTCTACAAGTGGTGACCCAGTTTTCCAACACCACTTGCTGAAGATGCTGTCTTTTCTCCATTGTGGTTTCTTGGCCCCCTTGTCAAATATGAGATGGCTGAAATTGTATGTGCTCAGATTTGGATCTTCGGTTTTGTTCCATTGGTCAACAGGTCTGTTTTTGTGCCAGTACCAGGCTGTTTTTATGACTATAGCCCTGTAGTATAGTTTAAAATCTGGTATAGAGATCCCTCCTGTGTAGATCTTTTCACTCAGGATTGATTTAGCTATTCGGGGTCTTTTGTTTTTCCAAATGAATTTAAGAACTTTTGTTTCCAAGCCTGTGAAGAAACTCTTGGGGATTTTGATTGGGATTGCATTAAATCTATACAAGAGTTTTGGTAAAATGGACATTTTTACAATGTTAATTTTCCCAATCCATGAGCATGGGAGGTTTTTCCATCTTCTGAGGTCTTCTTCAATTTCTTTCTTTAAGGGTTTAAAATTTTTGTTGTAGAGGTCTTTGGTATTAGATTTTTCTAACTTAACAAAGTATAGTTTTGTAAAATAGTCTCTTAAAAATCTTGTGGATTTCTCTGGTGTCTTATTGTAACATTTCCCTGTTCATCACTAATTCTGATTATTTGATTCTCTTCTTTATTTGGTTTATTGGGCTCACTTATTGCCCAAATTCTTTATCTTTGGAAGAAAGAGCTCTTAAATTCTTTGATTCTTTATATTGTTTTCATTGAGTCTATTGCTTTAATCTCTGTTCTGATTTTTAATATTTCTTTCCTCTTCTTTTTTTTTCAGTTTGGATTTTTTTTTGTGTTTTTCCAAAGTCTTTACTTGCATCATTGTAATTTTATGTGTACTTTTACTAGATTTTACAAGTATCATTTTATTGATTCTTTGAGAAATTCAAACATTTTCAGATTCTTCATCATCTTCTTTCAAATCCATCCTAATTTGTTAACTTTTCATTTCATGCTCTATTACTTTTATTAAGCTTGCTAGGCCCAAAATATGTTCCCCAACTGGTCTTAGGTGTGAGTCCATCCCTAAAATCTGGTCAACTTACCTAGAGTCCCACCATTAAAAAAAAATAATTGGGGCTGGGGAGATGGCCTAGCTGTTAAGAGCACTGACTCTTCTTGCAGAGGACCTGGGTTCGATCCCCAGCACCCATGTGGTGGTTGAGAACCGTCTTTAACTCCAGTTCCAGGGGAATCTGACACTCTCTTCTGACCTCCGCAGCATTGCACAACACAGGTGCACAAACCTACATGCAGACAGTACATTCATATGCATAAAAAAATAAAATTTAAAAAATAATAACACAGACTTGCTGTCTTTCAGCAGTTATCTATTCTCAGTGTTTTCTTGCTTATGACTGGTGCATCTGGTCTACATCCTCAGTCCATTCAGGGTTTCTGTATACAAGGAATGTGCAGGGGTCTTGTGTTTGCTTTCACAAGCTCTGTTGGTTCATATTTGCAACTGCCCTGTTGTGTCTGAAGCACATGGTTTCCTTGTGCATTCATCCATCACTTTTGGATATTACAATATTTCTACCCCGTCTTCCCCAATGTTCCCTGAACTTGAGAGAAGAGTATGCTGTATAGGTGAAGCATTTTGTGCTGAGGACTCTGCATTCTCTTATTTCTTGCATGTTAATCTGCTGTGGGTCTTTCTGTTGTTAATTACCAACTGCTAGAAGAAATATCTTTGTAAGAGTTGAAAGATGCACTCAGTATCTATGAGTATAATAAGTCATTATTAGCTCTATTTTTTCAGTAATCATAGGTGTATTTGTTTACTTTCTGTAGCATGTTGGCTACATTTATTCCTCTCTTGTTTGTGTAATATTGCTTCCAGTTTCTTTTTTTTTTTTTCTATTGGCTTTACTTAGTGAACATGGAAAGTTTATTCATATCATGGAAAGTTTGTCCTTATCCTTCAACTATGCTAGATAGTTTTGTTGAGTGAAATAGTCTGAGTTGGTGTCTATAGACATTTTGAACTTGGATTACATTGTTACAGACTCTCAGACTTCAGATTTCCAAGGAGAACTCAGCTTTGTTCTCATGTGTTTTCTTTTAGGAGATTTCTTTTGGTCCTTCAAGTTTTCAATACCCTCTCATTGTTCTGTATATTTAGTACATTTACAATGATTTGTGATGGGGAAATTATTCTTTGCTCCTGTCTACTTGGTGTTCTGTGTGCTTATATCTCGATGAGTATGCCTTTCTTTATCATAGGGAATTTTCGTAGACATATTTATTGAAAATTGGTAATATATCATTAACTGTGGATTATTCTCCTTCTATAAATTTAATTCATAAATTTGGGATTTTCATGGTGTCCCCAAATTCTCAATTTCCTTTCTTGTGTAGTAAACTTTTTCACTTTCCTTGTTTGTGTGGTTTGATTCTTCTACGTTATTTTCATATCTTGATAGCCTGTCTCTTACTTGACCATTCTGACAAAGCATTCTTCTAAGTTTTCTAATTGGATTGCTCAGGTTTAGAATTCCATCTTCCTTTCATTTTGAGTTGTCCTCAGAATTTATATCACCTTTCTTAATAGGTGTTTCAAATTTGAAATTCTCCTTGTAATTTTACTCAGCTGTATATTTTTTGTTTGTTGTTGTTGAGCATTTACACAATTCATACAATGGTTACTATTCAAACTTAGTCCCCTTCTCTGCCCATCAGAATTCATGCATAACAACATCGCAGGACATCTGGGTTAGGGAGTTTGGTGCCAGTGAGCTTGCGAAGCTCTAATTTACTGAATCTAGAATTCATAGAAAACTTAGCTTGTCTGGTGGGCTCAAGCTGGCTCCATTCTATACCTGCTTCAATCCTTAGTGGTCATTCCACTGTTCTGGCATCGCCAGTATATTCTGGTCTCTATTGCAACTGTGGCTGCAAGTTCACCAATAGCCTTTCTTTGCTTCTTGACACGTCAAGCCTCATCTTCTCCCTAAGACTCCTTCAATTCTGGAGGCCTTCACTACAACTAAAGCAGAACCCACACTAATGGACTCTCCTGACCACACTTGAATCCAAGTTTCAGATTTTCTTCATGATCCTGATCCCTTCAGTTGTGCAGGTTTCAGGCCACTGAATACAGTACCATGTGGGAGACTCTTGAATATTACTGAACCTGCTGTTGTATTGGTGACTAGGATGAATTAACTTGGAATAAGCCAAGTGGAAACTGTGAAGGGTGGCTTGTAATTCAGATAAGGGGTGAGAGACTGAAAATAGTATCTCATAACACCCTGCCAGGCAGAACAGCATCACTGATATGAGGTGCAGCTGGCCACCAGGCCCTGGAGGCCCTGGTTACAGGAAAAGGCATCTTGGTCAGTGACCTTCAATTGTTATGTGACTTACACAGGTCCTTTGTGTACACCCTCTCCCTACTTCTCTGTTAAAAGGCCACCTGTTTCTTTCTTTTTATTTATTTTTTACTATTTTTATTGATTGATTGATTGATTGATTGATTGATCCTTGCCTCTTTCGTGGGCTTTCTAACAGTTGCCAATGACTTGTGTAAATAAACCTGATTTCTTGGGAAAATAAACTGAAGCTCTGCACATGACAGTCATCCCAGGAGTGAGGATTTCCTTCCCTCACTGTCCAGACATCAGCTCAGGAGGGGCGGGTGTGAGGGTTGTATTTGCATTAGCAGAAGCTGTCTGTAGTTCTAGTTCTCTGTGGACCACAGCTTCTGTTTTGGACCTGAGGAAATGCTTCAAGCACGAGGTGACCTCAAGGATTCTGTTCTCTTATTAATCACCGATGATTTTTCAGGTCCTAATAACTAACATCAATTTTTCTGGTAAGGCACAAAACGTTTCACTTCCAAAAATTATTATTTCAAAATATCATAAAATGGCATAGATAGTCTTTGTGAGACTAAAATTAGCCTCTGAAATTCAAATTCCAAGCCTCTATCGTCTTCCATTCTCTCAGCACCATCTTTCAAATCCCCACAGGACAGTACCATGAGTTCCAAACACTCAGTGTTTTTTTCCAGGGCAAAGGTCTAAAAAATTGCACAGTCCTCCCAAAACCCAGCATGGTACAATTCATCACAGCAATAACCTACTGTCTGGTACTAATCTTTGTTTTACTTTGCCTCTATGTTGTGTGATGAGACACACTGACTAAAATCTTGGGGAGGCAAGTATTTATTTAGCTTACCTGCGCTGATCACAATTCATTATTAAGTGAAGACAGGGCAGGCACTCAAGGAAGCAACCTGGGGGGCAGAAGATAAATAAGAAACCACTGAAGAACAGCAATTATTATGTAACCAAGCTGGCCTTGATCTCACAGAGATCCACCTGCCTCTGCCTCCTAAGTGCTGAGACTAATGCCATGCATTACTACTCCAAACTTTACAGCCTTTTTTTCCTTGTACAACACAGGGCCATCTATCCACAGGTGGCTGAGTCCTCCTACATCATTCAAAATTTAAGAAAATGCTTCATAAATATGGCCAAACATCAATCCAACAGAGGAAATTCCCCAGTTGTGGTTCCTTCTTCCCAGGTATGTGAAGTTAGCAACTGAATGTATCTTATATATCAAGTATGTGCAAATGTTTTTAACAGTTGGGTACTCAGTAGGATTAGAGAACATATATTAATATAAACTTAACAAATACACTGTAGGTAGGGAAAATGCTGACAGAAGATAGACAAACTCAAATTTTAGGACGTATATTTCACACTAAATTCCAGCTGGAAAGGGTTAAATACATTTTCAAATCAAAATTACTATTTGAATGTATATACATATTATATACACTTAAAGAATTATGTATAAATAAAGATAATTTGGTTAAACGGAATATAATTTTAGCTATTTAAGCATTGAACATATGATTGTTATTCCATTTAATGCATGCATGCTATAATTCACATTATTTAGCATCTACATTATACATAAGATTTATATTGGTGGAAAATTAATGATAGTGCTCCTATATTCCCAAGATATTTCAGTTATACTTACAATTATTTTAGCTTTCATTGCATTTCAGAGAGAAGGAATAGATTTTATTGTAACTTAAAAATAGGCTTTCAGAGGATGAGAAAATTATATTAATCATATTCACTTATTTCCTTTTCAAAGAAGTCTGGCAGGTTATAAAATATTACTTTACAAAAGGTTTATACCTCTTTCTAAGTAGCATGGTTTTGTCCAAAAGCAATAACAACACAGCTTCAATTAAATATTATTTCCTAATTTCACTGATTAATATTTTGGTTCTCTGATGTTTTGTTAATAGTTTATGATTTTATGAGTACTTCTATTGTGTTGCTCAAAATTCTTTTCATTTAGGAACATTTTGCTTTTTACATAGCCAGATAACCTATCAAAATTTTACTGTGTTGATTAATGATAAATTGTGATGAAATTTATATACCAAATACCTCATTATGGTGTAAAATTAAGATTGAAACACAATATGTAAAAGCCTGTGACACATATGCCTCTGCCATATAGAAATTTAATAAGAACTTTCATGCTTACAACTATAGAATGCATACAGGAAACCCATACGGAGCTATGGTATTAAAAACAAATGATAGCACTTTTCTTTGAAATAAGAAAGTAACAAATCTTTTTGGATGTAGCAGAAATAATCTTATTATTCTTATTATTCACAAATAATAGAATGAAAAGGTTTTACATGTCCAAACAACAGCAACCCAAATTTGAATACAAAATTAAGCTTCTTTTTGAGACAATGTCTCACCTTGAATCTCTGCCTGGTCTACCACTCAAAGAAATACACCTGCTTCCGCATCCTGAGTGCTGAGATGAAGGGTGTCAGCCACCATCCCTGGCTGGATACAAGGTCATATTGTAGCTTATTGTTTTCCCTTGTTTAAGAAAGCATATTCATTAGTAGATTTTAAAATCAGAAAATTTTCAAAAATCACAAGAATTCACAGAAAGACTATACTTTAGAATAAATTCAGAGCTCTCAGGAAACTGAAGAAATACTGCAGCAAATGTCCATAGATACAGAGGAGATTTTGGATCAAGGTTACAGAAAAATACATGGAAATACCCAGTAAGGAAACTCTGGTGGGTCTGGCCAATTTTTTGGCCAATTTATAGTAAGGCCAATTTAGTAAGGATATTTGCTTTCAACTAAGACCTTAGAATGAGAACAAATTGGCTGAGAATATAAGAAAAGTGATGTAGAAATCTGACCACTCCCAACAAATAAGGTTGGTGCTCAAATTTGCACACTGTACAATTTGTTCAGCCACAAATCCCAATCTAGCTCCCAGATCTTTAAGGGAAAATGGAGTAACATAGTTTACTTTTTCATGGAAAAACTGATAGAAGAGTTCCAGTTATTTTAAAATATTGTCATTCTGTTCTTTCAGATGTGCTGTATGAAAGTATCTCTTTGGAGGAAGAGTAAAGGTAAACAATTGAGGCCAAACCCAGACACTTCCCTGTGGCTCGTAGTCATTTTCACAGTGGGCCAGGCCATGAAGAAAGTACACATAGGAAAGCATATCACAGGGACACATGGCAGGGTGTAAATCCAAATACAAAATGGTACTTTATTCAAATACAAGAGGTTAGTATATAAACAGCGTGACATCACCTCCCAGGGACCAATCCCAGACCTCTGTATCTTCACATCTCAATTCATGGCATAGTCAGAGAGGTCCTGTGACTCTCCCATGTGCCTCTGGGAGGTGCTGGCTGGAAATGTTAAGTCATGAATGTCTAAACTCAAACCAGATACACCCACACTTCCTTATTAGTGAGACATCATTTGGTTTTAGTGGGCCCATTAATTCCTTCTTAAGTGTGGCAGAGAATTATTTGGACACTGCCTGTTGTAAGCTGTGCTCACTGCCTTCCTAGAACAGACAGCTCAAATTACTACCTACTACTGTCCTGGGACAGTGATTTCTGTGGAAGAAACAGAACACCCATATTTGCTCATCACAGAAAGGGTACCCAGGACAGACCAAACTAGTGATTACACCGAATTCCAATTTGGTGAAACAATGATTACTTTTCCCCTCCAGTTTAGAAACAGGAATTTGGGTGAGTGATAACTTATAGCAGAGGAATGATTCACAGACAGCTCAAGAACCAAGAAGCCTGTAATTCTCCGTACAATTATCTAGCTGCCCTACAGATCTGAGAAATCTCTCAGCAGCTGGACTGATCAGATTCCCCCCTTCTCACAAAGGCTTACTGCTTCTGTTACATTGGAGACCTGCCCATTAGATCTTGCAAGGTTCTGCTTGACCAGACTTGTCAAGTTTGTTTACCTCCTGAGTCTCATATTGCTTCCAGGATGGAAGAAATTCACAAGAAGTATTATGGAACAATTGCAAGGCTGCAAGGAGAGTCAGTTGCCTATACACATTTCTGTGTAAATATCTGTATAATTTGTAGTTTCTAATAACAAGAAACATAATCATGGGGCTAAAAAGTTGGCTCAGCCGTTAAGAGCACTGGATGCAGAGGACCACGGCCAGTTCCCAGGACCTACATGGCAGCTAACAACCACCTGTAAATCCTGTTCCAGGGAACTTAACACCTTCTTTTCACCTTCATATTGCATTATATGCATGCACTTAGACACATGCAATATACATAAAATAAAAATAATAAAAATCAATCATATGTGGATAAATATTATATATAATAAGTATAAGAAAGCACACTAACTCTAGGAATACTACTTAGGGCCAGAAAACCAGTCTTTTTTTTTTTTTTTTGCATGTGTATGAATGTATTGTCTGCATGCAGGTCTGTGCACCCGTGTCGTGCAATGCCGCGGAGGTCAGAAGAGGGTCTCGGATTCCCCTGGAACTGGAGTTCTCCTGGAATTGGAGTTACAGATGGTTCTTAGCCACCATGTGGGTGCTGGGGATCGAACCCAGGTCCTCTGCAAGAGCGTCGGTGCTCTTAACCGCTAGGCTATCTCTCCAGCCCCCAGAAAACCAGTCTTAAGCATTGACAGGTACACAGAACTGCCTCAGAACTTTCAGCTATTTTCATTGCTGCCACCACTAGAAATGAACAGTGTGTCTGTTCCAAGAAACCCTTCCATGGAACCCTTTTGAACTCCTCAAACGTGACTATGGAATAGTTCTGGGGAAATTTTCCTCCTTCCTGAATCAAAAGATTTTCTACATGTTTCCTTCCTTTCATGAATGGGCTTTTCTTTTTCCTTTTTTCTCAGCTCTCTTCTTGACTTAAATTTCTGTTTTTGTATTTGCCCTTCCTTTTTGTCTTACTACTATTATTTGTTGTTTGTTTGTTTGTTTTTGCTCTCCTTTCATTCAAGGTCTCAGTCACCAACTTAATTAGACAAGCCTCTCATCAAAGATGGCCAAGAAAGTATTTGTCTGTAGTTTAATACAGTTTGTTTAATGATGAGTGTGATTTTAATTGAGGTGAAGGATTCACCAATAAAAGTTTCAGATTTGCTCATCTTTATCTGCTGTCCCCTTCCTAAGAGCTGCACAAATTTCTGAAATACAAACAAAGTACACATGATAGCATTTTTTGTAATAAAGAAAATGGAGAGACAGAGGGATGATTACTAATACAATATAAAACGAATCATGATGCAAATATTTAGTAAGCATACCATGTGGTATATGTGTCAACTCAGAACAGTTCTACTCTGCCAGTATTTATCACACATGTATGTAGTAGCAAATGAATTTCTCAATACATATTTAAATGTAGTATTCAATGATTTTAAAAAATCTCTACATGTCTTTGTTAAACATGTTTCAAATTAATGTCAATATATTTTATAGTCACATTATATATCTCATGTTATTTTGCACATTTGATAAAGAAACAAACTGAAAGATCATTATAGTACAGTATATTTGGTGGAAAATAGAGCAAGTTCAATAAATGTCTTCTATAAAGAGAAAGGTATATTAGGTATTTCAGTTTCTGTTGTACAGTAGGCTTTTATCTCAATTACTGAATTTTTCCTTACAATGAAAAAAAATGCAACAGACAACACATAAATAAATAAATGTAGTTTATTTCTTATAAACTTAATTATAAAAGTAAGCAACAGGCTAGTTTTGGAACACAGAGCATGATTTATTGAATCCTGAAGTACATTATCAGGTAAATTGCAAAAGATACAGAGTATTCTTAATAAAATGAAGAAAAATATATTCTAATGGAATATACTTTTATAATTAAAATTTATGCATAGTACATGTGATGAAAATATGCTTGGTTGGTTCTATGTTCAACAAATATTCAGAAAATTATAGTAGTTTACAAATTACAGGATTTTAGTATTTTTCCACGAGTAGCATTTTTATAAATCAACATTTCTAGCATTAAAAATAAAGCCTAGGCAGGCATAATAGTACATACTTGTAATCTCAGAATGCAGGAATCTGAGGCATAAGAATTGCAAATTTGAGGACATACTGGGCTTCATAGTAAAACCTTGACTAATATTTTTACCTGAAATGAACACTATATAGTAGCATCCACAACATCTGTGAGATGTACATGAGATAATTTACTTTTTTATGTCTGTTAGTTTATAAATCAACACTTTAAATAGACTATATTTGAAGAAAATAAATTGCTATATGTTTTGTTTTAGTTCTATAAATTATATTACAATTTAAGAGTTCAGAAGCCTACAATTAGAAAGAATTAAAATGGAGAATTAGTCTTGTTGATAGAATTATATCCAATGCCTTAAGTATGTTAGGAAAGTGACATGATCCACTACTGAGACTTACCTCAGCCCCAGGTTGCATGCATTTCTAACACTTTATGGATAAATGTAGTCATTTAAATCCAAAAGTATTTATTGATTACATTCCTTAAATTTATTGAATAAGTGTGTTTTCTATGATACTGATGAAGCTGAAAATCCTGTTTGGGTACCCAAACTTGACTACATAGGGCTTAACAGAATGCATGGAATAATGCCTTAAATCCTGTGGACAGGCTGTCTGCAGTGCACGATGGGAGGGATTCTAACAATGATTAACTTATATTGTACTAAGTACACAAAAAATCAATAGAAATCAATAGAAATATACATTCAAATGTGATAGAGATAAAATAGGACCAAAGCATAAGTATTGGATCTCTAGGTGTAATTCTAGTTAAGACCTGGGAAAACAAGTTTGTATAACCTCTTCAGGCAAAGTAAGAGTGATCTTGAGTAAAGATCATTCACTTCTCCTACTTCTAGGAAGCTTGAAATTATATATATATATATATATATATATATATATACCATGGCCTTAATTGTAACATAATGACACATTGCCTTCTAGAAGAAGATATCCTGAACAGATTCAGTTAGGACCAATATTATAAAATCAACTCATGCAAAGGGAAAAAAATAACAATGAAAATCATGAGTTACTTACAATAATTTCTGTGGTAGAGTGAAGGGAAATAAGACTTTAGGGAGTGAATTATATATTTCGACCAATTTGTCTTCTAAAACTAGAATTGCAAGCACACAGCATGTGACTAAAACCCCACAGTTTCTTTATTGCTATATAACATTTTAGTTAAGATTTCCAAGTTTGTAGTCCTGGATTTTCTTACTTAGTAGTTATTTGACTTTGGATAAGAACTATAACTCTTTTAAAATCTAGATTTCCTTTTGTATATCAGGTACACATGATGTGTAAAACTTTGTTGTTGTGATTTTGAAAGACAAATGACAGACATCTTCTTAACTGTTTGTGACATATGACAAGCAATAGAAGACCTCTATTCTCAGCATGTTTATGTAAAATATAATTCTGAGTTATATGAAATTTTAATAAAGTTTCCTAGCCCAAAGTTACCAATAGCTTACTATCAGAATCTAGGTAGACAGAAGTTGTTTCTAATATCAAGAGAATGATTTTTCTAAGTAGTATAAAACAGTCAATTAGAATTGCTGTGTGGTTATGCAACTAATCATTAATAATATTGTATTGATATGTGGTCAGCTGAGAGATGGGGCAAATCAGTGGCTTCTGGTGTATAGTTTGGCTGTCAGCTGGGCTCATTTACACAAAGCTCCAGGCCCTGTTTTGGGGTAGAAATATCAGTATGACAGCTTACTCTACATTGGATTCTACCTTTCTAAAACAGATTATCATCCTGGGCATGATAATATATGCAGTCAGGATGTCAGAATGCATATAAAGTGTCAAGCTTGTATTACCAAGCAGTGTGCTAAAATAATAAAATAAAATAGAAAAAAAAAGGAAAAGCATTCAGATAATTTTTATTAAGTTATACAATCTGGGGTAAGTCAAATAACATTTATTTTTGTATGTGAAATGGAATAATATAAGACTAAGGCACTGTGGTTGAACTTGAAAGTCAGCTTGACTAAAGAAGTGATCAGGAGAACAAAATACCATACATTTGCATGTGTATGTGAAGTTATTTCCACAGACAATTAGATCACCAGAGATCTGTTTTAATGAATTGGTTTAGTAAATTTTTTGAGTAGATTGAAAGTTTGTTTATAGACAATTGGAATATTATAGAATCCTGGAAGTTGGGGCCTGGCTGGACTAAGAAGGAACCAGAGGGTATGTCCTGTGGTTGTATCTGACACTGGATTTCTCCTGCTTGGACTCAGCTTTGCTTCCTGTGTGCTGTAATGAAGTATACCCCTTACTGTTTCTTGTCTGACATGAGATGCATTATTTTTCTCATCATGGAATTATGCCCAAGGCCTGGGGCCAAGAGATCATATACTGATCTCTCTGAAATAATGAGACAAATGAATCCTTAATCCTTTAAGCTACTTTTAACAGATATTCTATCACAGTGATGAAATGTGTCATTAACACAAAATAGTTTGAGAAATATACTAGAAAATCTATACTACATCCCTAACAAAAATGTTTGGAATGGAACAAATGATTTAAGAATGATTAGAGTGAAAAAGCACTAGCAAATGATTTATAATAATTTTTTAAGTAAGTACTTGTATTAGTCACTTTCCTGTTGCTGTGATAAAACACCATGACCAAAGAAATTATAAAAGGAAGAGTTTATTTGAGCCTATGGTTGATGGTTCCAGGGAATTAGAGTCCACTGTGGTGGGAGGCATGGCGACTGGATCTGGAGCAGCAAGCCTAGGGTCACATCTCGCAAAGAGCACAGGAAGCAGAGAGAGAGCAACTGTAGACCACGAGGCTTGTTAAACTCACTAAGTCTGCCCCCAATAATGTACTTCCTCTAGCATGGCCATACCTTCTAAGACCTGCAAAAACAGTGCCACCAACTGCAGACAAATGTCTGAATATTTACAGTCATTCAACACTCATTCAAACCACCACATTCCACTCACTGGCCCCCATAGGCTCCTGACCATATAAAATGCAAAATGCATTTAGTCCAACCTTAAAAGTCCCCATAATCTTTACCAGTTTCAATGCCATTCAAAAGTCTACAGTCCAAAGTCTTCTGAGTCTCAGGCCAATCTCTTAACTATAAACTCCTGTAAAATCAAAAGACAAATTACACACTCCCAACATACCTTGGAACCAAATACACATTCTCATTCCAAAAGGGAGGAATAAAGGCATAGTGAGGAAATACTGGACCAACACAAGAGCAAAAAGCAGCAGGGCAAAAACCAAGTCCAGTAGCTCCATGTGTGACTTCTGGGACTTGACTTCCAAAGGGCTTAGATGGCTCAACTCTTCCAGCTTTGCTTGCAACATACATCTCTTTTTTTTTGGGGGGGGAGGGTCTTTTCAAGACAGGATCTCCCTGTAGCCCCAGCTGTCCTGGACCTCACTCTGTAGACCAGGCTGGCCTTGAACTCACAAAGATCCGCCTGCCTCTGCCTCCCGAGTGGTAGTACATCTCTTTCTTAGGCCAGTACCACTCCCTGTATGCAGCTCTCCTTGGCAAATATCTCACAGGTCTGGCATCTCGAATGTCTTCTTGGGGTCTCCGCTGCCAACCAGGCTTCACATTCTACAGCTTCACGCAATGGCCTATCAGGGCTTTATGCAGGGACACCCCTGCTGCACTCTGCCTGATCTTGGCAGCTCTCTGAAATCGTGGAGGAAGAACTGATGACCCCTTCACTCTTGCAAACTACATGCCTCTAAAGCCAGCACCACGTGAATGAAACTGCCAAATTTGGCTGCAAGTTCAGGATGGAATCTCTCCTACTTTAACCACATTTGCAGTTTTCCTCTGCCCTGGACTTGTTGGAGGATTAGCTGGGTGTGGTCTTGCCCTGAAGGTACTGATTCTTTTGTTTACTCGTAAATCTCTAGGCCTCTCCTTAATCACTTTAGTCTCCTTATGAAAGGGAGCGTCTTCTTCACATGCCTTGGCCACACCTTTAATCTTCCTAGTGCAGTTTTCAGATCCAAACTGTACATTCTGCATTTCCTTCTGCCCCATTTGCTCTTTTTCACTGTACATCTGCACAATATTCACCATTAACAGCCACACCACCATTTCCACACTAGGCTGTCTTGAAATATCCTCCGCCAAAGACATCAGTCCACCACTTTTCAAATTAGCATCAGGCAAGCATTTGGGCTGTGGGCAAACTGCTGCCAGACTCTTTATCAAAATATCCCGGTTGCTGCCTAAGTCTTTATTTTCCTCTGGAACTACACTTTTTGCACCCATGCTTTCTTCCAGGCTTCTACTGGAATGGCCTGTTAATCTCTGCTTACAGTAGTTAACAGCTTTTCTAGCCCAAAGTTCCAAAGTCTTCCACATTTCTCCAAACATCCACATGGTCAGGTTCTTCACAGCCAACAGCCCACTCTCTGGTACCAAATAAAAGGAAGAGTTTATTTGAGCTTACTGTTGACGGTTCCATTGTGGTGGGAGGCATGGCAGCTGGATCTGGAGGAGCAAGCCGAGGGTCACATCGTCCAAAGAGCACAGGAAGCAGAGAGAGAGCAATTGGAGACCACGAGGCTTGTTAAACTCACTAAGCCTGCCCCCAATAACGTACTTCCTCTAGCACGGCCACACCTTCTAAGACCTCCAAAAACAGTGCCACCAACTGGAGATAAATGTCTGAATACTTACAACCTATGGGGGACACTCATTCAAACCACCACAGTACTATAGAAAACAAACAGTACCTGAGAGCTCAGGCTCTCAAATATTGGGGCATTCAGCATTTATAATTTTATGTGTTTTTCTACATGTTGTACAGGCCATGCATGTAGTAATAATATATTATGGTAAATGTTAATGGAAGCTATGCAGAACTAAGATGCATTGTTTGATCCCCAAGACAAAAACATATATTTGGTAACTGAAAGCCTAGGGAATCTTTATAAGTGTATTGTAAACAGAGTGCTCATTTCTGTTTTCTTAATTTAAAAATATTTAATAAACCCTAAGTCCACAGACATTTGAAGGAACACCATGTTACACTCTGATGAGAACAAGGTTCTTTACTGTCTGTAGACTATTGGACTTTACTCTCAGACCAACTATATAGACATTACAGCAATGCACAGAGATCTTACTGTAGTCCACATAAGTAGATAAGAAGTCTGCTTTTTTTCTGGCCAAATATTACAGCTCTTGCATAAATTAGCATTCAGAAACAGGACTGGGCTTAAGTAAGATGGCCTACAGGTTCCTGAGGAAAATTCAAAATAGCAATATCAAAACTCTTACTAATTCAAAATAATAGAGAATTCATATGATGAATTTACTGTTGAAATGAGTTTTAGTATTATCATATTCTTTTTTTTTTACTTTTTATGTGTATGAATGTACTGTCTGCATGTAGGTTTGTGCACCTGTGTCATGCAATGCCACAGAGGTCAGAAAAGGATGCCAGATTCCCCTGGAACTGGAGTTAAAGATGGTTCTCAGCCGCCATGTGTGTGCTAGGGAAGAAACCCGGGTCCTCTGCAAAAGCAGTTGGCGTTCTGAACTGCTAGGTCATCTCTCCAGCCCTATTATCATATTCTTAAAGCTCTAGGACACAACTTAAATCCTTCCTAATGTAAAGACTTTCCAGAAAATATTGTTATTGGGCACTAGAAATTTTAAGACAGTACAAAATAACCTGTTTGAAACTGAAACCATATTGATAGGCTGTACTTGGCTCACTGTTGAATTCTAAGGCATGCCTGGCTCTATTTCAGTCTCTCCTGAGAAAATTAGTGTTTTGGTTATTTTCCCTATATATTAATTTTATTACTCTAAAATTGGATATTAATGGAGTCTTAAAATGTGAAATTTCATCTGTTTGACTGTTTATTTAACTTAATACAGAAATTGTGAAACTCAATTATTTTGTTTGTATCATTTATATTATTATATTTTCTCTATTCCTAATTTGCATATCAATTTGTAATAGTATAATTGATAGTTAACTTCACAAACTTTGAGACACAGAAATTGGCTCACATTTTGATCTATTATACATTAATCTGCTATGAAGATTTTAGCATGAAACTTATTAGACTCAAGTTATTATTTCTTTTATTGTGCCTAGAACTGAAATTTCCATATGGCACATATCTATTAATAAAGAGCTGTCACTGCTTTGAACACCTGTTTCATTCTCTCTAGGAGGATGTGAACCTAATTTATGCAGATCTGCATTGATACTTGAGACTGTCAGATTTTTAAATTTTAGTATGTATTAATATCTTATATTTTCCATTTCCTTGTTGGTTATGATTTAGTTCATAGTCTCAAAAGTCCATATACTATTCACATATTTGTAATAAAATTCAATAAATGTCCCAAACATTGATGTACATTTTACTAATATATAAAATTTCTTATTCTGTCTAAAACCCCAACATAAACAAGGAATATTCCCAGTACACAGTTTAACATTTTCTTTCACAGTATTCATTTTTAAAATTTACATTTCATGAATTTAAATACGTATGCTCTTATTTTTTTCTATTTTGTTTTGTTTTGTGGTTTGGTGATTGCTTTATTTTTATCAATGTGGCATAAGCTTAATCCTATGTTTTCTTATAAACATTTATGCTCTTACTATTTTTTTTTTTTTTTTGTCTTTTCAAGACAGGGTCTCTCTATAGCCCCAGCTGTCCTGGAACTCACTCTGTAGACCAGGCTGGCCTTGAACTCACAAAGATCCACCTGCTTCCCAAGTGCTAGGATTAAAGGTGTGCGCCACCACACCCGGCTCTTGTTCTTACTATTAACATGTGGGTGTGTAAAATATTATGTTTCTGTATGAAAAGAAGGAAAGCTATTTTCTCAGTTAGAAATTCATGTGTTTTATTTTTGTACCACCCTGAACATACAAGATCTCATCAGATCTCAAAAGCGAAATTGTTATCATGTTTAATTAGTAGTTGGATTGTATAAGTCCAAATGTTCCAGAAGTATTTA
Source organism: Rhizomys pruinosus (assembly GCA_009823505.1). NCBI lineage: Eukaryota > Metazoa > Chordata > Mammalia > Rodentia > Spalacidae > Rhizomys > Rhizomys pruinosus. The sequence goes on from VZQC01002498.1 coordinate 693,792, forward strand.
TTGAAAAAAATATGTAATTGAATTATTTGACATCATTTGAAGATCAATTTACCATTTCATGTGGATCTAATATTTTACTACCCACTTAATTCTATAAAAATATGTACATAGACACACTGATACACATTTTTTTTTTATGTGTGTGAATGTATTGTCTGCATGGAGGTTTGTGCACCCGTGTCGTGCAATGCTGCGGAGGTCAGAAGAGGGTGTCGGATTCCCCTGGAACTGGAGTTCTCCTGGAATCAGAGTTACAGACGGTTCTCAGCCACCATGTGGGTGCTGGGGATCGAACCTGGGTCTTCTGCAAGAGCAGTCGGTGCTCTTAACCGCTAGGCTATCTCTCCAGCCCCCTGATACAAAATTTTTATAAACCTTTGGGGATATGAAGTTCAGCATTATGTCTCTTATATTCATTGTTTAACTTGACAATTCTGACCCAATGTATTACTAAATGAATTTTAGAATCATTCTATCAAATTCTGTATGACAACCCTAGGGTTCTATGTATATAAAATACATATCAAAGCCAAAAATTTCCTGATAATCATTCACAAAGAAGTTTATTTTAGAATTACTCTTTGGTATAGATATAATTTTAACATTTACTAAATACTAAAACAAACTTAAGTCCTGATGAAATGTGTTTGTTTACCCTTGTATGCATATTAAAATGGCTGAATATTTGATACTGCTGATAATAGAACATCTTTAACTTATCAATACTTTGATTTTATTCTCACAAATACTACAATTTGTAACACACGGTCACAAATGTGAGCCAGCACGTCTCAAGCAATGTCCAGTGACAATTCCCAGGTTGATTGCTTACCTAAGCGGCTTGTGTTTTGTGTCTTTAAGACCACAGCTGCAGAGATCTCTGATGTAACATGGGTGTGCATTACCAGCAACATATTAATTCACTCATTATACAGTTGTGATTCTTGCATTTTGACAGTTTGCTGTTGCCAAATATTTTATGATTTCATATTCAGTTTCCTCACCATACAAAGAGTTTTAACTAGAGTTTAAGACACTATCTTAAAGAGAGAATCACTTGAATTAGTTCCCAGTTTAAACATCTCTAACTTCATCTTCCTTATTAGCCTTAATTGACTTGTAAAAGTCTTTTCCCTAATAAGATAATCTGAATGTCTCGGTAAATATTAATCTGGAACATATACTATTTTACTCACTATTGTGATCTTGAAGGAAACATTCCTTGCATTTCAGTGAAGGCTGATGTTTTTGGGTTTTCTCATTTGATGGTTAGGAAGCATCTGCACTGAGGAACTCATTATGATATTTAAATCTATTTCATGAAGCAACAAAAAAGGTTTTACATATGGCTCTTATTTTCATTGATTTGTTTATATTTGCATGATGAAACTGGTTAGAAAAGTTATTTTAATTATTAAAATATTTTTCATGTCTGAGCCTTTAAACAACAGCCATTGAAATATGATAATTATAGGGTCTAAGCCTCATTAATAAAGTACTAAGCAATATTTCTATTGTTTTTAGCAGAATTCTAATTTTCTTTTCATTTCAGATTATCTAATTTAGCTATTCATCACAGAAGCTGAAAAGAAACAATAATGAATTCATATTCACTGTATACATATATGTACATATAAATATAAATATATTAGATCAGTTATATAAGCAAGGTGTGTTAGGCAAATCACAAACCAATCAAATTATTTTTAGATTTTTGTGTATTGTTACTAGTGTCTTCTCAAATTACTTTGTCTTTTGAATATTTTTATTTAATCATAGTTAATTCTCAGAAGAGTTTTGTGATAGTGTTTATAGTTAGTTTGGAATAATATATTACATTCAATCTTAATCATTTTATCACCACTTCCTAGATTAGTAAAGAACTCTGTTCCTTTAGAAGTTTCCCAACTGATAAAATCTTTGGTACAGCTCAAGTGTCCTTACAAATCATTAAACTATTAACATGAGTTGTGTTCTTAGAACAGAAAATATTTAATATCAATAAATAGTTCAAGAAATTAACTCAGATAATATATAATCAACAGATTCCTTACCAAACCTGAATCTTATAATAAACAAGAAACTGTGCCAGGAGTGGTGGTGCAGGCCTTTAATCCCAGCACTTGGGAAGCAGAGGCAGGTGGATCTCTGTGAGTTCAAGGTCAGCCTGGTCTACAGAGAGAGCTCCAGGCCAGCTGGGACTAAAGGGAGACCCTGTCTCAAAAATACCAAAATAATAATAATAATAATAATAATAATAATATAAACAAGAAACCAAATAAATCAACTAGTTGTACACTCAAAATAAGCAGGACTCCAAGATACCAGATTGTTGCTATTTGTCATTTAAAGAAGTAACTATGTTCTGTTGGATAGATTTGGTTTGTGGCAAGAGATGGAAACCACATAGGCCAAACTTGAACTAATGATTCTTTTACATATGGCCTGATTCATCTGTCTCCTTCCACTTAAGAAACAGTCTTCTCAAACTTGAATCATGTGGTTAGTATTAATATGTACTATTTATATATGCTTTCCCTTGAAATATCAAAAGGGAGAAGACAAAGAAGGTGAGATATTGTTTTCCTATGCTAATGCACCTGACATGTCAAGATATCAATTTTCTCTACTCTTATAATCAAGACATCCTAAAATAAGGGTCAAATGATTTTGCATTTTTCAGAAAAGAATATTATGTATTTTAGAAGCAAGATTTAAAGTTAAGAAAGCATAGGAAAATAAGATTTTAATCTCTAATTTACATAGTTTAAGTTTAAACATTTTAAACAACATTCTTCCTAATTTCTCCATTATATCTCTTGAGAAATGAAAAATAGCACATTAATTGCCTTTTAATTACTTACTGATATCCTGATGAAGCATGATGTTTTAAAAATACTTGCTTAACATCAGCCTCTAGACTAAGATCATTAACTAATATGTCACAATGTCTGAGTATTGTTATTTTATGCCCTAGGTGTATTGCATTAAGCTGATTCTTAATGAGCACCCAATAACCTTCAGGCTATCCAGCCTTTCTTCTGGAACTAATGAGAACTAAGAAAGGTGAAGAAGAGCAGCCCCAAGATGTGACACCGTTTCAAAATGTTTGTTTCTCCTTAAACTCTCTGATGGAAAGCTGCACATGCTGTTCTTCACACAGTATAGCTGCTTGCAAGGTTTTTACTATCAAGAATATTTCATGTATCTATTCTATTAATGACTGTGCAGCCTGTGAAATAACTCTGAGTTCCAGACTTCTGGTCATGTTTGGCTTGTCTGTCTTAGTGACCTTTGTGAAACAAAATAATCATATTTTTCTTCAGTAAAGATGATTTTATAGACAGAAACTTCTGATGGATAAAATAGCTTCAAGTCGTTACTTGGGAGAATGGATATTTCATACAGATACACTGAGAAAGAAGTAAAGCATTATAGATTTTTAACTAATTTGGGGGAGTTTAACACCCATGAAATGAGTTTGGAGTATAACAACAATATATTTTTAATGATAGTTAACTAGTAAAACAGCTGATGTAGTAACTGATGCCAAAAACCAATGAAAATTTATGGAGAAAAATTTATGGAGAAAAATTCTGAATATTGTATTTTGTAGAGTATCTAGCACATGACCTTCATAAAAACACAAACATATGGAATAAAAAATTACTAGGCAGAGAAAAGGTGCTTTGCTAGGAAATTTTTACATTATCAGTGTGAAGAAAAATCAGGATTTCATGACAATTTTTTTTTAAATAATGTAAAATTTAAGACATTAAACAACAAATTCAGAAACTGGAATTTCTCCTTCCAGATAAAATGTATTAAGAATGTACTAGAGTACCTAAGCATATCAAGATTAGTCTAAAATTAACAGAGGTGTTAATAGTTATACATTGTCACAGAAAGTGATATATATTAAATATTAAGAAGGAAGTACTGGAGTAGACATTATTAAGCAGTAATGATGCTAAGAATATAGTGTTTGTCAATATAACATAGAAAATGTTCCTTACTAAAGTAGTGAAACCACAGAATGGTCAGAAGCAACTTGCATTCTCTTTCCCCTGTTATCTGTAATCATTATGCTGCACTGAATCATTATGCTTATCTGAATCAAATGCTGATCTCAGTAGCTCAGTTTGGATCTGAGCTAGTCATAGGCCTCAATTTTTACAACACCCTTTCATAGTCCAATTCCAATACAGTTTCAAAGTTTAGTATATGTGGCACTGAGTACAAAAGTTTTTTTTTTCTACTAGTGATTATTTTTTTTCAGTATATCATGAACATATAATTAATATAATTAAGAAAACAAAGAATAATCAAACAATTAAACTTACATTAATTTCTCCAAGGTTGGTTAATTACCATAGATATTTTTGCATTAACACACAAACACAATTATATCATACATAGTGCTGTGTAATTTGCTTTTTCCTTTGATAAACTGTGTTTTTATTCCTTAAAATCCAAAAACTGGATTAGGCCTTTATACTTCACTTTTTAAAATATATTAAAATTTTAAATTGAGCATTTGTATATTTCATACAACATTTCTTAATCAAATTTATACCCCTGCACCTTCCACACCACACCACACATACCCCTACTTCCTCCCTGGTCTCATGAATTCTGCAGGACATGTTAAGTCGTATCCTGTCAAGCATTTATGCCCGGAAGTCATTTGGTGCAAGTTCATCTGCTGAAGTCTAGTCAGCCTATGTAGAGATCATTAGTAAGCTCTACACGTCCTCAGGCAGTAGTAATCAGTCTCCAACATTGCCCTGGCTAGGGCTGTCCATTTCCTTTGCTCCACTCTAGGCCCTTGTTTGATTGAGTTGGTCTGGGTCTTTTACTCAATGCCACCAATGCCATAAATTCACATGTTCAACCTTTCAGGGGCCTGAAAGCTTCCCTATGTTCATGAACCATCTTGGTTCTTATAAACTTTCTGCCTGCCTCTTCTGCAATGGTTCCTGAGTCTTTTTTTTTTTTAATTTTTAATTTTTATTTTATTTATTTCTGTATGTGTATGAATGTACTGTCTGCATGCAAGTTTGTGCACCCATGTCGTGCAATGCCGCGGAGGTCAGATGAGGGCGTCAGATTCCCCTGGAACTGGAGTTCTCCTGGAATTGGAGTTTCAGACGGTTCTTGGCCGCCATGTGGGTTCTGGCGATCAAACCCGGGTCCTCTGCAAGAGCGGTCGGCGCTCTTAACCGCTAGGCCATCTCTCCAGCCCCGGTTACTGAGTCTTGTGTGGGTGAGGAGTCCTATCCAGGGACATACAGTCTGTAGTCCATTATTCTTTAAAACATGCCCAGTTGTGCCCTTCCGTGTATCACAACTTCTTTTTTTATTGTTATTAAACTTTTTCCATAAGTCTTACATCATTTCTCAATCGAATCCAGAGTCACTTCCCTTTTCATGCCCCCCATCTCACCTGAGTCACTGCACTCTGCCATACATGTCCTACATTGTTTTCTGAGTCTTTCCAGAGATTTTTCCAGTTCTTTTGTTGTTCTCTACAACTTGTATTGCTTCAGTATATATACATATATATATATATATATATATATATATATATATATATATATATATATATTTATATATACATAAATATATACATATCCCTCATCTGTGGATGCTAGTACTTAGTACCTAGTTGTAAAACAAAATGAGCAATGTTAATGTTATATTCCTAATGAATTAAAGACAACCGTGCTCTTGATTGTGAATCCCTAAACAGGTTCTAGACCTGACCTAATACTTATTTTCACACCATGATCACAATTTCTTATATAAGCAAAATTTACTGGTGAGACTTAAAGGCGGCAGTAGTTGTCTCTCTGTCCTCCATTCTGATAGGTTTCTTGAGTTTCAATTGCAGATACGTCATCTAGGCCTAGGCATTTCTCAGGTGCTTACTCTCTGTGTTTGAACAGTTGTAGGATTCTACAGTAGCCTCCATCAGTTGCAAAAAGAAATTTATTTGATTTGTGGTGTATGATATACTCATCAGTAAAGGCTTTATATTTAGCATATAGTGGGAAATTTCATTTGCCTAGAGATGTGGCAGAGATAGGGTTTTCTCTAGTATCTATGACTCCTCCAGCCATGTATATTTGGCTATATTTAAAGTACCACCCATGAGTTCACTCCCATTGAGAGGGACTTATGTCCAATTAGGTAGCTGTGGATTACCCCTCAGGAAACTTTGCCAGTACTGCACAAATACAGGTAGATTGCTGTGCCGGTCATCATGGCTAGTGACTTTACAGCTGGGTCTGACCATTGCTTGAATTTCTCTGTTAGCAGCATGTATACTGTCCTCTAGAACTATGACACGTAGTCTTCAGAGAGAAAGCTTCCATGTCAGTTCCTGCTCCATTGCTCCAAGTACTGTGCCTGAAACGTATCCTGTCTTCCCAGTACAGTCTTCTGGTTCTAGGAGATAAGCAAGAGCTCCTGTGTTATTTGTGGAGTCTCTTGTACCACTATGACCAACCATCCAAAGGGTGGTCTCTCCTGTGTGACACTGTGTTCCTTGATATATTGCCCCCAGGTGTACATAAGCACTAAAAATCAGACACTGTATGTCTATTTCGCAGAGGGTTCTTAAGGCAACACATTTCCCTATGGCTTTCCTAGCCCCCATGTCCCATAATTTATACTCTCTCTCCTCCTACCCCTTCCTAGTCCATTATCTATACTTTACCCCAAATAAAACCTTCCTCCTACCATCCTCCTTCTACTGAGTTCCATCTTCTGTGGCCCACTGCATGTCCCTACCTTCTTTCCTCCCAGCAGAATACTTCCACTTTCCCCATCTCCCTGCTAGTAACATCTGTTCCTTAATATCTACCCAAAGAATTACATTCTCCTTTTCCTTTATTTCTAATTTTCCTTTCAATTTTCTGGGGTCCTACTTTTACATTAGGTTTGCTGTTAAAATCCACAAATAAAGGAGAACATATATCCTTGCTTATTTGAGTTTTTGTTATTTCACTTATTATAATGATCCCTAGTTTCATCCATTTACCTGAAAATTTCATTATTTCATATCTTTTCTTAGTTTTGAGTAGAACTGAATTGAGTCAATGTACACTTTCATTATCTTTCCATCATTTGAGGGATATTTAGGTAAATTCCATTTCTCAAAAGAGCCTCAACAAACATGGGAGGAAAATCATATGTGGTATTGTAAATATAGCCAAATACATATGAATAGAGAGCTCATAGATCTTAGAGAAAATGCTAAAGCAGTCACATACCTAGACAAATGTAATTTTTTACTATGTGTAAAATATATATACTTATACTTACAGACTAGTGTCCCAGTTACCATTCATCGAAGTTTTTTTCAACAGAGATGATTACAGAGTTACACAATTGATCATACACAGAGATTGTCTGTATTGTCCAAGCCTAAGTGACACATTTATAATGTAATCCATATACTCAAGGCTCATGGAACATAGAGGAAGGGATAAATAAAACATTTATGCATATATCAATTCTCATCAATGAACTTGCCTTGTGTAACAAAGAGACAGGAACAAAAATAGTCACAAATGTTCAAAGAACAAGAGTGTGCGGAGTGTGAGTCATTGTATAGGACTTCTATATTAAATTCCATCCATCAAATGCTCAGGAACAATTGCAGAAGATGGGGGCAGAAAGATTATAAGAGCCAGGGAAGAGATGCATAGCCATATGGAAATAGAGTATTTTAGGCTCCTGTGATCTTACTCATATGGCCCTACAGCAATGATGTCAGCATGCACAAGATCTATGCAAACTCAAACCTACAAAAACCCAGCACAGAATTGTATAAAGGAGCAGATGACTCCCATTTTAGTCAAAGAAGTATTTGGCAGCTGGGTGGTATGTGAAGAAAATCTGATCTTCTTAAAGGGAAGGACTCGAGACAGACTGACTTGACCTCAGTGGATGAACTCACACCAAGAGTTATCCAGGAGCACTAACCTGACTCAATATTCCTTAACACAAATAACTGAATATATGAAAACCAGTGGGTGGGGGGGCTATGGGAGGTGGCAATGGGTAAGAGATGATAAAGATGCTCTGTATGAAATGCACTAAAATGCAATTCAACTTTACCAAGACAATAAGAAAATTAAGAAAACTGGGAATGAGAATAGAAATTTAACTCAACAGATAATCACTTAATAAGAATTGAGTATCATGCTATTTCCTTATAAAGGAAATCATGTATATTTTAGCTTTAGTAAATGCTCTAAAGAAGAAATACTTGATCATCAAATCATGACCCAAGATCACAGCTGTGTAAGATTTCATTCCATAGAATATGTGTGCCATTTAAATACTGTGACATTATTAAGTTTAACCTTCTACAGTGCACAAAATGTGTAAGTAAATTAAGTGCTTTGAGATTATTTATAATGCACTGTCTTTGTATATGTATTGATGATAATACAAAAGTAATTCAGAAAAAAGTCATTTCTTCCATTTTAATTTAATTTTTGTTATTTTTATGCAATATAAATTTGATGGTACTTACAGCCTGTGAGGTAAATTATTTCTTCTTTGAAATGGGCTTATCACCTAGGGAAGCTGGATACTTAGTGGGGGGAGCTAAGATTGAATTTCAGCTGTGCATCAACTTTCCTTGCTGTTCTGACCTTCAGGATGCTGGCATTTCCACAGAAGGTGCAGTACACTTGGGAATTCTGGGACTTTGGGAAACCAAAACATATGAAAGTCCCACCATATGAAGTTGGGCCCTCTCTCACCATTTTTACAGCAAGGGCAGAGGTCAAAGGGTATCAAGAGGAACTCTGGGCACCAATTATGAACAGGAGAGCCAGCCTCCAAGGTTTGAGTGAGTGTATGCTTTCCAGCTATTACTTTGTAGACAATCTCAATAAATTCTAGTCTACCTAGGATTGGAAAGTTCTTCCCCTTGCTGTGCCTTAGTTACCAGGGAAATCAAGAAATGGCTGAGGAGGCTGGTGGGATTGTGGCACATTGCAGGGTGTGGCTAAGGCTGGAGGAAAATTTCTCTGCTACAAATTTGGTGTAGTAAGGGCAGGGTTAGACATAAACAAGCTCAAGGGAAAAGTAATGGCAGAATATCTTTTATGGGGATAGCTGGAAGGAAACACACAGGGCATGGTAGGATGGTGGATTGTTTGCACAGCATTCTCAGCAGCCATCTCAGCTTTCAAGGCCATGGCTGTATGGATTGTGCAATTAATATGTGAAACTAGAATAAAGCTGGATAAGTAGATAGAGTCAGTGGAACAGATTCCTGGCTATCTACCTGATTGTAAAAGGTAGAGCGTATCTTCTTTCCTTGACCAGTGGGGGCTGCCACATGAATCTGGAGATGTTTTGAGAACCAAAGTGGTCTTGGGCCAGACTTTATAAGCCCCAACATGGAAGATCAAAAGCAGGCTGTGTAACAAGCTACAGCTGAGGTGGCCTGGATCCTACTGAATGCTATTAAGTAAATATCTGTTAGGAGAGAAGACAAAAAGAGAGATCAAAGATTTAAGGGATAAGTGAGAGCAAGAGAATATTAAGAGATTGGCCTCTGACCTTCCAGTAAATTGCATAATTAGGAAAAGGAGGTAGAATTTTCAGCCTGTCAATTTTTGGGGCTAGGAGACCCAGGAGAAAAGGCAGATAATGATAAAAAGGAAAATGACATAGGAAAAGCATCAGATGCCCCTGGGTTCAACCTGTGATATAAAGAAAGGAAAAATCCATGTCTCAGTATGTTAATGGTGGCTTTAGCAATGGCCCAGAGTGATAAGCTAAGGCAGTCAGGGGATACTCAGCATTGGGATTGTTGAAATTGGGAAAAACTTTCAAGCAGACAGTGAAGGAGCCCCTCACCTGGCTTGTAAGGCTGTGGGACCTGGGAGTGGGTGGAATTGTCTTACCAGTTGCAGAAGCAGGAAAGCTTGAGACATAATCTGCATAGTCTCAGACAGACGGCATAAAGGGAATAAGCCATTAAAGACATGTGGTCATCACCAACAGAAATTCTCCTAAATATCAAGGATGGAAAGTGATTGGAGAGGAGCAAGTACTACTGAGAGAATTAGGTATGAGGAAAACAATACATAGTAAACAGTGTACTGGGTCAGATAAGGGTGTGTTTACCAGTGATTTAAGAAAAAGCTTGATTGAACAAGGACCTCCAGAGAGGTATGAAACTTTAATGGCTGTGCTGATCCCCTTGACAGGACAGAGTCTGTATGAAGTAAATAAGGCTTTGTCAAATCAAGGTAACTTAGGACAGCATGTAAAACATGTCTGTAGAGGACTGAAGCAACCTTCAGGAAATATAAAAAATTACTAAACAAAAAAGGAAGTCTGCTTGGGTTAGCAGGAGGCAAATGTGGCAGGATCTGTGTTCCTAAAGAAAAAAAAAAAAAAGGATAAAAAGACAAATTGTGGCTCGGGGTGGTATTGCATTCCTTAAATACCAGCACTCCAGCGGCAGAGGCAGGCGGATCTTTGAGAGCTCAATGCAAGCCTGGTCTACAGAGTGAGTTACAGCCCAGCTGGGGCTCTAGTGAAACCCTGTCTCAAAAGACACCCCCCCCCCAAAAGAAAGGCAAATTCTGTATTGAAAACCTCTGGGAGGCTTTAAAGCCTGAGAAAGAGTTCCTAAGTGGTATACAAAGAATAAAAACTGTTGGGGGGTGGTGGTAATGAATCCCTGAAATTAAAAGATTACCTTTTTTGCTTAGAAAAATCGTGCTGGGGGGTGGGGGCAGTTTGCCTGGCTGGGGCCTCCGCTAGCAGACAGATGGTGTCAGTCAGATGGTGTCAATAAAAAGCAGGTGTTTTATTTGTTTGTTTTTATTATTATTGATTTTTTTTTTGTATTTCATACATCATCTTTCAGTCTAATTTGGATGCATTCCCCCTCCCTGCCCCCCCACCTCAACTCAGTTCATGCATTTTGCCATACATGTCTTGCATCTTTCTCTCAGTCTTTTCAAAGATATTTTTTTTTTCTGCAGAGGCATGTTGTTTTGGGCAGAATTTAACTGTATCAGTCAGTTCTTTGACCAAGTCCTTATGTTGTTGTTCCTTCCCCTTTGTATTGCTCCAAAATATGCCTATATAAACATCACATGTATGAAAATTATGACCTCCAAAAATAAACTGCATGTTAATTCTAAAATATGTTTTAATGTTCACATTTTTCCCCTTTAATTTTATATTACCTTAAAATATGAATACATAACTTCCACCCATATATGGTAATTACAATGCCTGAAAATAAGTGGTAGGTCAATTCTAGAACCCACAAAGTGATTCACAAGCACAGTTGCTTGCAGACAAAAAGAAATACAAAAATAATGTTGCTCAGCTTGACTTTCAACTGGAGATTTGGTGTTAGCACCCACAAGCGAGGGAAACAATTCACCTTTTTATTTATTTATTTTTTTCTGGGACTGTGTTATTTCACTTAGCATAAGGCTTTGAGTTCCATTCATTTATCTGTGAAGTTCATGATGTCATCTTTCTTTACCACCGAATAGTACTCCACTGTGTAGATGTACTACATTTTTATCATCCACTTGTCTGTTGGGGGGCATTTGGTTTGGTTCTAGATTCATTCATTCACCTATGAACTTTATAAATTCATTTTTCTTCATCTAAAAATATTCCATGACATACCCAATCACAGTTTAATTACCCATACAACTACAGAAAGACATATAGTTTGCTTCAATTTCTTGGCTAATGTGAAAAGAGCAGCAATGAACAAGGATGTTCCAGCATTTCTATGGTAGAGTGTAAGGTCCCCTGGGAATAGGCCCAGGAGTTGGATAGCTGGATCTTCTGGTAGGTACTTTTTTCCATAGTGGACATACTAGGTTGCACTCCCACTAAAAATGAATAAGTGTTCCCCTTTCCACCCATCTATACCAGGATTGTGGTCATTTTATCTTACTCATTTTTACTGTGAAGATGAAATTTTAAAGTAGTTTTACTTTTCATTTCCATCTTGTTTAAGTATATTAAACAAAGGATTTTAGATGTTAGATTCTTTATTTTCTATCACTTATCTAGCTATGTATTATGCATGTACCTATCTACATGTTGATCATACATCTTTTATCATCCATTTATCTGATTTTATGTTAGGTATATATGCTTTATTTTAAATAAGACCCAATATATAAGGCCTAAGCAATGGTCAAAACCATAATCTTCATGCCTTAACATCCCTAGTATGAGTTTCAACTTTCATTGTATTTCCTAATATATACATTAAAATCTTTAATTGCAGATAAAGTTCTGCTTGAGTTCCACAGACATATTTTATATATTATAAATTTTTAAATTTCATTTAATATATTTTCTTATCTAAACATTTCTGTATTTGTAGTTTATCTAATTTACTTAATTTTCTCTTTGTGTTGTATTTATTTTATTGTTTCTGTCATTTTTATTATATTCTACTTCATTCTAATAATTTGAAACTTTAGGAGTCATTTGTTGGTTAAGCTTCTTACATATTTTGGAAAATTTTGAATCTGAGATAATGAAATAGAGAGAGTGCAACATGCTGGAAATATCCGATGGTTAAGACATCTGGATAAGAATTTCTCTTAGCAGTTATGTAGAATAATGGATCTCCAAATACTTTTTAGTATTAAATTTTGCTCAATTTCATTTTCCCATATTTCTGACTCCTTTTAGTTTGCACCTTATTGCTTTGCCCAGCTCCTTACACCCTTTCTGCATTATGTCACAATGTCATCAAGATGTTCTACATTTGCTGTAGTTGACTTTATCCTTTTTTCAACAAATCTGAAGTGCTAAAATATATTTTTCTATAGATTTAATGCTTTCTGTGAGTGCCTTGAAATACAGCATGTGAGTTCACAATTTAGCAGTAGGCCAATGATGTGAAGCTGATTTTTAAGCTGATTCTATGCACATTTTTTATGTTTTCTCCAATTCCAGCTTAAGTCTTTATCCTTATTCTTGCAATTATTCTGAAACATATACCTTTAGCTTGATTTCCACTGCCTTTTCATGGTTTATCAATTATCTTCTAGGTAAATTTGTAAAACAAATTGAATATAATGTATGTTGTTTATTCCTGTTCTATGTGATCCCAGAGGTTCAAGCAACAGCTAAAATGGTGACAGGTCAAGTCTTTACAATGAAAAGAAGTGATCCAGGAGCTGTCCATTTATTGCCAATGCCTGAAGTCTAGGGATATTGCTTAGTTTTACTTTCTCTATGATCCATATTTTAGCAATATTATTGCAGTCATTACCATGTTGCAACCCTGTTTCTTATGTCTTTGATGTTCAACTAATATCCCAGTTACAAATACCTGAAAGTAGCATGCAGTATTTTATTACTATCCTTAGAGAAGTCTCAGGAAATAGGCTAGATAGAAGATAGAAAGAATCTGCCAAATGCCAGAGAATTTGAATTCAAGGAAGCCTGGGCTTGAACTTATGACTACATCTGAAACACTCTATCTTTGAATTTCTATGTCTCCAAAGGCCATAATAAATATGTTTTGAATTAATAAGCTCTTAAGTGTCATCTGCACACCTGAATACCATGACAAATGTAGTCACTTATAGACTAAAATGGTAAACTCATATCCATAGTGTGTTTTCTTTGTGTATACTCCTTAATACTGAAATTCATTACTTAAGAAAAACCCATGGGATTTTCCTGTTAAGTGGAGTCAAATGGCTCTTTGTCTGCATTTTGGCTGACTGCAAAGCAATGCTACTTCAATGTCTTAACATTTTATCAACTTCATCTCCTTTTCCAGGCAGCTTCTGAAAATTACTGTTTGCCTGCTCTGAAATGTTTCTTTGAAGATTTAATAAAATGGTCCTGAAGCTTCCATTTTAGCCAGTCTGTTCTTACATTGTTTTAAATGACAAGACCAAGAACCTCAAGAATTATCATCACCTGAACTCTCCCAAATTTCCCGATGAAAAGCTGCAGTATTGTCTGGAATAAAGAAATGCTTGAACCTTAAACCCCAACACTCAGAATGATTTTTTAGTGGGAAATAATGTTTACAAATACAGTTAAATAGGTAACATCATAGTAGAGTGGGGTCCTGCCAGAAGCCAATATCTTTGTGTTCTAATGAAAAGATGACAACAATAAGAAAGAGACAAATGAGTACTCAAGAGAAAAGACTGGGATTAGAGTACTGAAGTTGTAAACCACATAAAGTTCAAGATTTTTATTTGTTAGTCCCTGGTAGAACACCAGCAAAGGTTTTTAAATCGATTTGTTTAAATGCCCTAACAGTATTCAGAATAAATGATTCAAACTTTAAGCAAAGTGTTCACTGAAAGAAAAGTAAACACTGACAGAAACAAACAAAAATTCTTGGGTTTTATTCTAATAAAATGTTGTCAGAAGTGATTAGTTTTGTGTATTATCGTTGACGCTGAGAAAATAAATGTTTTCTTTAAACTCTAATTACATAATTCTTAAAGGTAATTCTAGAAATTATGTTATGCATGAGAAGAAATTCTCAACAATTAAGGATATCTGTCCATTTGAAACTATACATATATGACTAAAATATATGTTACCTGCATATGTATAAGTACAACCATATCATGCAATGCCTGCAGAATCAGAAGAGGGCATTGGATCCCCTGGAACTAGAGTTATGGATGGTTGTGTGCTGGAAATTGATCCTCCGTCCTCTGCAAGAGCAGACAGTGCTGAGTCATCTCCACAGCCCCATATATTTATATTTTTAAAGAATTACTATTGCAGCATATACAGTGTTTTCTATGGAAAAGTCATATGGTAATGCATTAGTAATAGAGTTTAACAACACTTAGTGATTTGTAGACAAGAAAATATGAAATCATATTTTTATGTCCACTGTTTGGTATTAGCTACAATGTTTCAATTATATATGGTTTCTTTAATTGACTTTTTGAATGGCAATTTCTTAAATCTCACACACACCCATTATTGCACCATTATTATTACTAGCAGGCTTATTTCGAAAAACTTAAGTAGATACTGTTAATGCTAAGTGCATTCAAAGTCATAGCAACTCCAAACCTGTTAAAGAGGCTCTTGTTAAAGAATTATTTTCTTGTCATCCATGAAAACTCTCAACTTTTTTTTAATTAATTTTTATTTATTTCTGTATGTGTATGAGTGTACTGTCTGCATGCAAGTTTGTGCACCCGTGTCGTGCAATGCCGCGGAGGTCAGCTTATCTTTATAACTGCTTTTCACTTCTCCTTCCCTTCCTTGCAGATTTATTCTCCCCTGTACAGCCATATCTTGTTGAAATTACTCCAGATTGAATGTTAAGCTATGTCATCTTACAGTTTACCTCTGAGCCATCACATCCCTCAAAAATGTAATTATCACCTCTATAAATATGTCATTATTTAATAACTTCTATTTTTCCACTGAATATCGGCCACTCACCAAATATCCCCATAAAATTAACATACAGCAGAGGAAATTCAACTACACAAATCCAAACTGTTCATTACCCTCCCTCATTTACTAATGGTAACATTTCCTAGTTTATTCTGTGCAGCAAGTTTCCTCATTCAATATACATTTTGGGGCATGGAAAACAGAGTTTGGCATGCCCATTTACCTCACCCACAGTCATTATTTTATAACTTACTCCTCTCTATATTTTTTGTACTCCTTATTTCCCAGATGCATTCTGCTTCTCTTTCTCTGTCATGCAATTCAAACTGGTACCCCACGGAGGCATGTATGACCTCTTCCAAGCTCTTCCTCTTCATTCAGTACTACAGGTCAAGTGACAGACCCTTCATTCCTTTCTAAAATTTATATATTATGATCTCAGTTTCTCCAATTTAAATATTTTAAATGATTAAAAGTTTCAGTAAAGTGGTGGGATACAAAATAAACCTAGAAAAATCAGTAGCCTTCCTTTATACCAAAAATAAGCAACTGGAGAAGGAATATAAGGAGACCTTCCCAACAACAAAACAAAACAAAAACTAAGAATAAACCTAACCAAAGACACCAAAGACCTTTACAACAAAAAGTTTAAAACCTTGAAGAAGGAGACTGAAAAGATGGAAAGACCTCGCATGCTCATGGATTGGAAAAACTAATATAGTAAAAATGTCCATTCTACCCAAATTAATATAGAGATTCAATGCAATCCCAATCAAAATCCCCATGAGCTTTTTCACAGACTTAGAAAAAAATCCTTAAATTCATAAGGATTTAACATTTCTTAAGAAGATGCATATGTATAAAATGTCTTTCATGTGATTTATCTAAATGTTAGCATCATGCTGTGATGAATATTTTATATTTCCCTCTTTTTTAGTTATGGGCTACCTTTTTTACTCTTCTGTTGTGAAGCATTGCATGCACTTCTCCCTCACTTTGAAACACCATAATTTCTTTTCTGAATTTTAATTCTTCTGTTATATTTCAGTTCAAACTATAGCAGTCACTACAAAAGAGTGAATATTGTTGAGTAAGGAAGAGTATGCCTTACCTAGGATTCCTAGATATTCCTGACTAGACTGCAGCAGATCTATTTGCACAAAAGGATGTCTGGGTTTCGAGCTTGACTGGATAGTGCTTAGATTGCATATTGTAATGAATGAGTTCTGATGGGGTTTGGAGCATGGGCATGTGAGAGACTGAGCTTGATATTGTATGAGTGGTACAAATGCTCAAAAAAACAAAACAAACAAAATACTCTTCCCTTCCCTGTCCCCATTTAGAGTGTCTGGTAACCTATTAATAAACTCTTTTGTAATATTTTATGCCTGCTGTTTAATATTTACTCTCATTATAATTACATGTATTTACTTTGAAACAGTAAGACCAAAGTACATTTCTTTCATTTCACCATAATACTTAAGACTTCTTTGCAGAGATACATATTGTTTAATGTTGAGCAACCATTCTCAAGTATTCATGTACTCATTTTTTTGTGTTTTAAATATTTTTTAAGTTTTATGTGTGTGGTGGGGGGTGCAGGGGCACTCTCAAGGGCGCACACCTTATAGCACACAGGAATGCAGGGCCTGCAGAAGGCAGAAAAAGATGTCAAAACCCTGGAGCTGGAGTTACAGGTCATTGCATGCCACCTGTGATAATTTATTTTCTGCTACTCTGATAGAACTTTGTGACCAAGGGATTTTAGAGAAGGAAAAGTTTATTTGAGCTTACATTTCCAGAGGAATCAGCATCCTATCATGTGGCAGAGGTGGCCAGATCAGAGAGCTGAGCTCCATATCTTCAACAGACATAGGAAGCAGAGAGGGAAGGGAATTCACAGCAAGGCCTGAGATTTCTGAAAGCCAGCCCCCAGGGACTAGCTTTCTCTGATATAGCCATGAAGGGACAGAAAGAGGTCAGTGAAATTTTCCACTTTGAAAAATAACTAGAGCAACCCCTCCCTAGGCTAGCAAACAGCAACCCCTCCCTAGGTTAGCAGATAACAAGAAACCACAGTCAGTTATAATTCCAGGAAGAACGACCCTGAAGGCCCTGGCCCCAAGCCACCTGCAGACCCAAGATGCTGAGTATCACCTCATCTGCAACCGGCCAATCTCTGTAAAGGTCACCCTGGGGAGTCAATAGAAAGATGCCCTGTTGTTGTTACTGTAACATGCCGGGCTCTAAGTGTATAAAAACTTTTTCCAGAGATTTCTCGGGATTCGCCTCTCCCCATTGTACAGGCAAACCCCAGCAAGTGGGAAGAATAAACCTCTTGCTTTTGCATCAAGTCTTGTCTTCACATCTCTCACTCGGGGGTCTCTCAAGGGTAAGGCTCTATTCGGGTCTTACAGCCACACCTCCTAAATTCTCCCCAAACACCACCATGAACTGGGGACAGTATGTCCAAATACTTGGAATCTATCAGGGACCTTATCATTCAAACTACCTCCCCAACCAACTTGATCTGGCAACAAATTCTTGTGCCCTGCAAGAGCAGAAGGCACTCTTAACACATAGGCAATCTTTCCATGCTTTCATGAATTTCTTATACACTCAAGAACTTTTTGAGATTGCAGATTAATACAGACATAATTTTTGAATTACAATACACATATTCATTGCTCTGAGAGATAGTGATAGAAGCAGATAAACACAATCCTTCTGAATCATAATGATTCTTTTTTAAGGAGATAAAGACAAAGTTAACACAAAATATTAAATGTAATTTCTCTTTTTCACTTTACTTTTTTAATTTTCAAAAGTTTATTATTGTTTTTAAACTATTTCCATTCATTGTACATCATTTCTCAATCAAATTTAGAGTCACTTCCCTTTCCATGCCACCACCACCCCTCATGAGTTCCTGCACTCTGCCATATAGGTCTTGCATATTTTTCTGAGTCTTTCCAGAGTTGTTTTTTTTTTTTTCAAAGAGAGGCTTATTGTTTTTGGGAGAACTTCACCGTTTCAGTTGGTTTTTTGGTTCCAGTTCTTTTGTTGTTGTTGTTCCCTCTAACTTGTATTGCCTCAACATATGCATATATGTGTGTGTCTCACCTATACTAAAATTATGTTGTCTGAAAACAAACTATATGTTTTTTCCAAATCATATTTCAGGATTCACATTTTTCCCTTTTGATTTTATATTACTCTAAAATATGCTTACATACCCTCCAGCCATATACCAAAATTCCAAAGTCTGAAAATAAATGGTAAGTTAATTCTAGAATCTGTTAAGGGATTCACATTATAAGAGCACAGTTGCTTTCAGATAACGAGGAATATAACATTAACGTTGTTCAGTTTGTCTTACAACTAGGTACTTGGTGCTAGCATCCGCAGATGAGGGATACCTGGGTATCTAGCCACACAGCTGCACATGCCCAGTGAATAATCCGTCTGGCTGAAGTGCCTCTATGCACATGCCCCNCTCTCTCTCTCTCTCTCTCTCTCTCTCTCTCTCTCTCTCTTTTCTTTTTGTATTTTTACTAAGATCTCAAGTTTTATATCTGCAGTACAATTTCTTAGGCCTTACTGATTATTTTTGGTTATACTTTCCTTTTGGATGCTTAAGGTCACACAGCCCAGATTAACCAAGGTGTTTGTTTTCTCAAGGTCAGTTGAAGATCTGGTCCTCAGGGGTCACTTATTTTTTTGATGGGGGGCAGGTGTGGTGGTTTGCAAGCCCCTGGCTCCTTTCAGCTTTTCATTTACCAGTTCCATACACTGGAGGACAAAATCAGATGTGTATTTCTTCCTTTCACCTTTTTCTCTCTTTCTGTTTTTGGTCTAGGTTTCTACTTCTGCAGTTATGCTTTTATTAATTTCTCTTTCAAGGTGCCTGGGGGGTAGTTGCTCCTCTCATCTGTCCTTTGAATTGCTTCAAGTATTCTCTGAAGAGGTGGTTTTCCAGACAAATATTCTTTCATCTTGTTTATGTCATGGTAGATTCTTCTCTTTCCTTCAAGTAGAATCAAGATTTTTGCTGGGTATAGTAACCTATATTGGCACTGAAAAGTCAGCTGGAATTCCCGTAATTCTGATAGGGTTCCCCTTATATGTAACTTGTTGTTCTTTTATTGTGGCTTTCAGAATTTTGTCTTTGTTTTGGGAATCTAGCATCTTAATTATGATATGGCATGGGGAGTTTCTTTTCTGGTTTTGTCTATTTGGTGTTCCATGTGCTTCTTATATTTGTATGTTTTTGTCTTTTTTTTTAGTTTGGGAAAATTTTCATCTATTATTCTGTTGAAGTTCTGATCAATACCATTCTCTTGTGATTCTTCTTCTTCCTCTATCCCTATGATGCAGAGGTTTGATCTTTTCATAGTGTCCCACATTTCCTGGTTGTTCCACTCTTGTGTAATTTAAATTTTTTCATAATCTTTACTTGAGCTTTTTAGTCGTTCTGTGTTATCTTCCAGGTCTGATATTTTGATATTCTTTTCTTGTTGTTGTTCCTTCCTCCATTCTGCTTCTGAGGCTTTTTCCCACTCTTTCCTTTTTTTTTCATCCTGTGTTTTCTTTAGTATTTCCACTTCTTTTTGGAGCTTCTCAATCTCTTCTTGTAGCTCATTGCTTTGCTGGTTGATTTCCTTTTGCATTTCAGCATGGGATCTTTTCAGTGTTTCCACTTTCTTCTGGAGTTTGTCATTTTCTCCTTCTAGCTCTTTGTGGAATTTTTCATTTTCTCCTTTTAGTTTTTTCTGAAGTTTTCCATTCTCTCCCTCTAGGTCCTTTCTGAGTTTTTCATTCTCTCCCATTAGGTCTATGATTTCTTTGAATATATCAGTGATTGTTGTTCCATGATCTGTGTCCTGGGCTACCTCCCGGGAGATCCCATTGTAGGAATCCTCCACAGGTTCAGTAGAGTTTAGTGTGGAATTATTCTGCGCTTTTCCAGCATTGTTCTTTTGTTGTGCTCTTGGCACATGGGCTTTGTTTTGCCTGTATTCCAATGCAAATCTCAAATGCCTCTTCACTATTTTGAAGGATTATTTTCCTTGATTCCTTCAGAGGCCTTCCTTGTATTTTCCTTGTTTATGGAGTGTTGAATTGTACAGGTTTCAGGCTTTCAATTTTGGTTATACATTGGAAGGTATAGCTCACTCTTCCCTTTCTGTTCTGGAAGAACTGGGTAGGTAACAAACCAGATGACACTCTCTGAGCTCTGTACTCCCTCTCCTGCCATCCAGTTCCTCTAGGTTGGTTTTAGGGCTTACTGGACACTCCCTCCGGAATTCCAGTTGGTGTGGGGGGTTGGGGGTGGAGTTGCTTGCTTAACCTGAGCCCTGGTACCCTGCACGTCAACTGGTCTGGCAGTAGCCACCATCCTCTATGCACAGCAGGCCAAAAATCCAAACCTCCCACAAGCCACGTGGCTGACTCACACAGCCCAGTACCCTGCACCTCAGCTGGTCTGGCAGAAGCCACCAGCTTCTCTCTAAATGTAATTTCTATAAACTAAGTAAATATAGATATTTGTTTGAATAAAATTTTAAGTTGGGCAGCTCAGTAAATAAACTCGTTTGTCACAACTGACAAAAGGAAAAAAATAAGTAAAATATCAAGTAATACCAGGACCTGAGGATGGCTGATTATGGTCACAATTAAGAATAATGTCGGGCTGGAAAGATGGCCTAGCGGTTAAGAGCGCCGACCGCTCTTACAGAGGACCCAGGTTCGATCCCCAGCATCCACATGGCGGCCGAGAACCGTCTGAAACTCCAATTCCAGGAGAACTCCAGTTCCAGGGGAATCTGAGACCCTCTTCTGACCTCTGCAGCATTGCAAGACATGGGTGCACAAACTTGCATGCAGACAGTACATTCATACACATACAGAAATAAAATAAAAATAAGAAAAAAGAATAATGTCAAAATCCATGAGCCGGGCATGTGGCACATGCCTTTAATCCTAGCACTTGGGAGCCAGAGGCAGGTGGATCTTTGTGAGTTCAAGGCCGGGGTCTACAGAGCAAGTTCCAGGACAGCTGGAGCTACAGGTAGACCCTGTCTCAAAAAGACCAAAAAAGAAAAAAAAAAAATAAAAAAAAAAAGAAAGAAAAGAAAAAGAAAAAAAAAATAACGTCAAAATCTATGTGTTAGAATTTCCACGTTTTGAGAAAAATGTTTTCACATAATTATGCCCTATATTTTGAGTACATAATTATGAAAAAATATCATTATTTTGGTGTTGAAGTGTAACAATAACTCCTGAATTTTCCTTTCCTCAGTCTTTCAATATAATAGTCAGACAGAATGTTCTGAGCAACCATGGGTCAGCACAGTGCAGCAAGAACAGCGAGCAGAGGGCTAGTGATTAGTACCGGGAAGGTTTAAATTCTGTAATTTTAACCCAAATGTGATGGAAATGCAGTGAAATATGTGAACTTGAGAGAGACGTGATGGCATTGATGTTTAGAAGAATATTTATAGGAAATCAATAAATTAAAATAGTTAATTACTCATTAAGATAGAGAAATTGAATTAACGAATTCAATAGAAGTATACAAATGGAGATTTTCAAGAAAATTAAATTTAAAAGGTGTGCAAAAAGGGTTTTATTCCAATAATCAAGCAATAAAAATAATTTATAGCAATGATCTTAAAACAGTATGTAAATCAAATATTTATAAATTTAATTTTAATAATCTTGGACTACAGTTATAGTAAAGGGTAAATTAAATGGATGATCACTAAATTATATAAATTTAGCAATGTATGAAAATTTCAAGGATGAACTGTCTATCTGTATTGATGAGCATATGTCTGCAATGACAACAAGGATGAAATTTCTTTGAAGAATTTCTCCCAAAAGAAACTAAATTTAGAAGGCTGAATAGGTCTGTTTATCTTTACTGTAAAAATACTTCCAGAAGATACACATCTTAATAATGAAAATTTATTTAGTTTATTGTTTGGAGAACAAAAGACCAAAATTATGTGGTTCCATTTATGTTAACTTCTGCTAATGGGACAATAGCAGGTGGCATCCTAGCAGAACATATTTGGTAATGACAGATCACAATGCAAGGCCGAAGACAGAAGGCAATTCATGAATCTGGCTTCCTCTGTGACAACTCTTGTACATAGTAATGGAGACACCAATAGGTCTCTCCTTGTAGAAGTCCACATCATATACAAACATCACTCCATTAGGAATTTCTGGAAACAACAACAAAAAAAAAACAGTTAAATCATAGCAGTTGTTAGGTTTGTGGCCAGGAGCTAATCAGGCCACAGCAGAAAATTTATCATTGATAATGTAAAGTAAATGAGAAGTGGAAATAGCAAGACCAAGAATTTTTCATCTCTTCATTCTGAGAGGTATGACATCATGGTAATAGAACTATAAGTAATTCAGTAACAACAGCATTGATCAATGTTTATTTGTGTTCACAGTCCTCACAGAGAGTCCACAGTGGCAGGGAAGAGTTAATAGCAGGCAGCCAGTGGAGGATGCTGAGTGCTGAGTTTATACTTGTATTCACACTCAGGAAGCAGAGAGAGCAAAGTGTAAGTGGAGAAAAGCCATAAATCTTCAAAGTCCTCACTCAGTGATATACTCTCTTCAGCAAGGCTGTATTTCTCATAACCTCTCTAAACCACACTATCTGGAGGCTAAGTGTTCAGATACGAAAGATATAGGGGATATTTACTGTCTATATCATGATGGGAAATGAATTTAGTACAACTAAACATTCTCAGAATTGAACAAAACCCCAAAGTCTGTTTTCAAACCCAAGGCAATATCAAAACTGTAATGGCCACAATTCCAAAAAGTAAATTGCATACTGACAACATAAAATGGCCCAGAATAAAAATTTCATTCCAAAAGGAAGACACTGAAATTGATGAAATACTGCACACAAGCAAGAGCAGATCATAGTCTGTCAAACACCAAATCCTGTAGCTTCAGGTCTGATATCCAGGACTTTGTTCCAAAGGGATTAGATGGTTCACTGCTTCAGCTTTGTTGTCTGAAACAAACATCTCTATCTTGGGTACTTTCCAGTTCCTGTATGAAGGTGTTCTTGGCAGCTGTCTCAGAGCTCTGGCCTCTCCAACATCTTGGGTCTCCCACATGATGTAAGATTTGTTCTCACAACATGGGATACTGGCCTTTCACAATGTCTCAGGGCATCCAGCCATGCCACAATTTCCATCTTCAGAAGTTCTCTGAAACCATGGAAGTTGATCCCATCTTGCATTTTTTTGTGCCTATATAACCAGTTCTACAACGAAAATACTGCCAAGTTTGCCTGCATATATGGGACCACAGTAGGGGCAGCTTTGTATATAGTTTCTCCTACTGTCAGAAAACTCCTTAATTTCTATTTTTCAATTTGTAAATTTATCTGGGTGGGGGCCTTGCTTTGAAGGCACCCTTCCCATTGTTTAAAGGCAAAGTAGGAGTCCTCTCTTTAATAGCACTAATATCCATTTCAATTACAGCCTCACTTTTATTACACACATTGTAACATTAAGCATTCTAGAGATCTTTTTTCTCATATAGTATATTCTTCTTCCTTCTATTCAATTTGTTCTTTTTGAGCTTAATTGAGTAAATACTGTACACAAGGAAGACCAGATCATAGTTACTAGTGATAAATATTCCAGAGAATCAATGTTGTCATCATGAAATTTCTACCACAAAAGAAATTAGTCCATTCCTTTAAAATTCAGTTTCACATAAATTCTTATGACTCAGTCAGAAAGCAAGTAGGTTCTTTGCCAAAATATTACGGAAGTGGCCTCTAGCACAGTTGCTAATAGAGAACTTGCTTATCTCTGAAAGCACTTGAAGCAGCCCCCTAGAGCCAAAATGGCTTTCAGCTCTACTGCCATCCAGGCTCCCACTAGCATGGCCCTCTAAGCTCTACTTTTTTAAAAAATACTCAACTTAAAAGAAACAGTCAACTTCTTTTCTAATCAAAAGTTTACATCTTCCACATTCTTTCAGAAAACAACATGGCCATGTTCTTGACAATACCAAACTTTTGAATCCAGCTACTATATTTGTTGCTATTTTTGTTGCTATGGTAAAAATGTTGTGATGAAAGGCAATTTATATAATGAATAGTTTTTTTGTGCTTACACTTATAAAGGTCCACCATGTTGGGGGAGACATGGTAGCAAAATCAGAAAACTGAGCCATCATTTCCACGCACACAGGAATCAGAGAAAAATTAGAATTGGTGTGAGGCTGTAAACCCTCCCAATCTGCCACCACCTGGGTACTAAGTGTTCAAATAACTTTGTCTCATTCAAACCACCAAAACTTTGTTAATGAATTCTGAGTGAAAATCTGCTCCATATTTCCATGGGCTCCATTGCCGTGCTGTGGGAAAGCCTTAGTATTTGTGTATGAGCTCCATTCTGATATCTCAGGCTATCACATGGTATAGTGTCTGTGTGTGTGTGTGTGTGTGTGTGTGTATGTGTGTGTGTGATGTGTCTGAAAACCCTCTTTAAATAAAGATACCATGTTGCATTAGTTCCTATGCTATGTCAATAAATCTTACCCAATCCCAATAAAGCTCCAATAACCCATTTGCTTTACTCAGATCAGTTTCATGTAATTATGAGGTAAGATATCAGCTCATGAATTTGGATTGAGGTGGCAACTGAATATTAATATATATTCCCCAAAATCTCAGACATTTACGAGGTTTTACAATTGATTTGCTAATCTTAAAACGGATCTATATGATACCGAATGACATACTATATGTTATACCTCTGTTTACAATTTTAATATTTTAAACATTTTTCCCATTTAGCTTTATTGAGCTGTCTATCATTTCTTCATGGTAGAAATTGTTTTTTGTACTTTATACAGAATGCAATGAAATGGAATGGAATGGGAAAATGACTTTTTCAACTATTCTTACATGGAGACTGACAGAGACCTTATTTCAAACTTTAACTGGCAGTGTAAAAATTCCATTTGTATTAGTAAATAAAGGTACTTTGGAAAGAGAAAGGTATTCTAGGAACAATAATACATATGACAATCTTTATTGTTATGATATACAAAACACAACAGATTTTACCTAATAATATTTTATACACAATGTTGTTGTATTACCTTGATTTTCCTTTAACATATGTATTTTCTTGAAATTTTACATGATAGATCTTTACTTTTGGATAGCTATCAAACTTTTTCTGAGTGTTTAAATGATGATTTTTAACTTCAATTTTCCCTTCAACAAGAAATGCTTATCAGTAAACGTACTTCCACTTTTCTCATTTCAAGACCAATCTCCAATTTCTTTCACTGCTGTCTTGAATTTCTATTCTTTGGTTTCTATTCTAGCATCTCTGAAGGGAATCTGTCAAACAGTCCTACCTGGTGACAGGCAATGAACTAGTTATCAGCAAATCTTCCTGGATTTTTATAACATATAAAATAGGGAGGAAAGGACTTATTTTCTCTTTCTATAACCCTTTTCTTATGAAGTGAATCTTTTCAGTGTTAATTCTATTGTGGAAACCTAAGTTCAATTGTATCCCACTGAAAAGAACATCAGCTTAATTGACTATATACTGTTTCCATGCATGTGAAAAGTAATAGGGAGGCAGATATGACAGCTGGGCAGACCTTCTCTTATTAATCTACTCCCCATGCAGCAAGCATACCTGAGCAAGAAGATTGCTTATTTTCACTCTTGTCATTTTTCTATAGCTTAGGTAAAGTATATATATGACAGGATTGTTGCTACTGGAATAGTAATTCTTCTAAGCTGACAGAGCAAAGTGACTCATCAATGTATACTAATGAATCTATACACACCTATTTCTATATGAAAATCACCAGTGTATATATTGACCTGAAAAAATAAACTTCATTGGCAAGTCCTAATAACATGAAGCATTGTAACTTTAGTCAATTGCTTATTCCACTCTGAAACTAAGAAATATTACTCCCAAATGCAAAATGCTTATGTCCATTTACTTAATTGCACTGATATATTCATTTTTATTATTTATTCTCAGTGTTGAAATTTAATTTTTTTTCAATTCCATTTACATTCAGTACATACCAGTGTCAGTATTATAAATCTTATTTTGTGGTATACAGCTTTCCCTAGTATCATGCAGTGATCATATTCATTAATTCTCACAAACACCATTCATTTTCAAAAATGCTTAAAATATTTGTGAGATTATTTCATTGTAAATACAGATAGTTTCTTCTCCTAGTCTGAATTTTTAGCATTCTCTGACCTCTAGAACCAGTTCAGTTCATTCCTTGTACTTAACTTTTATGATTTTAACATATTAATGATATTGTACATCTCTATTATGATGTAACTAAGGAATGATAATAAATAGAAAGTAATTTCCCAGATACTTGATTTTCACCTGTTAACTATCACCCTTCTCCAAGAGTACATAACAAACAGAACTTTAAAAATGTCTTTATAGATTCTGATTTTCAAGAAAGATTATACTTAGAATACCATAGAATGCTTTTATAGCAGAGTGACTAACAATATTCATCCATGCTTTCTGAGGCACAATGGATCATTTATTTTCAAAATTTCATTAGAATACATTAATTATATAATAATGTGCTTCACTATAAAACTTTCCTACATGTACACAATGTTTTCTGATCACAAGCATTACGCTATTGTGCTTTTTGTCACCTAGTCATTCCTGCTAATTCCATTCCTTTCTCCAAGTCTTACCAACTAGAACCTTTGTATTTTCATTGTACTTTTGTCTTTATTTCTTTGATTGAAATTTTGGACCCAATGAGTTTTATTAAAATAATTATAGCAGACATATTGAAGGTTTTTAATTTTGTTTTTATTTTATTTTTTTATTTTTATTTCTTATTTCTTATTTGTATGAGTGTACTGTCTGCATGTTGATTTGTGCACCCGTGTCATACAATGCTGCAGAGGTCAGAAGAGGGTGTCGGATTTCCCTAGAACTGGAGATAGGGACAGTTCTTAGCAGCCATGTGGGTGCTGGGAATCGAACCCGGGTCCTCTGCAAGAGCAGTTGATGCTCTTAACCATGAGACATCTCTCCAGCCCAAATATTATTTTATTTTAATATATTTTTTTGGTCTTTTCGAGACAGTGAATTTTTACAGGAAAACAGTCACCTTAACAGTGGCTGCCTAGTCTAATAAAATGATTTTCTGTCCCCCATTAACTTTTAATTGTGTATATTTGGTAGAGTAATTTTTTGATCAGCTCAATATCCTGCAGATCTTGTGTAAGTCATCACAGTTGCTGTGAGTTTAAGAGTGCTCATATCATGCTCTGGAGTCAACATTCCACACCCTTCCCAGCCCCATTTCTCTGCATCTTGCACATTTTTTCATATTTCCTAAACTGTGTGTATGAGCATGCCTAGGTGTGTGTGTGTGTGTGTGTGTGTGTGTGTGTGTGTGTGTGTAAGACAGTTTTTTTTTTCATATCAATTCATTAGTTATCAAGGAGCTGGGATGCTAGATTAAGAATAATTTCAGCTTTCTAAGTGACACCTGAACTTCCAAAGTGACTGTGACTTGTTGCATTTCCACACCAACTAGAGAATATATTTTTCTTTATCTTTTTACTATAATTAGGCATTTTCAATGTTCAATGTTTTAGACATTCTAATAACATATCAAGGTATTCCAGTACTTTGTAATTTGAAATTGTCTTTTGAGAAGATTTTGCTTTATCCAATGGAATTGCTTATTTATTATATAATCACACATACTCTCATGTATTTGGGAAATAGTTAATCATATTGTTTCTTAATTCCAGATATTTGTTGCTGATAATTCTTTATTTTTTATATAGTAATATTAGTCAAAAGATGTAGTTTTTATGTCAAAGAAAATTATCAGGGATAACAAAAAAATACACAAAATGTTAATCTCTAAAAATTCCAAGAAGAAATAATAACCTTTGGCATCTTTGCATCAAAAATCTAATGTCTTGAATGAATTATTTGAAAAATGTAAACTGTCAACATTCACAAAACAATGGATGTTCTGAGGAGTCACAAATTGATCAGAGTAATTTAAATTAGCAGCCTTCAAAGACAGAGAGTACAAGCCAAAATGATTTACTCTTGAATTCTCTTGAGCCATTACGAAGCCAAAATTGTTGACAGTCTGTTGCTAAAAGTTGAAGTGAAACTGATATTTCCTACAAATTCTGTCTCTCATTACCTTTATACAAAATCTGACAAAAATATTACTGCAACAACAATAAAAATCCACAGCTAATATGGCTTATTCACCTGGATGCAAAAACCCACAATAAATTATAAAATTTTTCAGTAATATATAACTATACCTATAGTGTGGAAGTCCCTTAGAAATTTAATTTTCATTCAGTGTAAATGTAGACAACCCTATAATAAACCCAGAAAATGAGAACCAGAAGTAAGTAACAGGAGACTCATTTTTTTTAATTGAAAGTACTGAAAGAAAGTTATGGCTACTCAAAGAAATTAAGAATATTCATTTCAAAATAAGTAAGAAGATAACTTTTGTCCTTCTTTCATCTAATAGCTTATAATGAACAAATTATATACCAATGACCAAGTCAAACAGAAACTCACATGTTAAGCAAAAATGATTTGTAAGCATACTTTCTCATAGATATGTAAAATCTTATAAAATAATATTTTAATAAAATATAAAATTTCATAATAAAATACAAATAAATAAAATACAATAAAACATATACATATATTACATATTATAAATATAATAAAATAAGAGTTTTATAAAATCTTATAAAATATTATAAAATTTGTAATATTTTTCTATACAGTCCAGTACTTATGCAGGCTTATAAAATGTATTCATTGCATCTGGTTGTCTGTGAGAAGAAGAAACTGGAGGAACTCTTCTTTCAGTAGTGGTTATAGTGTTTTAGTTATGACTCTCTGAATTTTAAAAAGATAGTCAAAATAAAAGTGGGATGCATTTTATTTCACAAGTAAGGTGATTTGATTGCATAATTTTTTGTCAAAAAAAACTATGTGTATATAGATGTATATCTCTAGGGTGATTGAAGTGGCTGCACTGTAGGTTAGTGGTATAGTGTGTAACAAACTCTTCCAAGGTCCTTGATTCAAACTCTCTGTACTCTGGATACAAATCTCTCTCAGTACTGTTTACTAATGATTTATTTTATGAATATGATTTTGTTTATGAGTAAAACAAATAATCAATTCATAAATACACAGTTTGAAATCTGCTGTAGTAATCCAACATTGTTCCCTTTCCTCGAAATTTCTTTGGCTATCCAGGATCATTCTCTACATGAATATTATGTTTTTTTCTATTTTTGTGAAAAATATCATGCAGATTTTGATTGGGATTCCATTGAATCTATAAATTGCTTTTAATAAAATATAAAATTTAAAAATATTAGTTCTAGGGGCTGTAGAGATGGCTTGGCAGTTAAGAGCAACATCTGCTCTTGCAGAGGATTGGGGTTTGATTCCCAGCACCCACATGGCAGCTAAGAACCTCCAGTTCCAGGGGAATCCAACGCCATCTTCTGACCATCTGTGGGGAGTAAAGACAATGGGGAGGACAGAGGAAAAGATACCTGCTAGTTAATACATTCTACTGATGTTAGGGAAGCTACACCCATGAACTATCCACCATATTGTATTGATATCCTAACAAGTTGGCATAATGATAAAACAAGTTGACATGCCAACTTAATTGGGAAAAAAATCATGGAGTCCACCTCAAGATGAAGAGCTATATCACAATAATAAAGAGAAGACAATCCATTTTAGAGGAATACGGGGCATAGAAGGAGTAAGTGGGAGACTGGGTGGGGTGGAAATAAAACAAATACAATAATCATGTAGTAAATCAAGGAAATGTAAATTAAAACCACTTTAAGATATCATCTCACTCTGATAAGACTGGCTAAGATAAAGAAAACAAAAGACATCAAATGCTGGAGAGGTTGTGGGGAAAGTGGAACACTCATCCACTGCTGGTGGGAATGTAAACTAGTAAAACCACTGTGGAAAGCAGTGTGGAGAACCCTTAAAAGACTCAAAATGAGCCTACCACCTGAGCTAGTCATAACACTCCTGGGTATACACACACAAGATTCATCCTACTACACATATACATGCACAGCTACATTGCAGCTCTCTTCACAATAAGGAAGAATGGGAACCAACACAAATGCCCTTCAACTGACCAGTGGATAACAGATATGTGGTACATATGCATAATGGAGTTCTATGCAGAGGTAAAGAAACAGGACATCATGAACATTGCAGGTAAATGGACATCATGAACTTTGCAGGTAAGTGTATAGCACTTGAAGCCATTATGCTAAGTGAAGTAATACAGGCTCCCCCTCAAAATAAATGGGGAATGGTTTCCCTCATTTGTGGATGCTAGTACCAAATTCCCCAATTGAAAGGTAAGCTGAGTAACTTCATTGCTATATTTTTCTATCTGAAAGCAACTGTGATGTTATAATGTGAATATTTTTTTTAATTTTATTTATTTTTTTTTATGTGTATGAATGTAATGTCTGCATGCAGGTTTGTGCACCCGTGTCGTACAATGCCGCGGAGGTCAGAAGAGGGTCTCAGATTCCCCTGGAACTGGAGTTCTTCTGGAATTGGAGTTACAGACGGTTCTCAGTTGCCATGTGGGTGCTGGGGATCGAACCCTGGTCCTCTGAGAATCTTTTAATGAGCCCTAGAATTAACTTAATACTTTCTCTCAGATATGGTAATTAAAGTATATGGATAGTAGTTGTATATTCATATTTTAGAGTAATATAAAATTAAAGGGAAAAATGCGAACTCCTAAACATATATCGGAGTTAACATAGAGTTTATTCCTGGAGGACATAATTCTTGTACATCTATGACATTTATATAGGCATATTTTGGAGCAATACAATTTGGAGGGAACCACAAAAACATAAGGATTGGGTCAAAGACTGATATAGTTAAATTCTGCCCCAAACAATAAAACTTTGCAGATAAAAACTTTAAAAAGACTTAGAGAAAGATGCAGGACAAGTATGGCATGATCTGGGGTGGGATGGGGTGGGGAGAAGGGAAAGGGGGATTTCTCTAAATTGAACTGAAAAATGACATCTGAAATTCACAAAATACCAATAAAAGTACTATATTAAAAATAATTGTATTTATTTTGAAGCTTTTGTGAAAAGTGAAAGGGAGAAGCTGGTGGCTCCTTTAAGAAATGAGAGTAGCTGGGAGTATATATAATGATGATTCATTTTATACATGTACGAAATCATCACAGAATAAACAAAGGAAAACCAAATAAAATAAAATAAGCATGAGAATATACAAAACTGTTATATCTTCAAAATAAAATTTAATAAAAAATTTTATTTATCCTCTATTTTCTTGTTGGGAATCCGTTTATGACATTTAGTTGTTTTAGCTGATTTTCTTTTTTTTTTTGGTCTTTTCGAGACAGTGTCTCCCTGTAGCCCCAGCTGTCCTGGAACTCACTCTGTAGACCAGGCTGGCCTTGAACTCACAAAGATCCGCCTGCCTCTGCCTCCCAAGTGCTAGGATTAAAGGCAGGCACCACCACGCCCGGCTTTAGCTGATTTTCATCAAAGAAAGCTAAATTATATAACATGAATACATATCATATATACATATGAGAGAAAGAGAGAGAGAGACTCCCTCCTTAACTAAATTATAATTTAAGAATAATAAAATACAATCTTTTACTATGATAGAGGTTTTACATGATTTGGTCATTAGCTGCTATTTTAATTTTGATATGTCAATCATACTTTGCTTTTCACTTTTCCATATAACTCTCTCTGCTTTAAATGTCTCCTCTAAAACCTTTGATTTTTCTTACTCTTTTGAATTTCAGTGATAAAATTGTCTATCTCTGCAGAACCAAATCAAAGTTTCCTTTCAAAGGTTATATATCAATTATTTGTTATCTTGAATGTCAGCATTTGTCACATATTTCTATTTTGCTTATCTAAAAAATTCATGCATTATGAATAGTGTGTTTCTTTGAGAACATGTATGGTTAAATATGATTGATAATAGTTTATCTTATATACTAATATATAAATAGATGATTATAATCCGTTAATGAGCCAGTCATGATGGTGCATACTTTTAATCTTAGCACTAGGGAGGCACAGGGAGATGGATCTCTGTGATGTGGAGGCCAAGTTAGTCTATATGGTGAGTTCCAAGCCAGCTGGGGATACAGGAAGACCCAGTTTCATAAAACAGAACATAACAAAAAATTTGTTTCCTATGTAAAAATTGCATTGTGCCTTTATGAAGATATTTAATATTTTAATCGATTCTAGAGGAATTATATATCTTGCTCTTGTCTATTATTTGTGAACAAGGTAAAATACTTTCATTTTCCATTTTAAATCTAAGCATACAATAGTTTATCATATGAAATTTTGATTTGACTAAAGTTATATTTACAGTAAAGATTTCCTTGTAGCATTTGATGAAGGGATAGAAAAAAATACTGTGATTCAATAACCACCCTCCTTCATATATTTCTATCAAGGTCTCTATTAAAATGCAATTGTTTTAAAAATATTTTGAGTTGAATTAAAATATTATTTTAATGTGGAGCTACAGGGTGTCTGCTAATTGGAATTCCAAAAATGTGGAAATTTTCACTGATATGTAGAACATAAGGAGCCACGTTCCTTTCTTTGAGACCTATAGTGTCAGATTACAAAATGTGCATTAGCAAAGTAACCACCATCATGCAATTTTTTATCCTTTTTGTCACTGTGTGTGATATGAGATGAAAAACACAATGATCCTTTTAGAGTTATTATACATTTAACTATCATATTAAAATAAACAATTTTCAGCCTAAATGACTAGAAAACTCATTTATGATTTTGGTACTATCCTTACTAATTTTACTCAAATTTTCAGGAAAGTGCAGCAGTGAAATAAATGTAAAATATCCCATGAATGTAACTTTTTCTATGTGTGTCTTTTTTGAAACAGGGTCTCCCTGTAGCTCCAGCTCTCCTGGAACTCACTATGTAGAACTGGTTGGCCTTGAACTCACAGAGATCTTTCCTCTGCCTCTCCAGTGCCACCAGGACCCAGAATTTAACTTTCCCTGTGGTCCTTAAAAGCAACTTAAAACATTTAACATAATAAAGCAATTAAGTTGATCAGCAATTCTGATTGGTCTCTTCTGAATCATCTTCAAAGTGAACTGGAGATTTCTGTAGCCCCAGTTACCTGTATGCCAGCTAATGCATTCACTTTTTTTCTTTCTCATCCAAAATAATTATTTTCTCCATTAATTTTGTTGAGACAAGCCATAGCTTTTACTCCAAAGTGGAAAGGAGATAGTTTATTCTGATCCTAATATGAATGACCATGACTGGGGAATACAGAGTCACAGTGACCTAAATGACATATTCCACTATGGGAATAATTACATAAATTTACATAGTCAACAAATAAAAAACAATAATAAATCAAGGCATTTAAGAAATATATTGGTGGGTACTGGAGGCAGGTGGGTTACAGCCAAACCGGGAAACCTGGAATAGATTCATGTGCTATCAGATTATATTTATACCCTTTTTTTTTATTGATGGAAAATAATATTCTGCTTAGAATACATTCCAGACGTTTTTACCTAACAATAAAAAAAGATATTATCCTAGACACAGAGGTAAGAGATAAATGGCTATTAAGGGAACTATGAATGCTTCAAGAAAATGTTGTCATTTAATGTGACATTACGCTCCATTACCATGAAGGTCTATCAGTGGATTAGTTAATTATGAAAAAAAAAAAAAAAACCTTTTAGTTAGATGTAAGGTTTTTGTTAGGTAACTTTATATATCATGATCCAAAATTATATTTATTTGTCTTCATAGTCTCTGTATCTGATATAATATTTATATAGATAAGAGTCATTTGTATTTAAAGTTAAAGTAATGGGGAATACAGAATGATTTAATGAAGCAAAGGTAGCACATAAATTAAACAGATTGTAAACAAAGCCAAAAATGCGATTCTTTGTGGAATTTAACTAGAATGATTACATAATCTACATGTACTTACAACAATTTATATATCTTATATATCATATTAAATATTTTAGGGAAATTTTGATGTGAAGAAGATACTTTTCATTTTTTAAATTTAATTTTATTATTATTATTATTATTATTATTATTATTATTTATTTTTTAAACAGTGTCTCTCTGTAGCCACAGCTAGCCTGGAACTCATTAGTTAGACCAAGCTGGCCTGATCTCACAGAAGTCCCACTGCCTCGGCCTCCAAGTGCTGAGATTATATTTGTGTGTAACAGTGCCTGGACATTATTATCTTCAAATATATGTTTATTGATTATTTGGGAACTTCATACAATGTATTTTGATCCTATTTCTCCTTGCCCAAAACTCCTCTAATTTGTTTGTTTGGTTTTTGATTGTTTTGTTTTCTTTATTATTTTTGGTCAGTTTTTTTAAAGTACCTTTTTTAAAAAAAATTTATTTACTTTTGTATGTGTATGAATGTACTGTCTGCATGTAGGTCTGTGCACCCTTGTCATGCAATGGTCAGAAAAGGTAAGACCTATCCAGTCAAGCATTTTACCCATATAAACTTCACTGCAAATTCATCCACTGGAGTCTAGTCAAGTTATCTAGAGATCACGAATCATACTTTCTCTCACCCAGTAGTAATCAATATCCAGTAGTTCTCATTTTAGAGCCAGCCTGAAACCCACTTCACTAGTTCCAATCTGGGCCCTTGTCTGATGGAGTGGGCAGGGTTCCCATGCTCCATGTCTCTGTTGCCACAAGTTCATATGTGCAAAATTTCAGTGGCCTGAAAACATTTGCTTCTCTCTGTTCATTAATCAGCTTTGGCTGCTCTTACAATCCTTCCACCCTCCTCCGCTTCTGGAATATTTCTTGAACTGTGGGTGGGTGAGGTTTAAGGAGTCCTATCCTATCCTTGCAGTCTCTGATTCTTTAAAACATGTCCAGTAATGGCCTTTTATGTGTATCCCATTCTGTAAAGATGCTTCACTGGTGAGAGTTGAGGGATGCATTATTTTTGCCTCAACTCATTCCTCTGTTCCATGAGCCTTAGGTGTAGAGGTTCAACTGTACGTGTATCACCTAGGACTGGGCATCTCTCAGCCATATATTCTCTGTGTCTGACGAGTTGCGGAACATTAAAGTAGGCTCCATGTGATGCAAAAAGGAGTTTCTTTGAAGAATTGTATATGATATTTTTGTCTTTAAATATATATGGATCCATATTTAGCACATGGAAATATATTTCATTAGTCTAGAAATTTGACAGAGATAGGATTTTATCTAGAATCTATGCCCTTTCAGGCCATGTGTATTTGGTTGTAACTACAGTGACACATTTGAGTTCACTTCCATTGGAAGACTTTAAGTACAATTAGACAGCTGTTGTTCAGCACCCCCCCCCACCTCCCCAAATAACAGTGTCACTAATGTACCAATAGAGGTAGCTTGCTCTTCTGTTCCTTTTAGTTATTAGGCTTTAGTGTGGGGTTTGACAATTGATTTTTTTTTCCTTACCACTTTGCATATTATCATTTAGCACTATGAGAGATAAACTTCAAGTAGAAAGGTTTCAGGTCATTCCCGTGTGCTATGTACAACCTGTTTTCAGCAGTAGGATTTTATCTTCTAGCTCTAAGAGACAAACAAGAGTTTTGCCAATAGCCTGTGTTATTTTGGGAATTTCCTGGGCCGATCTCACCAACCATTCAAAGGGAGGACTTTCCTGTGTTTCTAGCCACACAGCTCCCAGTCGTACATATTCCCTAATGCTGAGACACTGCATGCTGATTTCTTAGGTACATTTGAGGGCAACACAGTTCCCTTTGCCTTCCCTAGAAATGCACTTCTATCAACTATCTCTTCCTCCCATCAAAACTCCCTCCTCCTTGCCCAGTCCCAGTTCCCCCAATATCCCCAGTCTCCCACCATCCTCTCTCTTCTGAGTTCCCTTCTCTACCAATGTCCCCTGCATATTCCTCCCTCTGCCACATCAGGGAAACAATCTAACTCTTCCACATCCCCCCTTGTAAAATCTGCTTCCAACGATCTCCCACCTTCAGGTTCTTTCTTTTCCTTTACTTCCCTGTTTCCATTCCATTTCCCTGGCTCCTTGTGTTACATCAGGATACATACTCACATGAAGGGATTGGTGTTACAACCCCCAAAGGAAGTTGAACACATAAATGATTTCTACATTTGTGTTACCTCTCTTAGTATAACATTCTCTATTTACATACATGTACATGTACAAATCATAACTTCACTTTTTTCTTTTGCTGAGTAGAACTCCATTGTGTAAATATAACATGTTTTCATGATCTGTTCATCAGTTAAGGGACATTTAGGTTGTTTCCTTTTCTGAGATATTGTGCAGAAAGCAGCAACAAACATGGATATACACTTATCTCTAGAGTTGGATGTGTCCTTTGTGCAGAGGCCAGGGAGTGGTGCAGCTGGATTATATGGTAGATTCATTTTTAGTTTCTTAGCCATTTTTCTTTCTTCCTTTGAGAACTCTCTGTTCAGTACATTAGCCAATCTTTCTATTGGGTTATTTATTTTCTTGGTTTTAGCTTGTTTCTTTTTAATCTCTTTTTATATTCTGGACATTAATCCTCTGTCAAATGTGTACTTAGTAAAGATTTTCTGGCACTCGGTGGGTTTCCCTTTCCCCTCTTTGTTTCTCTATTGCTGTATGGAAACTTTATTGCTTAATTAGATTCCACTAATTGATTATTGACCTTAATGCCTGAGCAGCTGATATCCGACTTAGAAAGTCTTTTCCTATGTCTATATCTTAGAGGGTATTTCCTGTGTTTGCTTCTAGCTGTTTCAGAGTTTCATAATTTTATTAATGTATTTAATCCATTCAAAGTTGACTTTTCTGCGCAGAGAAAGGTAAGGATCCGATTTCATTATTCCACAATTGGAGATCCAGTTTTGCCAGCACCATTTGTTGAAAATGCTGTTTTTACTCCACTGTGTGTTCTTGACAACTTTGTCAAGTATCAGGTGGCTGAAATTGCATGTATTCATGTTTGGGTCTTCTTTTGTGTTCCATTGATTTACATGTCTGCTTTTCTGCCAGTACCAGTTGTTTTTATAATTTCCCAACACCATTCCCATTGTCCAAAACTGCTTTGGATATCTGGGTTCTTTGTGATTCCATAAGAAATTTCCTGGTTGTTTTTTTCTCCTTCTGGTATTTTGATTGGCATGACATCAAATCTGTAGATGTCTTTCCATCTCTAGTGTCGTCTTTTCTCTCTTTAAAGATTTAGAATTTTCACTGTAGAGATTTTTAATGTCTTTGGTTAGATTTATTCCTAAATATTTTCTTTTCTTTTTAAGGTTATTGTAAATGGGACAGTTTCCTTGAAATCCTTTCTGATTGCTTGTTGCTGTAATATACAAAGGTTATTTTTTTTCTAAATCGATTTGGTAATCTTTCACTTTACTGAAAGTATTAATCATTGGCAACACTTTTCTGTTGGATTTTTTAAAATCTCTTGTGTATAATAACATATCATCTGCAAATAGTGATAACTTGATGTCTTCTTTTCCAATTAATATGCTTCCTTTCATTGTCTATTGCCTTTGTGTTTCAAGCACTATATTAAAAATGAGTGGAGTACTCTAAAGTTCAACCTAAAATAAAATTAAAAAAAAATCCCATTGTGAGCTGGGTGTGGTGGTAAACGCCTTTAATCCCAGCACTTGGGAGGCAGGGGCAGGTGAATATTTGTGAGTTTGAGGCCAGCCTGGTCTAAATAGCAAGTTCCAAGATAGCTGGGGCTGCAAGGAGACCCTGTCTCAAAAAGACAGAAAAAAAAAAAATCCCACCGTGGTATCGTGTAATCCAAAGGCCACCATTAATGTATTATCTGTCGTCATAATTTTTTTCTAGAATACCACATCACTGAAATTAGGCAATATGTATTTTTATGTCTGACTTCTTTTATTCTGCACATTTATCACATTTATCTACATTGTTATAATAATATCTCATTCCCTTTGTAGTTTATACATGTAAATACACCACAGTTTGTTTATGCAGTCTTCCATCAATAACTGTTGGATTATTTCCAATATGAGGCTAATATGGAGAAATATGTTTAAAAATGAGTGGCGATATTGGACATCCCTGTTTTCTGGTTTTAATAGAAATGCTTCCACCAATTCCTTCTAGGACTTTTAATATGGATGTTCTAGAGGCAGAACTTGAGTCCTAAGAGTGAAGGCTCTTAAGGAAGTTTTCAAGCTAATCTTACATTTTAGTGTTCCTAAACTTGCTGTAAGTCATTAGGATGGGTGACCCCAAGTTCTCAGCTATAACAAATATTAGCCTCCTGTGTCTCATTATGCCAGTGAATTACTGCTGGAAGTGGCTGCAAACTGGCAGTGAGTTCCAGAGATGCAGCTTCCATAAACAGTTGCCCATTCTGGGATGGCTTTTTCATGATACAGATGTTGTTGTGTCATTCATAATCCAAGAAGTAAACAAAATAAACTCATTACTTTGCTAAGTTGGATTTGGGTGGGGTTATTTCATCTGTCATAAATTATCTATGTGGGGTGAGTAGACTTGGTTCATGTCTCCAGAAATAAAGTCACAGCACTATCTCAACCTACAAACCCAAACCAGCAAAGATGGCCTTCTTTAAATCATTAATTACAAATAATTAAGAGATATACCCACATCGACTGTTAATTCCATAGGCTGAAATGTAAAGTATCCATGATGCAATTCATATTTTATTTTTAGGGAAATGTTCTTGATACACTGAACTGGAAAATGAGTAATGGTAGAAGATCATATTATTATACATAGTAATTATTATAATTTAGTTATTCATGTGTATAGTGTGTGAAAATCTTCACAGTAGTCAAAGGGATCTTTGTTAGAACACATGCTTTTTACTTGAGGAAAATTTTTACTCATGTGTTATATCTTTGGTGAAAGAGAAGAATAAAAGTAAAGGCAGTATTCTGTAGTGAAATTTGAAAAATATAAATTGTCCATAGTATATATCTTGTAATATTTTATGTATTTATAATTTGAAATGTTTTAAACTTAATGGTAAAAGGTAAAAATAATAAGAATGTTATTAGATTTTGTCAAAGGCCTTTCTTTTCTACATATATTGAGATGACCAAGCCATTTTGTCCATAAGTCTATGTATATGTTTTATTATATTGTTGAGTATCTTTGCATCTATGTTCATTAAAGATATGGGCCTTAAGTTTTCTTTAATTGTTGTATCTGTACCTGGTTTTGGTATTAGCTTGATACTGAATTCATAGATGTACACTGAGAATTCTTCCTCTGTTTCTATCTTTTTTAAATAATTTAGGCACTATTGGTTGTAGATCTTCTTTGAATATCCTGTAGGATTCTGTCAATCCATATGGGCCTGGGAATTTTTTCATTGAGACATTTTTTTTTATTACTGTTTCAGTTTCCTTATTTGTTATAGGTCTTTTTAAGTTGTTGATCTTTATTTCCTTTAATCTCCTTATTTTTACAGTACTTTTATTGATGTTTTGTGCATTTCAGACATCATTTTTCAGTTCAATTTAGAGAAATTCCCCTTTCCCTTCTTCTCACCTCACCCCAGTTCATGCACTCTGCCATACATGTCCTGCACCTTTCTCTCAGTCTCTCTAAACTTTTTTCTCTGCAAAGGTTTATTGTCCTAGGCAGAATTCAACCACAGCAGTCCGTTCCTTGTCCCAGTCCTCATGCTGCTGTGATTCCCTCCCAACTGTACTGCTCCAAAGTATGCCCAAGTACACATCATATATGTTCCAGAATTATGTCTTCTAGGAATAAACTGCATGTTAATTCCGATATATGTCCAGGAGTTCACATTTTTCCTTTTAATTTTATATTACTCTAAAATATGTATATAGACCTTCCTGCCCATACACTTTAATTACAATCTCTGAAAGTAAGTGGTAAGTTAATTCTGGGGCTCATTATGAGATTCACATTATAACATCACAGTTAATTTCAGATCTAAAGAAATATAACAATAATGTTGCTCAGCTATACTAGCATCCACAAATGAGGGAATCAATTCCCTGTTTGTTTCGGGGGGGGGGGGGGGCTATGTTATTTTACTTAGCATAATGGCTTCAAGTTCCCTCCATTTACCTGCAAAGTTCATGCTGTTATTTTCTTTACAACTGCATAGAACTCCATTGTGTAGATGTACCACATTTTTGTTATCCACTCATCATTTAAGGGGCATTTGGGTTGGTTCCAATTCTTTGATATTGTGAAAAGAGCTGCAGTAAACATAATGGTGCTAAAATAATACATGTGTATTATTTTATATATTATATATTCAGAGAAATATTTTATTTACACCATGTTGGAAAGCCAACTATGTAAATGAATTCTAAAATGAATTTTAATCTCAAATCTCATTTAATCTTAGCCCAGTAGACAGAAAATAAATACTGGCATCCCCTGGTTCTGCTTGGGGTACATGTTAAATGAATAGTGCATGCCCATACATCTAGGATGGGAGTCTGCATTACTTTTAGGAAGGACAGCAAATAGAAAGATAGCTATTATTTTCTTTATGATTTGAGTCTCTTGCATAAGACATAAGACTTTTGTAACTGTATTGTACAAAGCAGGGCTCTGGATCCAGAATAATTTCCATTACCACAGGATGAAAGAAATCAGAATTTCAAAGCCCACCTCAGAGCCCCTGAATTGAGAAATCCGCATTTTTAGAAGATCTCGGGAGACTCATACAAATAAAAAAATTAAGAGGTGTTATGATGTTAAATATATGATCTTTTTCATTTAAATTTATATAAAAGATTTACTTTATTTTTATTTATTTTTAATTTTTTAAAAATTTTATTTATTTATTTATTTATTTATTTATTTATTTATTTATTATTTGTGTGAATGTACTGTCTGCATGCAAGTTTGTGCACCCGTGTCGTGCAATGCCACGGAGGTCAGAAGAAGGCGTCAGATTCCCCTGGAACTGGAGCTAAAGATGGTTCTCTACCACCATGTGGGTGCTGGGGATCGAACCCGGGTCATCTATAAGAGCATTTGGCACTTTTAACCGCTAGGCCGTCTCTCCAGCCCCTTAATTTATTTTTATTAAAAAATTATAAATTTGAATTGAATTCTTTATTGAAATTTCTTTAAAATTAAATTTTATTAATTTCTCCACTAAAGGTTTATAACAAAGTTTAGCTTCTGTAGGACAGAAATACAAATGCATGCCTTTAATTCCAGCCCTCAGGAGGAGGAGGCAGGTGGATCTCTGTGAGTTCAAGGCCACCCTGGTCTACATTGTGAGTTCCAGGACAGCTGAGACTACAAGGAGACCCTGTCTTGAATAAACAACAACAACAACAAAAAGGTACAGCAAAAATATTCCTCCAAAGCTGGATGTGGTGACACAAGATATTAATTCCACATTCAAGAGGGAGAGACAGGATGGTCTTAGTGAGATGGAGGCTAGGGTCCACATAGAGAACTACAGGGAGACCAGACCCTGCCTCAATAAAAGACACTCACCCAAAAGAGTGCTTTTCCTTACTCCTAGTGTTAGTGTCTGAAGTCACTAGAAAGATTGGATATCCAGGACAAAGCCCAGTCATATCCATCTGCCTGGTAATTGTTGCTGGCTATTAGCTGAGAAAGTGTTCAAAATCTGTATGTCCAATTTTTTTATATTTGGTAGGTCATTCTTTACTTGATCTTTCTAGTCACACATATAACACCAACTTTATATTTCATTATGTGCTTCTAAGTTTCTTAAAAACATTGAAATTATCTTCCCTTTTCTTATGAATTCTCCTGTGTTTATAATCTACTATCTTAAAACTTTTTACTATAATTTAAATGTATAATTTGTTCTTAGAAGTTGAGTTGTTGCTGTATGTGTAATGTGAGTTTGTGAGCAGGTAAGATTATGGTGCTTTTTTGTAAAAGAGAACTTTGATGAAATTACTGGTTTTTTTTTTCTTGTTTATTTTCTTTTTCAGTTTTGTTTGAAATCATTTAGGCAATAATAACCAACTTCATAAATAATACTCATTTGCAGCAATTCTCTAATATTCTTAAGTAAAATTACACTACAAATGATTTCACCCAGTCTTTCCATTCCTCAATACTAATAAATGTATACATGTTGTATAATATTTTAATTTTTAAATCTTTTTGAGGTGGGTACTCCTTGTAGTCCCTAGCTGTCCTGGAACTCACTATGTAGACCAAGCTGGCCTATGATCTCACAGAGATCTACCTGCCTCTTCTTCCTGAGTGCTGGGATTAAAGTTCTCTGCCACCACAGTGTTTTTTGTTAAATATTTAAATGTAACACATCACCCTCAAATATTAGCATAAAGCACTATTTGAGATACATTTATTTCATTTGACGTCTAAGCATATTCTATGAACATTAGTTAATTCT
The DNA here is from genome assembly GCA_009823505.1 of Rhizomys pruinosus. Classification (NCBI taxonomy): domain Eukaryota; kingdom Metazoa; phylum Chordata; class Mammalia; order Rodentia; family Spalacidae; genus Rhizomys; species Rhizomys pruinosus. The sequence continues at coordinate 736,818 of VZQC01002498.1, forward strand.
TGTAATAGAATAATGATTTGTATATCTATATTAATCATTATCCTATTACAAGAAAAAATATACACAAGTTCAAATTTAATTTGATTTTAATTTATTTTTCTGCTACAGATTCTCACTATGTAATCTAGGCTACTATCAAACTCATGAATCAACTTAGGTGTCAGCATCTGAAATGTTGGAGTAAAGATGTGGACAAAGATGTCTGTTTCAAAACTACTAGTTTTAGAGATAAATACCAATAAATATAAATTTCCTGAGGAGTGAGAAGGTACAACACTTATTTCCCAGATGAAACTAAAAGTGATACTTAAATAAATTATAAGAAACTGACTATGTACAGTACAATTTTCAAAGTCCATAAATTTGCATGTTCACCTCTCATGCTCTATATTAATACTATTCTGAAGGTTTTTGAGTCACTGAGGACATCAGCATCTTCTGAAGTTCCAAGAATATACATTAGTCATAATTTCAGCCTTCCTCAGAATACTGTATGCTCGGTAATCACCTCGCCCTTCTGTCATAATGCCATCAAAGCCGTAACTTCACTGGTCCTCAGATTTCATGCAGGCATCCATCATGATCAGCCAGTGCAATCCTCTCCGTGCACTTTAAGTGAATTTCCTTAAAGATAGCAAAAATGAGGAGCACTTCACATCTCCTTGCAAAGAATCTTAAATAATGCATTTTTCCTCTCTTTGCTCTTTTTTAACACGTGGATTTTCTAAAAATTGTTTTCCCGTGTTCTTCATCTTGTTCTCAGCAATGAGATTGATTCATTTTTTCCATTCTGTCCTTGCCAATCTTCACTGCAGTGCTGTCTGTCACTCTTCATGTTTGTGCATTGCAACACCCCCATCACTTCTCCCATGTGTAAATAAGGCATCTAATACTTCACATCTAATGGTGTTATTTTTCATTGTATAGGTTAATAAAAGAGTGTTGCTTGGTGCTCCTGATAACTCCCAGCTAGTTTAGCTGCTAATTTTTAATATTTCTCTTGGATGGAAAGGTGAGAAAGAAATTTTGCAATCCTTATTCTTCTGAATGTGAAATAGCGTTTCTGCTTTCTACAAGCCAGTGGACCTAGCTCTGCCTTCTTCATTTGTACTCCATCTTCCCTTACTGTAACTTTTTCCCATAATGGTCATCAACATAGTGAAAATTAAGCCACTGTAGATGGTTACTCAAAGTGATCCAAATTTAAGAGGAATTACACAAAGTTTATGTCTAGTCTTTGGAAACTTGCTGAACACAGTTAAATGTAAGCCTGGAATAATTCAATTATTTAAGGAATAATTTTACTTTAATCTAAAATATATTTTCTATAACAAATTAATACTGAGAAAGTGTTGCACTCTTGACTTAGTGTGGATAATTTCCAGTTTTGCCTTAACCTCAGAATGCCCTTGGTTTGTTTAATTGTGTATTTACTAAAATTATTCTCCAAGCAATTCTGTTCAATTATTGGAAATAAGTATGAGATAGTATATGTTAAACATGGGCAAGAAAGGTGCCAATGCTAAACAAAGATGCAAAGTAAAGGCTATGCAATTATTAGGACAGAGGGAGAAATAATAACCATTCCTGTCTCTGGTGCACCACGACCTCTCATCTCCAGAATGTGTCTATCACATTAGCTGTTTATTTTTACATTTAACATCATGGAAGGTTGAAAGGGATTTATGACTCTCCAAATTTACATTCACTTCTAATTTTCCTGATTTAACTACCGGCTCATGTTTTTGCTAACCGTATATACTGTTAATAAATTTTTGAAGAAAGTCTTTTTGATGCAGTGTTTCAATTATTTCTCCAATTTTAAAATAATATTGCTAAGTGATTTATATCAGATTTGAAAATATATATTGTTCAGCAACTGACTCATGTGTGTAAATGTAGGAAGTACTTTTCCTGAATACAGAATAGTAAAGTCCATAAACATGCATCCCAGCTGGAAGAACATTCCCAGATGCCAGCCCACTGCATGATTCGCAGGTTTCCTGTTGGGGTCAGTAATGAAGGCTTCACACATGTCATGGCTGAACAAACTTTATGATATAGCAGATCCCATCAGGACTGTTTTCAGTACTCAGCACAGATATTTGACATCTACATACCTTATTTTCTCCCCACCAGGGGTAGTTATAATGGTTTTAGTTTTTTCTATACTATGCACAAGTCTGAGGCATAACAAAGAAATATGAAGTTCAACACAAGAAAAGATAACCTCACAGAGTACAGTAACCTCAGCACTTTACCCAAGGGCAAGAAATGCTCCTAGGTAGGACATACACTTTTCAAAACAAGTAGGTGATCAGTGTTTATTTTGCTCAGGTTTATTGTTTTTAAAACCTACATAAAATGTTATAGCATTCTCTAATTTTGTAATCATTAATGAATATAAATATAGGGCAAAATGTCTATGTTGTTTGTATTATCATCACCGAATACTGAATAGTCTATTGTATATAATTTTGGAGAACACCACTTTAAATTAAATTAATCTCAGCTTCAGTATGTCAAAATACACTTGGAATGCTTACAGATTTATATGATGTATGCTGTTTATGTGATTTTATTCCTTCCCGATCTGAGATCTGAGAACACTGGCTTTTGTAGTTCAATAATTTAATTCACTTTTTTTCTAGATCCAATAAATTCAGTTTGTGGCTTATCCTACAAAAGAGAAGCAAAACGGGAGAGAAAAATAAGAAGTAAAATCTAGCAAATAAGTTACTCAATATTCAAGAAAGAAGTTGTAATATTTATATTACTGCACATTCTTGTTTAATGTTAAACATGCAAGCATATTTACTAGTTTCCACATACCTGTCAAGAATATTAAGGTAATACAAGTACCACAATGTGGATTTATTTGGATTGTAATATAAAACAGTAATTCTGATGATTTCTTTGTGCTTGGTATTTCTTAAGTATAAAAAGGAAGAAAATATTTCTCCACTCCTGAGAAGCCATACAATTCTTTGTTTCTAAAGTCTATATTTCCTTCAGAATCTTGCAAATAAATATTCTCTGTTTATTTAGATGATTTTGTGGATTCAGTACTCTTTTTCATGCAGTTCCAATACTCCCAAGATTACCTACTTACTGTTATGAATCCCTGGATGTCTCTGAAGCATACAGGTCTCTGGAATCTTAAGGTTTTCTAACCCTTCTGCAGTCCTCCAGGACATGTGTTGTGTTGAGCAGCTTCATGAATTTCTCTCATTAACCAATTTATAAAAATGGAAATTTAAGTTCCAGCTCTTCGTTATAGTGAAGAGAGCTGAAATAGACATGGATGTGCATGTATCTTTGCAGTAGGATGAGTCTTGCGGGTGTATACCCAAGAGTGTTATGACTGGGTGTGGTGGTTTGAATGAGTGTCCCCCATAGGCTGTAAGTATTCAGACGTTTGCTTCCAGTTGGTGGCACTGTTTTTGGAGGTCTTAGAAGGTGTGACCGTGCTAGAGGAAGTACATTATTGGGGGCAGGCTTTGTGAGTTTAATGAGCCTCGTGATCTACAGTTGCTCTCTCTGCTTCCTGTGCTCATTGCGAGATGTGACCCTTGGTTTGCTGCTCCAGTCTCCAGCCGCCATGCCTCCTGCCACAATGGACTCTAATTCCCTGGAACCGTCAATTGTAAGCTCAAATAAACTCTTCCTTTCATAAGTTCCTTGGTCATGGTGTTTTATCACAGAAGCAGAAAAGTGACTAATACACTGGGTCAGGGGGAAGGCTCATTTTGAGTCTTTTAAGTGATTTCCATACTGCTTTCTATAATGATTGTACAAGTTTACATTCCCACCAGCAGCGGATGAATGTTCCCCTTTCCCTACAACCTCTCCAGCATTTGGTGTCTTTTGTTTTCTTGATCTTAGCCAGTCTTATCCAACTGAGATGATATCTGAGAGTGGTTTTAATTTGCATTTCCTTAATTATTAATGATGTTGAAGGTAAAGAAAGATATGATGAACTTCACAGGTAAATGGATGGAACTAGAAGCCTTATGGTAAGAGAAGTAACACAGTCCCAGAAAAACCAACGGCGAATGGTTTCCCTCGTTTGTGGATGCTAACATAAAATTCCCAGATGAAAGGCAAGCTGAACAACATTGTTATATTTTTGTTTATCTAAAAGCAACTATTGTGTTATAATGTAAATTTATTAACAGGCTCCACCACTTAATTTCAGACTCTGTAATTACTGTGTATGAGTGGAAAGTGTGTATTAATATTTTAGAGTAATATAAAATTAAAGGAGGAAAATGTGAATTCCTAAACATAAAAAAAAAGACTGAGAGAAAGATGCAGGACAGTTATGGTGGAATGCATGATCTGGGGTGGGGTGGGGGAAGGGAAAGGAGAATATGTCTAAACTGAACTGAGAAATGATATCTGAAATACATGAAACATCAATAAAAACATTATAAAAATATATACAAAATGTCAATAAAAATAATATTGGTTTCATAAAAAATGGAAATTTAAATGTTACAAATAAATATTTCAAGGCTAAGACTAATTTTGGATGCTTGAATGCCAGAGTAAATGTTAAAGAGTTATAATTATATATGAAACTGAAAATGATATATGACCACCATTTCTAACTTTCAGTTATATCTTTCATTTATATGTCAAAAAACAGTTATTTTTTTCATTATTCTATTAAGAAATATTCATTTTTCAATATAAAAATGAAATTACAATTAAAAAAGTGAACTGAGAAACAAGCTGTAAACATGAACTAAGTTTTACAAGGTAACTTGTTACATGTCCATGACAACATGATTATTAAAAGTTCCATAATTCCAGATTCTGTAATTCCCAGTTTTGGCATTTTATATATCTAGAAGAATTGCACCTTAACATTTTTATTATATTTATTTACTCATATGTATCAACATGGTATGTGTGTGCCCCTGACAAACATATATACAAATATGAGTGTGACTTTGGAATTAGAGGATTTTTAAATTTTTTTTAATTTTATTTATTTTTGTATGTGTATGAATGTACTGTCTGCATGTAGGTTTGGGCACCCTACATGTCATGCAATGCCGCGGAGGTCAGAAGAGGGTCTCAGATTCCACTGGAACTGGAGTTCTCCTGGAATTGGAGTTACAGATGGTTCTTAGCTGCCATGTGGGTGCCAGGGATGGAACCTGGGTCCTCTGTAAAGAGCAGTCGGTGCTCTTAACCGCTAGGCTATCTCTCCAGCCCGGAATTAGAGTTTTTTTTTTTTTTTTTTTTTAGCTTGTTTATTTGCTGAGTGAGTTTGTTATATAATGACAAGTTTCTTCATGAAACTATTAAATGTTATTCTCAACATATGCAAATCCAAGTGTTACTTAAAATGACTGATGTCTGTAACAGTATCCTTATGTTTAAACAAAGAGAGAAATACTTCTTATAATAAGTCACCCTTCAGAAACACAAGCTTCCAGAAAATGTTTGGGAGTTTGACTTTATGTCTATGTAGGTTTTAATTGTACCTGATTTACTGTTCTTTGCCGGGTAACAAGAGAGCTGCAACAACTCTAAAGATTACAGCATGACATTCTTAGGTCTCAATACGAAATGAAAAAGAGCATGTTTTTAAAATGGAAGGCACGTTTTACAAAAGGAACCCAAAGAATGAGCTTAACATTAGCCTGAGGCATGGCCCTGTGCTCACTTCAGTGCTCTGATTTGTAAGGTCATGTCTCCAGGATCTAACCTTTCCTTTCCTGCCTGCATTCTTTAAGGAAGAAATATACTATTTTTAAAATGACCTTTATTAAGATAATGTGTGCAGAAAGTAACATGTTATCGGTGATAGAAAGAGGGAAAAGATGAAAGGCTATTGGGAGATTTTAGGTGACTGGAGAAGAGGCAGAGTTCATATGAACTGATGATTGTTAATAGCACACACTGCTGCACTATTTGAAAAGAAAATAATCAACCATGAAACTCCACAAAGCAGTAATCATGCCTGATATTGTTAGGTGGGCCAGGAGCTGCCTAGGTTGTAGGCCCTAGAGGCAAACCTACTGCTATTCTTCTTCTTCTAAATAAGCAAAGTATTATACTGCTACTAGAATATTTCTCTTTCTGCACATAGATTAGCACGTTTCTGGACTCATATCAGAAAAGCTTTTTGCATCAGGTAGAAATGGAAAAGGAGAAGTCTCAGCCGTGAATGAGACATCTATACACACACCCCCTCCTGCTAATCCTCAGGGACCATCAAGGAAAGAGGAGGGGCAGAAAGATGAAAGTTAATTCAGTGTAGCCCTGATTGTCATTGCCATATACCTTTCATAAGAAAAACTGTAAGAAAAATAGTAGAAAATTTTACATGACTTTTTGATCTTATCTGCATCTGTATATTTTAATTGTAAACATTTTATATATTACTTGTGAACATAATTATGTATATTCTATATTATATGGAGATAGACACAAAGAGAATATTCTTTGCTTGATGTCATGATCTAATTTATTAAGCTTATTATAAATTCATATACTTAATATATGCATAACCATGGCAAAACTTTCACATACGTTTTGTGAAATACTAGATACAAATCTAAGTAATGTTTCTCATTAATTTATTTATGGGTATGAGTGTGTTGCCACATGTATGTGTTGCCCCATGAGTGTAATTCCTGGGGAGGCCATAAAAGGACATTCAAATTTCAGTTACAGATTGTTAGCTGCCATGTAGAGGATGAAACCAATCCTCGGTCTTCTGGAAAGCAACTAGTGATCTAAATAACTGAAATTTCTCTCTATCTCCTAAAAATCTAACTTTACCACGTTGTATGGTTCATAAAATCACTAGAACATGAATACAGTTCAGAAAGGTTTATTTTAGCAAGGATTACCTTTCCTCCATATCCAGAAACACATTTTTCAGTTTTGTCCAATGTTTCCTCAAAATGAGCTTACTGGCAATATATGAACAAGCACTGTGTATATGGCTACTTACACATCTTCTAAGAGGGAGTGTGTGTTTACTGCTCTTACTAAGTCCTTCAAAACTATATATTTTTTTCAAACATATATGCCTCCCAGCTCTTCTTGTACCAAACCCACATCCATACTAAGGGATTTGTGGAAACCAAGATCCTATTTTTTTGGTATGGATATCTATCTTATTCATTTGAGGATGTCATAACATAATAATGGGCAGCTTAATTAATAGACATTTATTTATCGTCCACATTTCAAGAAGCTCAAGACTCTGAGATATGGGTACTTTCTGAAGGTATTCATCTACATGTCTAGATGTTACTCTTTGGCTCTAATTTTCATGCCAGAGGGAGAGGTCTAGCATTCTCTTCAGTTTCCTTATTTAGAACCTACTTGAATAATTTGAAGAATATTGGCATTTTTCACCAATAAAATCTTAATGAATATTTTAAAAACAAATTCATTACCATAATTGTAACATATACTTTAGTAAAATGAGCTTATGAAAATTCCTTCGGATCTTAAGCATTCCTTTCTCTGACATTAGAAATAGGTTTTAAATTTCACTGTAGTCTTCAAACACTCAAAAGTAAAGGTTTCCTTTTGATTTAATTTCAAAGAATAAGATGATCATGGAAATATAGTCTATGTAAGAAATTTCTTCAATGCATAGGAAATTCAAAACTACCCTTTGTTCCAATCACCAAATAGCAGTTTAAATAGAGAAATCAGTTTTCAAAGAAACTGCATTTTATTCAAGTAGTTCAAGTAGTTCTCTGAAAGAAAGAGAATTACTAAGTTTAGTCTTCGCAATATTTCAGTACAACAGAGGTAATGATAAAATATGAAATAAGGACAAAATTTGTGAAATAAAAAAGTCTTTATTTGTATTTTAGTATTAAGTAGCTGTTTGAAAAAGATCAAGTAAATAACTTTCCTGTTTCCTGGACATCATTTGGAAATCGTTAGGGAGAAAATCTGTGTTTTTTACACTGCATTTCTTTGAAATTAATGCTACTTGAAAGAAATGACTGCACTGCCATTGACAGAGATGACTGAAAACCTGATGGTGAGGTCACAACTGAGTTATTTATTAGTGCTTCTTTGGCAAAGACTCTTCATATTAAAATGTAAATAACACTGTTATGTAAGTATAATTAATTTATTTGAGTATGCATTGTCGCAAACGTTAATTGCTTGAACATTGAAAGAAGGAAATTTCAAGCTTGCCTCTGATTCTCGCTGTATGAAATAATGTATATTGTATTAAAATATACCACCCTTTATTATATTTTTATATTTCTTCCCTTGAAATAGCCACTTAGCACTTCATGGATCCAGTAACAATGGTGTGGCAGTTTTTTTCTATATAAAAAAAAAAAAGTGAATAAAGAACATAAGATGTATGGGAAATTCATTCAATGAATTCATCTGTTTTTGATACATTTGTGAATATTGACTTATGAATCTTTATGAATAAAATATGTTCATCTGAATTTCTTCACCTCCAAAGTAGAAAATATGAATATCTATCCATTATATTTTAAGGAATTGTCAGGAATATCAAAATTACTTAACAAAGAATTAAAGTAATCCAGAATCTACTTGAACTACATATTTAAATGTTTTTCATTCAAGCAACATACCCCACTATTTCTTTATTTATATCCACTGTGATTTTCTTTTAGAATTTTTCTTCCACAAACATTGATGATGATTTTTATTGATCAGTATTTGTGATATATGATACTAGGTTCGTGATAACTTTGTAAGATTTGCTATTTCTTTCATTAAAGAATTTTCCCAATATTATACTTGGTATTATTAAAACATCACATAGAATACGATGTATATATACTCTGTAGAAACCAATTCCATTTTCTCTTAATTATTAAGCTGTTATATATAAAAAAATTGTAGAACTTATTCCTAAACAATGGTAAAGTTTAGGTAAGAGTTATAAAACACATTGTTAAAGACATTAATTTCATAGTTAAGCACCTTTTGCCTTCTCAAGATATTCATTTCAGATTTTTATCTTAGGATACATTTTGATTCAAACTAGTAGGGTGAGTGATTGGGGTTCCTGGCCACTGTGGTAAAGTGCCTGCCTAGTAAGTCCAAGGTATTAACTACACACCTGAGCTCAAACAAACAAACAAACAACACCAAAACCAAGGTAACTAAGGTGAAATTTTTATCTACAAATGTATAAACCAATATATTTTGAGACTATAGTAGAATACTAAATATTTTGGGGAATTGAGTGACATACTTAAACCATCCCTTCTGCACATTGCGTTATAAATCTAGAATGCTCAGGTATAACATTATATTCCCAATATTGAGTGTTGCCCTTGACATGCTTTCCACAGAGAGTTTGGAAAATACTTCTGATTAATTAGACATTTGACTTAATCTAATTATGTTACTTAGAAATTAGATTATGTGGGATCTCCCAAGACTGCCTGAAGTATAGGTAGGAGCTGGATGCTTCAGCCAGGTGGATTGCTTGATTGCATTTCCTTGTGTGGCTGTGGGGGAAGAGTTTCCTTGTGTGGCTGTGGGGGAAGAGTTGTCCTCCTAGCTGGTATAAAAGGTGGGTTTGTGTGAATCTTGAGATCACGGATCTCCCAAGACCACCTGAAACACAGGCACCAGGGCAGCACCCCTCCCCCAACTCTTATTGGCAAAGGAGTGTCCAAATGGATTCTTTGGAGAACATTCAGAACAGAAATGGAAGAGTGAGTTAGACTTCCAATAGAAAGCCTAAGCTTACAGAAGTCACCACTGATAAGCAAGTAGTAAAGGAGAAAAACAAATCAATTAAACAAACAGCCAAGGCATTTGAAGGAGCCAAGCAAAGCAAGCCTTCAACACGGTGAAGAGGCATTTGGGATTCACATTGGAATGCAGGCAAAGAGAAACCCATATGCCAGGAACACAAAGAAGAGAAAACATGAGAAAGGTGCAGGATAAATCCACACCAAGCTCTACCAATCCTGTGGAAGATTCCTACAGTGGGAACCCCTGAGGATGGCCCAGGACACAGATATTACAAGTACAATTGTGAACATACTTAAGGAAGTACAAGATTATAAAGAGCAAATCAAAGAATTAAGAAAATGGAATGAAAAACTCAAGAAGGACCTAGAGAGAGAGAATGGCAAACTCCAGACGGAAGTGCAAACACTGAAAAGATCCCATGTTGGAAAAAGATAAGGAAACCAACCAGCAAATCAAAGAGATACAGGAAGAGATTGAGAAGCTCCAAAAGGAATTGGAAATACTAAAGAAATCAGAAGAGGAAATAAAAAAGAAAATCAAATACTCATTCAATCAAGAGGAAAGGAATGGAAAAAGCCTCAGAAGCACAATGGAGGAAGCAGAACAAAGAATATCAGACCTGGAAGATAACAGAACAACTAAAAACCTCAAGTAAAGATTATGAAAAATTTAAAAATACACAAAAGTGGAATAACCAGGAACTGTGGGACACTATAAAAAGATCAAACCTCCACATAATAGGAATAGAAGAAGGAGAAGAATCCCAAGAGAATGGTATTGATCAGATCTTCATCATAATAATGAAAATTTCCCCAAACTAAAAAAAACAAAAGACAAACCAATACAAATACAGTAATCACATGAATTCCAAACAGACGAGACCAGAAAAGAAACTCTCTATGCCACATCATAGTTAAAATGCTAGACCCCCAAAACAAAGACAAAATCTCTAAAGCCACAAAAGAAAAACAACAAGTGACCTATAAGGGGAAATCTATCAGAATTACAACTGACTTTTCTGTGCAAACTATGAAAGCAAGAAGAATGTGGAGCAAAGCATTCCCAGTGTTAAAGGACTATAGAAGCCAATCCAGGTTACTATACCCAGCAAAAATGTCAATTATAGTTGAAGGAGAGAAAAAATATTCCATGACACAAAGAAAATGAAAGAATACATGTCTGGAAAGCCAACCCTTCAGAGAATACTTGAAGTGATTCAAAGGACAGAAGAAAGGAGCAACCATCCCCAGACAACTAGAAAGACAAATCAATAAAAGCATAACTGCAGAAGTAGAAACCTAAACCAAAACCTCAAATAATAAGGCAAAAGGAAGCAACCCAAACCTGTCAGCAATAAACTTAAATATTAATGGTTAAATTCCCCAATCAAAAGACATAGACTGGGAGATTGGATTAGGAAACAGAATCCATCGAAATGCTGTCTACAAGAAACACATCTTACCTTCAAGTACAGGCACCACCTTAAAGTGAAAGGTTGAAAAAAAAATTCCATGCAAATGGTACCAAAAAGAAAGTAGGTGTTGTTATTTTAATATCAGACAAAATAGACTTCAAAGTAAAAGAAATTAGGAGAGACAAAGAAGGCCATTATATTTTTATCAAAGGAACAGTTCACCAAGAAGATTTCACAATTATGAATGCATATGCATCAAACTCTGGTGAACCAAACTTTATAAAGACAATTCTCCAGAACCACATGGCACAGATAAACCCCAGTACACTCATAGTAGGGGACTTCAATGCCCCATTGAGACCTTCGAACAGGGAATAAATAGAGAGACATCTGAACTGAATGAAACAATACACCAAATGGACTTCACAGACATCTACCAATTATTCCACCCTAATACCAGAGAGTACACTTTCTACTCAGCACCCCATGGAACATTTTCCAAAATCGATCAAATACTGGGACACAGAAGAAACCTCCACAACTACAAAAAGATTGAAATAATTTCATACATTCTATCAGACCAGAGTGCAATAAAGCTCAACATCAACACCAGGATAAGCCCTACTGCCTACAAGAACACATGGAGACTAAACACACTCTTGAATAATGACTGGGTCAAGGAAGAAATAAAGAAAGAAATAAAAGCATTCCTGGAACTGAATGACAATGATAATATAACAAAGCAAAACCTATGGGATAATTTAAAAGCAGTCCTAAGAGGGAAGTTTATAGCCCTGGGAGCCTACATTAGAAAAACAGAAAGAGCACAAGTGAATGATTTAACACTGCAGCTAAAAGCACTTGTGAGGCAACAACAGATGAACGCTAAACTCAAGAGACAGGAAAAAATAACAAAAACCAGAGCAGAAATCAATGAAATAGAAACAACGAAAACAATACAAAAAATAAATGAATCCAAAAGTTGGTTCTTTGAAAGAATAAACAAGATAGACAGACCTCTAGCACAGTTAACCAAAAGAAAGAACAATTCCAAATCAATAGAATCTGTGATGAAAAGGGAAATATCACAACAGACAAGGAAAAGATACAGAAAATCATATGGGAATACTTACAAAACATATACTCTACCAAGTTTGAAAGCCTAGAAGAAATGGATGAATATCTGAAATCCTGGGAATCACCAAAGCTCAACCAAGAAGAGAAAGACAACTTAAACAGACCCATAATATATGAAGAAATTGAAGATGTAATAAGAAACCTCCCAACTAAAAAAAGCCCAGGCCCAGATGGTTTCATGGTAGAATTGTATAAAACATTTCAACAAGACTTACAACCATTATTACTGAAATCGTTTGGAAGGATACAAACAGAGGGAATTCTCCCAAAGTCCTTCTATGAAGCCAGCATCAGTCTATTACCAAAACCAAGCAAAGATACAACCAAAAAGGAGAACTATACACCCATCTCCCTAATGAACACAGATGCCAAAATTCTAAACAAGATACTGGCAAATCGCATACAGACCCACATCAAGAAGATCATCCATCATGACCAAGTTGGATTCATACCAGAGATGCAAGGATGGTTCAACATATGAAAATCCATAAATATCATCAAGCATATAAATGGACTGAAAGACAAAAACCACACCATCATCTCAATTGACACAGATAAACTTTTGACAAAATCCAGCATCCCTTCATGCTTAAAGTCTTAGAGGGAATTGGACTGGAGGGATCACTCCTCAATGTAATCTATGCCATATACAGGAAACCCACAGCCAATATCATCATAAATGGGGAAACAGAAGTATTCCCTTTAAAGGTAGGAACTCGACCATGCTGCCTCCTGTCACCACTCCTCTTCAATATAGTGCTTGAAACACTTGCTAGGGAAATAAGGCAAGAAAAGGAAATTAAAGGAGTACTATTTGGAAAAGAGGAAATCAAGCTATCCCTTTTTGCTGATGATATGATTGTTTACTTAAGGGATGCTAAAAACTCCACCAGAAAACTCCTAGTAACAATTAAGAGTTTCAGTAAAGTGGCAAGATACAAAATTAACCTAGAAACATCAGTAGCCTTTCTTTACACCACCAACAAGCAACTGAAGAAGGAATTCAAGGAGACCTTCCCACTCACACTAGCCTCAAAAACAATAAAATGCTTAGGAACAAACCTAACCAAAGAGACCAAAGACCTCTACAAAAAAATTTTAAACCGTTGAAGAAAGAAATTGAAGAAGACATCAGAAGATGGCAAAACCTCCCATGCTCCTGAATTGGGACAAATAATATAGTAAAAATATCCATTCTACCCAAATTCTTGTATAGATTTAATGCAATCCCAATTAAAATCCCCAAGAGTTTCTTCACAGGCTTGGAAATAAAGTCCTTAATTTCATTTGGAAAAACAAAAGACCCTGAATAGCCAAAACAACGCTGAGTGAAAAGAGCAATAAAAGGGGGTTATCTATGCCAGACTTCAACCTATGTTCCAGGATCATAGTGATAAAAACACCCTGGAACTGGCACAAAAACAGACCTGTTGGCCAATGGAACAAAACTAAAGATCAAACCACAAATGTGCACATACAATTTCAGCCATCTCATATTTGACAAGGGGGGCAAGAAGACACAATGGAGAAAAGACAGCATCTTCAGAAAGTGGTGTTGGTAAAACTGGATCACCACTACCTCTCCCCTTGTACAAAAATCAACTCCAGATGGATTAAAGACCTCAATGTGAAACCCCAATCTCTGAAGGCAATAGAAGAAAAAGTTGGCAGCAGACTACAAGACATAGGCATAGGAAAAGACTTCCAAAATCAGACAGCAGCTGCACAAGAATTAAGGTCAACAATTGACAAATGGGACCTCATTAAACTCAAAAGCTTCTGTACATCAAAAGAAACAAACAAGGAAGTGAAGAGATATCCCACAGAATGGGAGGAAACCTTCATTGCAGATACATATGACAAAGCATTGATTTCCAGAATACATAAACTACTCAAAAAACAAAGAAGAAAGAAAACAAATGACCCACTCAATAGATGGAGCAAAGAGCTGAACAGAGACTTCACAATGGAGGAATTAAAGATGGCTGAGAAACATCTTAAGAAGTATTCAGCATCACTAATCATTAAGGGAATGCAAACCAAAACTACTTTAAGCTATCATCTTACTTCAATAAGACTGGCTAGGATCAAGAAAACAAATGATACCAAGTGCTGAAGAGGTTGTGGGGAAAGAGGAATACTCATCCACTGCTGGTGGGAATGTAAACTTGTACAGCCACTATGGAAAGCAGTGTAGAGAACCCTTGGAAGACTTGGAATGAACTTCCCACCTGACCCAGTCATACCTCTCCTGGGCATGTATCCACAAGACTCATCTTACCACAGAGATACATGCACGGCCATGTTTATTGCAGCTCTCTTCACAATATCAAGGAGCTGGAACCAACCCATGTGCCTCTCAACCATCAGTTGATGATGAGTGGATAGAGAAAATGTGGTATGTCTACACAATGGAGATCTATGCAGTGGTAAAGAAAGATGACATCATGAGCTTTGCAGATAAATGGCTGGAGATAGACGATATCATGCTGAGTGAAGTAACACAGTCCCAGAAAAACAAAGAATGGTGTCCCTCATCTGTGGATGCTGGCACTGATTACTTAATTGTATTGCATACTGAGCAACATCAATGTGATCTGAAAACAACTGTGCTCTTATATTGTGAATCCCTTAAAATATAAATAAAATAAAAAATACATTAAAAAAAGAAATTAGATTCTGGAGTTTTTTAATTGAATCTAATATTTAATATTTTTGTACCAGATGGAATGAAGAAAAAATTCTTAACATAATATAACCAGCTTGTTCACTTAAATAGCTGTATACTTCATGGAAAAGCAATGAAAAGTGTGGCAGGTGATAATGCCTCAAATCTCCAACTCATTTTGTAAATGCATCAATACCATATTTAACTAATAGAAACAGAAGAGACAAATTCCACATATGTCTAACTACACTTGTAAAATGTGTGTGGAATGTCAATATTATTTCACTAAACTTTATCCATACATGTTATAAGTAGGAACTGAATAAATTAAATTATTGGCCTTATGTTTATTGAATCTGTCAACATTAGTTTTGTCTTTAATCTTCAGAATTATCAACTTGCTGATAACTTGAAAAATGGAGAGGAATTCAGATGACCAACAGAATACCATACGTCTATAAATTTAGAGAAGTAATAATAGACCAAAAAAAAATCTTTTCCATCAATTAGATGGTATTTTTATGGTCTTAACAAAATTATATAATATTATATATTATATATATATATATATATATATATATATTTGCCTTCTTGCTTGTATTTATCAGTTACTTTACGAATGAAGAAGCTGCCAGGTTTGGGGGATGCATTCTAAAGATTATTGGACTTTAACATGTGTTTTTGGATCCTTAAAGAAAAACATATTTCTTATCATCCAACTGAATATGAAAAATGACTTGGTTTGCTTTTATATCAGTGTTTGGGACAAGCATATTGGAAAGTGTTTTAGATAATCAATATTAGTTAGAATGTCCCTTTACTATTACTAGTCAAATAACAAGTTATTTTACTTAAACTTACTGAATCTTTACGTTTATTGTCCTTTCATCCTGCAAAAACACTTTTGAATTTCCTATTTCTATAGAAAATATCTAAAACTCAGGCCCTTGCATGCCATCTGCTCCAGCTACAAATGTGGCTTTGTAGTCTTTATTCTCCTGGAAAATAATTGATTTCTCATAGTTATTGCTGTAACTTCCATATTTTTCTTCCTTGTTCTATTTCTAGGAAATAAAGCATTTGTTTTTATCACATCCAGAGAGGTATTGAGTTATCAATGTGGAATGACAAGGAGTAGATTTAATTTCACCATCCTCAGGCTATTGTGAAACAAATAATTCATCAACTAACTTTACAAAAGAAAGCTATAAATTGGAAATTACTAGTATATTTTGAAGACAGACATTTTCACTCATTATTTTGTGTATCATTAACAACAAAACAATTCCTAAGCTACCAGGCATGTGGTTATTATACATAATCATGGGGCATTTGTAGATAAAGAATTCCAGTCACAATCTAGCATGGAGGGGGTCAAAAGAGACAAAAGGTCTGAATTTGCATAAAGAATGGTAGGAGGAAATAAAAGGTGACCTGAGCTTTTTTTCTTTTTCAGGGTATTCTGCTTTTTTGCCAAGTCACTCTATGGCAGGGCCAGAGCTTTGCAAAATTTTAGGTGTAAAAGCAGCATGGCGACCTGTATAGTCTAACCTAAGATTACCTATGATTGAGAAAAATGACCCCCTTCCCCTGAAAAGGCTTTCTATAGTTATGGTGAATGATGAACAGTTACTTATATGGTATATGTAACTACTTAATGTCATTTGGCTAGATAAGAATCCCATAAATGTGAAGATATTATTTCTCAAAAGTGATTCTGTTTTTAAACATTGCCGAGCTTGTTCTAATGTCTTGCCTTTCTCCCATTGCCTGGGATTAGACATCACCCAAAAATGGCATGTCCACCAATAAGACATACAATTAAATGTTACTTTGACTATGTGGTCTGTGTAGTGATTAAAATGTATGCTCCTATATCAATCCTGTGCTTACCTTTATGTGACATGACACATCTTGAGTTAGTACATTGTAAGTACTTAAAAAAATATTTTTGGTAAGATACCTAAGACACAGGGTCATACTCTGCAATTAATATTTGTATAGGACTTTATAATGTTTACAAATATGACAAAATAAAATACATATACAATGTTATATTTTGTCTTTAATGAATTTGCATGGAAAATCTGTTACTTTTAAAGAAAAAAATTAGTTTTGAAAATTTCATATCCCAGTGTTTTATTCCCATTGTTTCCATCCCTCCAAGTCCTCTTGCAACTCCCTCTATGTATAGGGTAATATAACAAATTAACTATATAGGGGAGAGGGATGGTTAGACAGGGAGAGAGAGAGCAGAGGGATAAATGATGCTTATCTGGTGTCCAAACAAACAAACAAACAAACAAACAAAACCAACCATGGTAAATGTATTAGTTCAAAAACATACTGAAAAAAGTACACATGCAATATCTTTCTCATACAATATCCCTCTCAATATCATCCTATTCCTTGATTATTATTGCTACATATACTGAGTGCATTTAGTGGTGGTTATGTTTACCTGTGTTTAGGGCTGCACAACAGGGATTAGCTGAATTCTCTGGGAGCTATCCCTGGAGAAAATGGATTGTCTCTCCTTGAGAATCCATTAATTGCTGGTAACTCTTGATCCTGTGACATTTTCCCCCATCCATTTTTTTCATTATGCAGTTCTTTTTCAACAAAATTGCTCTGTAGATTTCACTGGCAGCATTGCTATCAAGTTTAGAATTTATTAACCAGCAGGTGGTGTCTTGTCCCTCTGGCTCTTAAGTCCATCCCTGTGCTGTTCCCTAAGCTTTTAGTGTAGAGATTGCATTTTAAATATATCACTTAGGGTTGTGCATCTCACAGTCTCTTGTTTTATGCTTATGGGTGTTTTGTATGCATGAATGTAAGTGCACCACAGGCATGCAATTCTCACAGAGGGCAGATCTCAGATCCTTGGAACTAGGGTCACTAGTTGTTAGCCACCAACTGGATCCTGGGAACCAAACCCAAGTCATTTGTAAGAGGAATCAGTGCTCTTAACTTCCTTCTGAACCAGCTCTCCAGCCCTGGAGAAATATTTTGTTAATTATCATGACTATGAAGCAGCTCTAGACAAAAATATAAGTAATCATTATAGTAAAATGTTGAACAGAGCTCACGCTGTAGACCAGGCTGGCCCACTCACAGACATCTTCCTGCCTCTGCCTCCCAAGTGCTAGGATTAAAGGCATGTAAAATACTTAGGCAGAAATGAGTAAAAAAATTCCTGAATATGAAAATAAAATTGTCGGAAGGGAGAAAAATCAATACCTGGAAGAGCAGGCTCTCCAGGTAAGTGATGCTGGAGAGGCGTGCAGGACTCTACATGGCCAGCCACAAAAAAAAAAAAGAAAGAAAATTGAAGACGGAGGAAGTTGAATTCAGGTGCCTAATTAATACATCCTGAGTAGGCTCCAGGCTTTCATTTTACTAATAGCTTATAGCAATGTCCTCATCTTACTGTCAATCATGTGACAATTGGGAATATTTCCAAATCTTAAATTTTATTTCTTAAGCTGGAGAGATGGCCTAGCGGTTAAGAGCGCCGACCGCTCTTGCAGAGGACCCAGGTTCGATCCCCAGCACCCACATGGCGGCCGAGAGCCGTCCGAAACTCCAGTTCCAGGAGAACTCCAGTTCCAGGGGAATCCGAGACCCTCTTCTGACCTCCACGGCATTGCACGACACGGGTGCACAAACCTGCATGCAGACAGTACATTGATATACATACCGAAATAAATAAAATTAAAAAAAAAATGTTTAAAAAAAAAAGTTTCACTTATTTTTTTAAAAAAATGTTTTACTTATTATTATTTTATTTTATGTTTATGAGCTTATTGCATATATGTGTGTAAGGGCACCCATGTCATGCAATGCTCACAAAGTCAGAAGAGCTGGAACTGGAGTTAACAATGGTTGTTAGCTTCCATGTATAGCTAAGAAACTCACCCTGGTCCACCGCAAGAGTAAACTGTGGTCATAAGGGCTGAGGCATCACTCCAGCCCCTAGTTTTAATTAGTATTTAAAATACTTATGTGTACTTTTCTGTGTGTGAATATGTACACATGAGGGTTGGTGTCCACAGAAGCTAGAAGAGGGCATTGAATCTTCTGTAGCTGTAATAAAAGGCAGTTGTAAGCTGCATAATGTTTTGTATATTGAACTAAAGTCCTCTACAAAATCAGCAAGCACTCTTTACTACTCAGCTACCTCTCCTGGCCCTAAAATTTTAAATTCAAATTATTTTTCTGAGGCACACTCCAGATAAGTGTCTATAATTTGTCTGGTGTTAATACTGGTATTTGTAATAGATAAAATCTTAGCTAACCAGTAATTTCTTTCATAGTCATCCCTAGAAACTTTCAGTCTCTGGCATGACAAAAAAGGTAATTCAAAAGATCCTGAGAAGTGTTTTTCTTGTACTTTTCATGTGAGTGAGGAAGGAGATCCAAATGAAGAGGACATAGAGATAGATATAATGATGACAAAGTGAGTTAGGAAAAGGTCTCCATAACTGTGAGATAATACATTTCTTTTGTTCAAAGAAGTGTAAATTCTGGAAAACTGTCACTGAAACATCAAGAACCTGAGTATGGATATGAAAATATATTTGGCATAATTCTGAAATGGATTAGAATACAAAATGTAAGAATTTCAAAAATGAAAGATTGATCAGCTATTTAAAATATTTTTTATTGACAAAATTAAATGTTTGAACAAGTAAAACTGTATAAGGTAATGTTGAAGGTCACTGACCATAAGCCATTTATATATATTAATGGCATATATATATATAATATTTTATATATTATATATTATATAGAATATATATATAATTAACATATATACAAATAAATATAATTAAATTACTATAAAAAATATATATATAATTTTATAGTAATTACTATATATATATAATTATTATATATATTTAATATATATATTTTACTTATTTTTATAATATGTATATCAAATGTATATATAAATATATATAAAAACATATACAGGGTATATACATATATAAAAATATAAATTATATATAGTATATAATAAATATATATAATATCTTATATATATTTTATATATTATATAAATAATATATATATATTTATATATATATTATATATAAAATAAAATATATATATAATTTTCATTGGATATGAAGAGATTCAGGCAAAGGTGGTTCTTACTGTTCAGTGGGTAATTTTAAAATGATAATCTACCAAGAGACTGAGTTCAATAAATAAATATGGTTATATTTATGATATATTTAAAGACATCCTAACATATACATATAAAGTCATAATTAGCATTGGAATCAAAATAAGAAAGACAGCTGAAATTACACTTATATCAACAATTTTTAATTTCTGTCTATGTGTAGGCTGCAATTTAATGGAATATCACATTGGCATTGAGGATCACAAAGAAAGTTCTATCTGTGTTCATCATGCTTTTCATTAATAGATATCTTAATTATTCATGTGAATGGATAAACTACACTAAAAATTTTGACAAATGAACATTCAGGGTAGTGAGCAATGTGCAATATTATCTTCATTAATTTAAATGGGAAAGTTGAATGCAGCAAATCATTCAAATATTTGGAGCTATTTTAAATTGTTATGAGGTAATCTACCAGAGAAGACCACTCAGATGTGAAGTCTTACCAAAACAAAGTCTTTCTAGCCAGCTGGTGACTACACATAGCCTGTGGTCCCAAGTGCATTCCCAAGCCATTGTCAGTATAAGCTTTTATTCAGAAAAGTTACATCCTTGTTAGCTCGGGGGTGGAAAGACCCCATGCTCAGTGGTGAAAATCCTCCACTGGTTTATTTTCTGCAGGAGAAAGCCAAGCTGAAAGCACAAAAGCAACAAATCATCAATTAGCTGTAATAGCCAGGATCATGCTGACCTGTTCCCAAACACACATCCCACACCCTATTGTTTTGAGCCAAACTTTTCTAATGCCATTCTTTGCCTTCTTCTTTCAATTGCTGAGATTTGTTGAGGAATATAACATGTCATAAGTATGGTCAATCCTGAGGAGGGCACCCCACTGTATTGCTTAGTGGTTCTATGGGCATGTGTCAGAATGTAGGCCTATTGGGACAGGGGATTATACTCTCCACTCAGGACCAACAATTTACAATTTTGCTGCATTATCCCTTTGTCCAATAGAGTTAGTCAGATGACTGATCAGATAAGGTCCAATTGTCAGCCTCAGAAGCAGGTAGTCCAGTGGCCCACTAAGGCCATAGGTATGGTGGTGAGCTGTGGAGACCAGTAAAATAAAGATTGATGTTTGTGCTGGATAGCTTTAGTGTCAACTTGACACACCTGGGTTGAGGGAGCCTCAATTGGGGAATTGGCTCCATTGGATTGGCCTGTGACCACATCTGTGGAGTATTGTCTTGATTGCTGAGCAGTGTTGGAGGGCCCAGCCCACAATGAGTAGTGCCACCCTGGGCAGGTTTTTGTGTACCATATAAGGCGGCAGGCTGGGCATGAGCCAGGGGAGCAAGCCAGTGAACAGCATTCCTTCATGGCCTGTGCTTCAGCTCCTGCCTCCAGGTTTCTGCCCTGAGTTCCTGCCTTGGGCTCCCTAAGTGATGAACTGTGACCCAGGAGATATAAACTGAATAAACCCTTTCCTCCCCAAGTTGGTGTTGGTCAGAGTGTTTTGTCACAGCAATGGAAGTCAAACTAGGACAATGCTCATATTTTTTTTTCTTTTTCTTTCCTTTAGGCTGTTTTTATCTAATGGTAGGCTCTCCCTAATGATGATGGACTGATTCTATTTCACCAATGGGGAAAGGACAAGGATATCACTGTATATGCAGATACCCAATACACTTTGCCACTGTTCATGTGCATGGAGCATTGTACCAAGAAAGGGGCATCCTAAACTCATCTGGGAAAGAAAGAAAAGCAAAGATGTTGGCACTGTTATAAGCCATCTAGCTGCTTAAGAGAGTGACCATCTTGTTCAGTAATGGACATCAAATTGTCCAAGGATGCACCTCCTAGGCACAAGGAAACAGGACAGCAAATGTAGCTGAATGGAATGTGGTCCTAGAAAAAGCGGGTCCCCTCCAAGTTCAAGTGATCATGTCACAACCAATTATTCCATGCACCTAACTACACACTGGAGGAAGAAAAATGGCACAACTGGAAAGTGCTAAGGAGAAAAATAAAGAAAGATGGATTTTGGCAAATGGGAAACCTGTCCTCCTAGTGGCCCTTGGAAGATAAATAGTGACCTAAGTCTATGAAACAACACATCCAGTGACCAGAAAGTTTGTTGAATTTCTCAGGCCCAGGTATTACATTCCTGGTTAGACCACATAACTAAAAACATTGTATCTAGATGTCCTGTCTCTGCCAAGATAAACCCTAAAGAAGGAAATCCCTGGAGGGTTCATACATCCATGACATTGCACCTGAGGAATATTGGGAATTGAACTTTACTGAAATTAAAACAATTGTCTCCAGTACAAGTATTTCTTGGTATTTGTGGACTCATTCTCTGGATAGATGGGAACTTTTCCTACCTAAACTGAGACAGCCTCCATAGAGATCGAGAAATAGCTCCAGGAACTAGTTCCTAGATTCAGTTTACCCCTCACCCTGGGGTGTGACAATGGCCTGGCCTTCCTGGGCAAAACTTGACAAAGCCATTAAATATTAATTGGAAATTACACTGTGTCTAAAGACCGAAGAGCTCATAACAGATAGAAGAAAAAAAATGAATAGAAACTTAAAGGAGAGCCTGACCAAATTGCTCATAGAAACTGATGGGAGTTGGGCCAACCTACTTCCCTTTGCCCTCTTGAAGGCCAGATGTACCCCTTACTGGGGAGGATTTATCCCTTACAAAATCATGTTTGGGAGACTGCTACCTGTCCTCCCCAAGGTAACAGATATACATAAAAACAGAAAATTAATCATTCCTCAAGTCATTACAGACTCTGCAGCAGACCCAGAGGGCCATTCTTCAGAGAGTCTGAGGAGCTGGGGTTCAGTCTGTCACACAGCTGGTCCACAGATTCCAGTCTTGGTGACTTGGTATGAGTCAAGAGAATCCCAGCTCAGACTCTGGATCCAACATGGAAGGGGGCTTATCCCGTGATTCTTACTCCACCTACAATGGTGAAAGTGGCCAGGATCTCCTTCTAGATTCATCACAACCCAATGAAAGGAGACTACAAAAAATTTACAAATGGACTGTCACTCAGGCCACCTACCCTCTGAAGATAAGACTGACACAGACTCCCTGATTGTTTTAACTATGCTTTGATTTTGTTTTCTCCACCAGGGAATCGCTTATATTCCCCTTTTTCTCCAGATCTGAGAATGGAAACTCAGGAAGACTACGGATGGAAAAAGCTTTCTGACGATGACCACTATCAGCCAACCCACCTTGCAAACAGACCTATGCACCCTTATGGCATTAGCCTTATGGTACCCCAATGGCAGATATGGCTATAAACAAGGAGGCTGTGGTGTCCTAAAATTTGAAAAAAAAATTCAACTCTCCAATTTTATGCCTATCCTATTAATAGAGGGTCCTCCTGTCAGGGGAACAGCCAGCACCACTGTGCATCCTGGAGAGGTGAGACTGAATTCAGTGTTGCTTCTCTTACAATAAACACACTGATCTTTTTCCAATTTTTTCCTTTGTTGCTTCCAGCCTCCTGTCCTGGGCTTCTCACCATCTGTCTTTAAAAGGTGCTATTAGTGCCCTGGTGAACTTTTTGTTCTGAATATCTTCCACAGTGTCATGGTTATTGTAAACCTTTTGAGCAGTCTTTAGAAATTATAACAGATTCATGCCCTCTAACCCTTCTAGATTCTGAATTTTTCTCCTAAAATCTGATGTCAACTGCATGACATTTATGGCCTACCAATCTTCTGTGGGATTCGGCTCTACTGGGGTGAAGACCTGGTAAGCAACATAGTGGGTTATTCCTCAAGTTCCTGAGTCAACTCAGTTAGAGATTCTGGTGGGCCACCTGGCCATGGCCTTTATTCCTCCTAAAAAGACTTGGCAAAAGTTGGCCAGTACCCCCTTAACTCTGTCAGTACTGGGGTCTCATCCAGTCATTTAGACAGAAAGATACATATGTGAGTGTCACACTATCAGGAAGAGATGCTCACCCAGGCCTGAGAAGGACTATTCTGCTCTCCGATGTAATATTGCCCTGATCTTCTGCTGTGAAAGGGGTGAACAGGAGTTTCTGATAATTATCTCAGGTAGGATGGTAGGTACAGAAAGCAATCTCTCAGAGAATAATGAGAACCTTTTCCAGAAAAAGGAGGATTTTGAATTTTCCCATCATAAAGATCACCGGCAGAAATCCTAAATGAGCATGGGCTCAGCTGGTGGGAACCTTGGCATCCGGTGATCTCTTGTGGTCCACATCACGTTGGTGGGCCCTCTCTGAGAGGGACATCTTCTATCTCATCAAGAGCAAGTTTCTCATTCCCATTCTCATTCCCTCCTCCCTAAGGAAGGAGGCTGGGTTTCCAAGACTCTCTTAGCTGTTTAAGTGGGGTCAGCCTGACACATAGGGCAGAGGAAAAATTCTCTCCTCTGGTAGAGCTGAGAGGATCAGTGGCACCTCTGCTTACCTTTGTGCCAAAGGAAATAGCAGAACAATATGGGTCCTGAGACAAAGGGCACAGGTTTTAAGCCTTTGTGGGTGACTGAGTATCAGAGACAAACAATAGTGGATGTAGGGAAATTGATCTGGTTGTCCAGGATCCTAGGTGGCCATGCTTCAGATGGTACAGGCCCTCTGGACATTTTCCTTATTGGGCCATCCTACACTTAAGTTTGGCCATTCAAATTCACAGGATCTCCATATTTTTCTTGGAGAGATAAGTATGCCACAATCACTCCCATCTGTGAAGCCTTCTCCCAAATGGAGATCCTGGATGAGCTCCCAAATGTTATGAGAGACCACTTAGTTGCATACTATTGCCAAAAGAAAACCTTATATCCAGCTGGCAACTATACTAGGCATGTAGTTCCAAGTG
Organism: Rhizomys pruinosus; assembly: GCA_009823505.1. Taxonomy (NCBI): domain Eukaryota; kingdom Metazoa; phylum Chordata; class Mammalia; order Rodentia; family Spalacidae; genus Rhizomys; species Rhizomys pruinosus. The sequence continues at coordinate 761,796 of VZQC01002498.1, forward strand.
CAGTCCCAAGCCATTCTTGGGGTAAGCTTTTATTTCATAAAATAATTTTTTTGATGTATTATGTATTTCATACATCATCTTTCAGTCCAATTTTGAAACATTATCCTCTCCCTGCCACCTACCCCACCCCAGTTCATGCATTGTGCCATACATATCTTGCATCTTTCTCTCAGTCTTTCCAAAGTTTTCATCTGCGGAGGCTTATTGTTTTGGGCAGAATTTAACTGTATCAGTCAGTTCTTTGACCCAGTCCTTATGTTGTTGTTTTGTTCCCTCCCATTTGTTTTGCTCCAAAATATGCCTATATAAATGTCACATATGTACCAAAATTACGTCCTCCAAAAGTAAACTGTATGTTAATTCCAAAATATGTTTAGGAATTCACATTTTCCCTTTAATTTTATATTACTCTAAAATAGTAATGCATACCTTCCACCCATATATGGTAATTACAATGTCTGATTATAAGTGGTAAGTTAATTCTAGAGCCTGCTTAGAGATTCAATTCTAACAGCACAGTTGCTTTCACATAAAAAGAAATATAAAAATAATGATGATCAGCTTCGCTTTCAACTGGGGATTTGGTGCTAGCATCCACAAATAAGGGAAACTAATGGCCGTTTGGTTTTCTTGGACTGTGTTACTTCACTTAGGATAATGGCTTCTGGTTCCATCCATTTACCTGCAAAGTTCATGATCTCATCACTCTTTACCACTGCATAGAACTCTATTGTGTAGATGTACCACATTTTTTGTTATCCACTCTTCACTTGAGGGGCATTTGGGTTAGTTCCAGCTCTTTGCTATTATGAATAGATCTGCAGTAAACATAGATGTGCAGGTATCTTTGAAGTAGGATGAATTTTGTGGGAATATACCCAGGAATGGTATGACTGGGTCAGGTGGTAGGCATATTTTGAGTCCTTTCAGGGTTCTTCACACTGCTTTCCACAGTGGTTGTATGAGTTTACATTCCCACCAGCAGTGGATGAGTGTTCCCCTTTCTCCAAAATCTCTCCAGCATTTGGTGTCTTTTGTTTTCTTGATCTTAGCCAGTCATATTGGAGTGAGATTATATGTTAGAATGGTTTTAATTTATAATTCCTTTATTATTAACAATTTTGAACACTTTTTAAGATGTTTCTCAACCATCTTTACCCCCTCACTGGTGAAGTCTCTGTCCAGCTCTTTACTCAAGATTTTGAAAGATGAAAAACATGTTTGGCAGAATGCGAGAGCTCTGGTGGGGTGGGGGGAGTGTGGGGGACATGGGTCTAGATTTAATTAGTAACATAATCTTGTACAAATAATATATAATAAATAATAAAATAAAATAAAATAAAAATATTTTGAGTGAGTCATTTGTTTTCATACATCTTTGTTTTTTGAGTAGTTTATATATTCTTGACGTTAATGCTCTGTCAGATGTGTCACTGGTAAAGGTTTCTTCCCACTCTGTGTGTTTTCTCTTCACCTGCTTGACTGTTTCTTTCGCTGTACAGAAGTTTTTGAGTTTGATGGGGTCCCACTTGTCAACTGTTGACCTTATTTCCTGCTCAGCTATTGTTTGATTTAGAAAGACTTTTCCTATGACTATGTCTTATAGGTCGTTGCCAGCTTCTATCATCTTCAGAGTTTCAGGTTTCACATTGAGATCTTCAATCCACTTGAAGTTGATTTTTGTACAGGGTGAGAGGTAGGGGTTTAATTTTGTTCTTCTTCTAATAGTGTTCCTGTTTTGCCCACACCATTTGCTGAAGATGCTATCTTTCCACCATTGAACATTTGTGGCTCCTTTGTCGATTATGAGATGGCTGAAGTTATATGAGCTCAAGTTTGGATCTTCGATTTTGTTCCATTGGTCAATGGGTATGTTTTTGTGCCAGTACCAGGCTGTCTTTATTACTATAGCCTTGTAATATATCTTGAAATCTAAAAAGTAATCACCCCTGCATTGCACTTTTCACCCAGAGTTGCTTTAGCTATTCAAGATATTTTGTTTTTCTAAGTCTGTGAAGAAACTCATGGGGATTCTGAATGGGATTGCATTGAATCTGAATATTAGTTTAGGTAGAATGAACATTTTTACTATATTAATTTTTCCAATTCATGAGCATGGGAGGTCTTTCTATCTTTTGATGTCATTTTCAATCTCCTTCTTCAGGGTTTTTTATTTTATTTTTGTAGAGACCTTTGGTGTCTTTGGTTAGGTTTGTTCCCAGTTATTTTTTGTGACTGAGAAGGTCTCCTTATATTCCTTTTCCAGTTACTTGTTGTTGGTGTAAAGAAAGGCTACTGATTTTTCTAGGTTAATTTTGTGTCCTGCCACTTAACTGAAACTCTTAATAGTTTCTAGGAGTTTTCTGGTGGAGTTTATGCCTCACTTAGGTAAACTATCATATCATCTCCAAAAAGGGGATAGTTTTACTTCCTCAAACAAAGAAAACAATAAAAAGAATCAATGAATCCAAAAGCTGGTTCTTTTAAAAGATAAACAAGATAGACCTCTAGCCCAGTTAACCAAAAGAAAGAAAGAGCAACTCCAAATCAGTAGCATTTGTGATGAAAGGGAAAACCTCACAACAGACAAAGAAAAGATCCAGACAATCATATGAAAATAATTCAAAAATCTATATTATACTAAATTGGAAAATCAGAGAAATGGATATCTGAAATATTCAGAAGCAACAAACCTTAATCAAGAAGAAATTTGACAATTTAAACAGTTCCATAGTAGTTGAAGAAATTGAAAATGTTATAAAAAATCCCCAACTAAAAAAAAGCCCAGGCCCAGATGGTTTCACAGCAGAATTATATAAAACATTTAAAGAGGTCTTACAACCATTACTACTCAAACTGTTCAGAAGGATACAGAGGGAAATCTTCCAAATTCCTTTTATGAAGCCAGCATCACTCTAATACCAAAACCAGGAAAAGACACAACCAAAAGAGAAAACTATAGTCCCATCTCATATATGAACATAGATTCTCAAATTCTCAGAATAATACTTGCAAATTGTGTACAGACTCACATAAAAAAGATCATCCATAATGATGAAGTTGGATTCAACCAGGGATGGTTCAACATACATACATCAATAAATGTTATAAAATGTATAAATTGACTGAAAGACAAAATTCACACAATCATCTCAATTGATGCAGAAAAAGCCTTTGACAAGATCCAACATCCCTTCATCTTTAAAGTTCTAGAGGGAACTGGACTGAAGGGAACCTTCCTCAACATAATCAAAGCAATATACAACAAACCCACTGCCAACATCATCCTAAATGGAGAAAAATTAGAATCATTCTCCTTAGTTCTGGGAACCTGCAAGATTGGCCCCTACCCCCACTCCTCTTCAATATAGTGCTTGAAATTCTTGCTAGGACAATAAGGCAAGAAAGGGAAATTAAAGGAGTACTAATTGGAAAAGGGTAAGCTTTTGTAAAGAAAAAAAAGCACATCTTTATTAGATCAGGGGTGGAAAATCCCCAAGTTTAGGGGTGAAAAGCCTCCAAAAGTTTTCTTTTCTACAAGAGCAAGCCAACTGGAAAGTATAGAAGCCATAAATCAATAGTTACCAGGAATGGCCAGGCATATGTTGACCTGTTTCCAAACCCACATCCCATACACTACTGTTGCTGGGCCAACACCTTCTAATCTCATAATTTGCCTCTAGTTTCCAATTGCTGTGATTTGCCAAGACCTATAACATAGCGTAACTATAGTCAGTCCTGAGATGTAACGCAACCACAATACCAATAGGGAAATAAACTTTTCTTACATCACCTGTTACACAGTAGAAAGTTTAATAGCAGAGATATTGATAATTTGAAAAGTGGTTAAGACTTATAGACATCTTGCAAAACTGTGTGAAAGAGAATATAATATGTTAAAAAAATGTCAGGTGTGGTAGCACACACCTTTAATCCTAGAGCTGCAGAGGCAGAGGCAGGTAGATCTCTGTGAGTTCAAGGTCAGCCTGGTCGACAGATTAAGTTTCAGGCCAGCTGGGGGTATAGGGAGACTCTGTCTCAAAAACTATAGTATATTGAAGAAAAAGTTTAAATCAAGCATGGAAATGCTGATATTCTTTATTGATGACCAGCCACTGGTGACTGAACAGAAAAATCACTGGAAAGAGGATTGAAAGACCATCTGATCCATCAAATAAAATTTGAGATGTGAAAAATCAAAACAGTATGTGACAGAATATATTTTAGGAAATCTACCATATCTCAGACCTCTTCAGTGTTCTTGAATAGAATGTCAGGTTTTTCTTTCTTCTCTTTTTTTTAAAAATTTTTTTTATTAATTTTATTTATTTCTGTATGTGTATGAATGTACTGTCTGCATGCAAGTTTGTGCACCCATGTCGTGCAACGCCGCGGAGGTCAGAAGAGGGTATCGGATTCCCCTGGAACTGGAGTTCTCCTGGAATTGGAGTTTCAGACGGTTCTTAGCCGCCATGTGGGTGCTGGGGATCGAACCGGCGTCCTCTGTAAGAGCGGTCGGTGCTCTTAACCGCTAGGCTATCTCTCCAGCCCCATCTTCTCATACACTTCAATTTTCATTATATAATCAGAAAATAAGTGTGTTTGACATAAGAGATACATTAGAAAAACATCTGCTTACATGCATGCATTCTTTCCTGACAGAGAAAGAAAAACAAATTCAATAGAGTAATGGTGCTTCCCATTTAGTGACAGGATGAAATGAGATTAGGAACCTAGATGCTGTTGCTCCATAAAGTAATACATTTTGGTGCCACTCAAAGTATAAATGTCCTGATATGATGCATGTCTTTCATACTTAAACATAGACACCTACAACTTTTCATATAATATGTACATTAAACCAAAAAAGCTGGGGATGAATGATAACATCAGTTGGGGGAACATTATCTTGGTTATGGATAAGGGCATTAACTTGAAATAAAATATTATAATTTGGGTATATATTTTGTAATTTTATTTTTGGAAACTTCATGTATATGCATTGTATTTTCATTATTTCCATCTCTCCTAGTCACCTCCATCTGTTTCCATGTCCTCCCACTCCTCAAATACTCATCCTCTTCTGTATTATTATATATAAATATATACATTTACAAACACACATATTTGTGTATCACCTTGTCTGTTGGAATGTCTGGGGATGTCCACTGTGTCATGGGTCGCTGGTGCTGCTCCTCACACAGAGAGTATAATATGGAGCATCATATTGCAAGATTTTATGCCATTTGCCTGCATAATGGCTACCAGAGTTAGTTTGAAGAGAATAGTCTATTTATGACAAAAAGAGAATGGAAGGTAATGCATCAACTCATACAAAATGAGGAAATATCCTTAAATAGGAAAGATTAACACTAGTGAGTTATAGAAAAGGACTCATTCAAATATAAATGGCATGTTAGTTCTTTGTCGTGTGATAATATATAACAGAAAGTTCATGCATTATACAGATCCCAGGTATTAAAAAGTTAAAATGTTCTTAAATAGTGAAATGAAAATTCTGAATAAATTGATATTTTTAATTTTTTTCAGAATATTTTGAATTTTCATATTTTCCTTTCCATATTTCTAAAGCATATTGGCAATTCAGTATATTTTTCTTACTTTCAGTATCATTTTATAAATATTAGTGATAATTCTTCATAGGGAAATATAATAGTGAATAAAAAGAAAAGTATATTTACCTAGTGGAGAGACAAAATTATTCCAGGATCAATTCAGTTAAGAAAGATGAAGAAGTGGAAATCAAGGTCTCTGGTCTTTGAATATTTTTTACAAGAGAATTTCCAGAAAAAAAAAAAAAATTATAGGCATTCTTTTGGCAGAAGCACTGAAGAGAGTCAACAAGCTGCCTCCAAGCCTGGACCCCTGCTAATATCCTGCAAACCTGTCAAACCAGCCCCAGCGCCACTGACATTATTTGATGCCTTGGGGCAAAGCATTGATCTGGAGCAAATGACCTGAAGTCCCACTTGTCCCAACCCTCAATTCTGTGTGTCCCAGCCCCCTCCATGGTTTTGTATAAAATACCCTCATTTATAACATTAAAGCAAGTAATTTTTTCCCCCTTGTGGAATTACTCCCAGTTTCTATGAGTCCATTTCCTTTTTCTCTATGGGTTACTTCCCACCGTTCCCTCTTCCTCCCAGCTGGGGCTCAAGCTAGGACTGTTTCTTGGCTGGCTGGGGACAATTCCAAGGCATTCAGCACTGAGGAGCTGTGAGCCCTAGCCCAGGGAGAACATCCTGTGGAAGACAGCACACACAACACATTTAAAGGACCACCAGACATTTACTTCAGATGACAAAAACAAGGAAAACAACATTCAAAATTGGATAAATTTATAACAGCAGCAGCAAGTGAATGAAATAAAAGTGAAGTATGGGTAAATACTCACACAGCAGTGTAGAATGGCATGATTGCTTCACAGGGTGTTGTATAGAATGCCAGGGTGTTGTATAGAATGCCAGTAATGTCATCAGTATGAGGGATGAGGCAGAAAGATCCCATGTTTGAGGTTTGCTTGAAATATATGACAGTGGTCTCAAGTCCTTTCCCAAGAAAACTGATTGAACAATGAAGTTCCTAACTCCTTTCATTCCTATTTTTTGGTTTCTTCCTGGGACTGAAACCACAGTTTTCACGGAAACAAATTAACTGTACAACTGCAGTTTCTTTTTTTATTTATTTATTTGTTTATTATTGTTTAAGAGATTCACAATATAAGAGCACAGTTGTTTTCAGATCACATTGACATTGCTCAGTTTGCCACGCAATTAGGCAATTGGTGTTAGCATCCACATATGAAGGACACCATTCATCATTTTCAGTTTCTTTTCTTACCTATATTAGCAGAAAGAATTTTGACAATGACCTGTATGCACTTTAAGAATATTTAAAGTGAGTTCCAGGACAGCTAGGGCTACAGGGAGAAACTGTCTCACAAGAAGAAAAAAAAAAAAGAATATTTAAACATTTTATTAAACACACACACACACACACACACACACACACACACATATATATATATATATATATATATATATATATATAGTGTGTGGATCAGTGTATAATTTGCATGTATGTAAGTGTAATTGTGTCATTCAATGCCCACAGATGTCAGAGGAGTGCATTAGATTCCCTGGGACTGGAGTTATGAGTGGTTGTTTGCTGTCATGCAGGTGCTGGGAGCTGAACCCCAAGTCCTCTGTAAGAGTAGCCAGTGCTCTTACGTGCAGAGTCATCTCTCCAGCCCCTCACTTTAGAAATGATTAAAACTGTGGTCCTCAGGGACACTGAGGTAGCAGCCAGCTACACGGTGGCCTCGGCCACAGGCTCAGTAAGAAGGGGCCCACCCCACTGGGGGCTTGGGTCTTCAACAATGCTGAGGCACCTGCACTGCGGCTTCTGCCACAGGCCCAGTAAGAAGGGACTCACTGCTCTGGGAGCTCAGTTGTTCAGGGACACTGAGGAGGTAGTCAGATGCCTCCAGGGTTCCACAGCAGGCCAGATAAGAGCAGCCACATGTCACTGGGAGCTCCAGTCTTCAGGGACATTGAGGCAGCAGTCATGTTGCTGGTGCAGGGACTAAATCACACCACCCCCACTCAAACTAAAGGAACAGGCCTACATTGCAAGGAAGAAACACCTAAATTTCATGTCAGATTACAAACAAATCAAATCAAACCTACATGCCAAAAGCACAAACAAAAATCAACAACATGGGTAGAATGAATAAGAAATCTCCACCAAACTCTATCAGTCTATAACGACGACAGCAATGAAATCTTCCTGGAGTTAACCCAGAACACAGATCTTAAAAGAATAATCATAGATATACTCGAAGAAATCAATGACTCAAATGGAGAGAATGACTAACTCCAGAAGGAAATGGAAATTCTGAAAAAAAGAATCTCAGGCTGAAATGAAAAAGGAAACCAAAAAGCTAAAAGGAGAGAATGGTCAACTCCAAAAGGAAATGGAAATACTAAAGCAATCTTGGGCTGAAATGAAAAAGGAAATCGAACACTCATCCAGTAACCAGGAAAGGGCAAGAGAAAGCCTCAGTAACAGAGTGGATGAAGCAGAAAATAGACTGTCAATGACAGAAGATAATGTGGAATAACTGAAGAGCTCAAGCAAAGCCTGTGAAAAATAAAAATAAAAAACCCGCAGGAGTGGAATAATCAGGAAATGTGGGCCATCGTGAAGAGACCAAACCTCTGCATCTGTACAGAGGAAGGAGAAGAAACTCAGGACAATGGTATGGATCAGATCTTCAACAGAATTATAGAAGAACATTTCCCCAAATTGAAAAAAGACACACCCACACAAATACAGGAATCACATAGAACACCAAATAGACAAGATTAGAAAAAAACTCCCCACACTATATCATAATCAAAACTCTAGATGCTCAAAACAAATATAGAATACTGAAAGCCTCAAGAGAAAAAACATCAAGTTACATATAAAAGAAAACACATCAGAATTTCAGCTGTCTTTTCAATGCAAATGATCAAAGCCAAAAGAGCTTGGACCAAAGTATTTCCAGTACTAAACCACTACAGATGCCAACCCAGGTTACTCTACCCAGCAAAAATGTCAATTATAGTCGAAGGAGAAAGGAAAATAGTCAATGACATAAACAAGATGAAAGAATACATGTCTAGAAACCCAACTCTTCAGAAAATACTCAAAGCAGTTCAGAGGACAGAGGAAAGGAGCAGCTATCCCCAAGCAACAAGAGAGAGTAATTAATGAAGGTATAAACCCAGAAATACAAACAGACCAAAAATACAAACAGAAAATAAACTGAAGGGAAGCAACATGCATCTCTCAGTATTAACCCTAAATATTAAAGGTTTAAACTCCCCAAACAAGAGACACAGAATGTGGGAATGGATTAAGAAACTGAATCCATCTTGCTGCTGTCTACAAGAAACAAACCTCACCTTCAAGTATAGGCAGCATCTTAAGGTGAAAGGATGAAATAAATTTCAAGCAAATGGCACCAAAAAGCAAGCAGAAGTTGCTATTTTAATATCAGACAAAATAGATTTTAAAGTAAAACTAATCAGAAGAGATGAAGAGGGTCACTCTATCCGTATCAGAGATCAATCAACAATGAAGATCTCACAATCATAAATATATATGCGACAAACACTGGAGCACCAAAATTCATAAACATGATACTGAAGGACTTCAAGACACAGATCAATCCTAGCACACTAATAATGGGAGACTTCAATATCCCACTGAGCCCATTGGACATGTCAACTGGACAAAGAAAGACAAAGAATAAACAGAGAGGTATCTGAACTGAACAATACAATATACTAAATGGAGATCTACCAAATATTCCACCCAAACACCCAAGAATATCCTATCTACTCAGCACCCCATGGAACATTCTCCAAAATCAACCATATACCAGGACACAGAGCAAACCTCACCAAATAAAAAAAAAAAACATGAAATAATTTCATGCATCTTATCAGATCACAGTACAATAAGCTTAATATCAACACCATAAAGAACCCTACTAGCTACAAGAACACATGGAGGCTAAACAACACACTACTGAATAACAAATGGGTCAAAGGAAAAATAAAGAAAGAAAAAAAAGCATTCCTGGCACCAATTGAAAGGGATGATGCAACACAGAAAAACCTATGGGACACCTTAAAATCAGTCCTGAGAGGGAAATCCATAGCCTTATGCGCCTACATTAAGAAAACAGAAAGAGCACAAATAAGTGACTTAATATTGCAACTAAAACCACTTGAGACACAACAACCAATGAGTCATAAACCCAGCAGATGGGAAGAAATAACAAAAGTCAGAGCATAAATCAATGAAATACAAAGAGAATAATAAAAAAAGTCAATGAATCCAAGAGCTAGTTATTTGAAAGGATAGATAGACCACTAACCCAAATGACTAAAAGAAGGAAAGAGCAACTCCATATCAACCAAATTAGAGATGAAAAGGGAAATATCACAAGAGATACTGAAAAGATTCAGACAATCTTATAGGAATACTTGAAAAACCTTTACTCTACTAAATTTGAAAACCTAAGAGAAATGGATGAATACCTGACATCATAGAATCCACCAACACTTAACCAGGAAGATATCAACAGCTTAAATAGACCTACAATAAAGGAAATTGAAACTGTAATAAAAAATAAAACCTCCCGACTTCAAAAAGCCCAGGTCCAGTTGGATTCATGACAGTATTCTATAAGACATTTAAAGAAGACCTATAGACACTACTACTCATATTATTCAAGAAGATAGAAACAGAAGGAAATCTACCAAATTCCTGCTATGACACTATTATCACTTTAATACCAAAACCAGGCAAAGATATAAACAACCAAAAGAAGAAAACTATAGACCAATTTCACTAATGTACACTAGATGCAAAATTTCTCAACAAAATACTTGCATATCACATACAGGCACATATCAAAAAACCATCCAACATGATCAAGTTGGATTCATACCAGAGATGCAGGGATGGTTCAGCATAAGTAAACAAATAAACGTCATAAAGCACATAAACAGACTGAAAGAAAAAAAATACCCACAGTCACCTCAATTGATGTGGAAAAGGCCTATGACAAAATTCAGCATGCTTTCATGTTTAAATTCCTGGAGGGAATTGGACTGGAGGGAACATTCCTCAATGCAATTAAAGCCAAATATAAAAAAACCCACAGCCAGCATTATCCTAAGTGGGGAAACCTAGAAGTGTTCCCCCTTAAAGTCAGGAAACTGGCAAGGCTGCCCCTTATCCCCACTCCTCTTCAATACAGTACTTGAAATGCTTGCAAGAGCAATAAGGCAAGAAAAGGAAATTGGAGGAGTAGTGATTGGCAAAGAGGAAGTCAAACTATCCCTTCTGCATATGACATGTTAGCTTACCTAAGAGACACTAAAAACCCCAACAGAAAACTTCTAGAAACCATCAACAGCTTCAGTAAAGTGGCGGGATACAAAATTAGAAAAATCGGTAGCCTTTCTTAATGCCAATAGCAAGCAATTGGCGAAGGAATAGAAGGAGACTTTCCCACTCTCAATAGCCTTCAAAATCAAATTTTCTAGGAACAAACCTGATCAAATACACCACTTAGTTTGGGCAGGCTGCTCATTCTTGTCTCTCAGTCGGTGTCTATTATAAAGGAGAGCAATGACAGTACTTACTTCACAGAGTTGTTGGGAGAATTAATGAGAAAATGTGTGTGAAGTATTTCTCAGTAATTAAGCCCCATTATTTTCAGTAACTGCTGAGAGAATCGTATGGCATATTTAATACTGAGGAAAACAGTTATAAAGAGATCAAATTAAATTCGGCTTATGTTGGTTAGGAAGATATAGTATCATAAAACATATGCTTTTTTCCCCTTTTTTTCTGAGACAAGCTTTGTTAAGTATCCATGGCTGACCTCAAACTACTTTGTTAAGTAGTCCAGGCTGGCCTTGAACTTAGAGTGACCCTGACTCAGGTTCTTGAGTGACATAATTACAGGTGTGTGCCAACACAACTGGCCCAAACATATTTTTGTAATGAATTAGATTTCAAGTTGTTAAACTATCCCTATAAAATCATCATTTTACTAGGGTTGGAGAGATGGCTCAGTGATCAAGAGGGCTTACTACTCTTGCAGAGGACCCAGGTTTGGTTTCTAGCACCCACCCATATGGAAGCTCATAGCTGTCACAGTCCAGGGGATCTGACACCCTCTTCTGTCCTCTATTTGTAGCAGGCTTACCTGTAGTACACTGGTATATATGCAGGCAAAGCAATAATATTCATAAAATACAATAAATAGACCTTACAAACCATTTTCCACTAGTCACATGGTACACTGCTGTAACACCAGCATTCAGCAAGCTGAGGCAGGACTATTCCAAGTTTAAGGTATCCTAGGTTACATAGTCAGATCATGTCATAAAATAACAAAACAAAACAAAACAAAGCAAAATAAAATCATTTTGTCTTATAAAAAAAAAGAAAGATGGAATCATGAAATTTGCAGGTAAATGGATGGAACTCGAAGCCCTATGCTAACTGAAGTAACACAGTCCCTGAAAAACAAATGATGAATGGCATCCCCCATTTGTGGTTGTTAGCACCATATTCCTACTTGAAAGTCAAGCTGAGAAAAGTTAAGGTTATATTTCTTTTTATCTGAAGGCAAATATGATGTAATAATGTGAATTCCTTAATCAGCTCTAGAATTAACTGACCACTTATTTTCAGACTTTGGAATTGTGGTATATGTATGGAGGATGTATTCATATATTAGAGTAATATAAAATTAAAGAAAAAAATGTGAATTCCTAAACATATTTGGAATTAGCATACAGTTTATTTTCCAAGGTCATAATTTTGATATATAGAGTAATGTATATATTTTAATTGTTATATATATATATAATATATAATAATATTAATAACACTTTGGAGCAATACAAGAGAGAGGGAACAACAACAACAAAAGGACTGGACCAAAGAACTGACTGAAACAGTTAACATCTCCCAAACAATAAACCTATGCAGAGAAAAACTTTGAAAAGACTGAGAAAAAGATGCAAGACATGTATGGCAGAATGCATGAACTGGGGTGGGGTGGGGGGATGGAAAGGGAGTGTATCTGAATTGGACTGAGAAATGATGCATGAAGCACACAAAACACCAATAAAACTATTTTATTTTAAAAAAGAAGTAATTAAAACTTTTTGTCCTTTGGTCCTAAAATAATTTTCTAATAGATATTTATTTGTAATATATTTTATATAGTGTTATTGAATTTTTATGTATTTCATAAACAACTACTTATCCCCTTCTCCAACTTCATTCTCCTATAGACCCCCCCCAACTGCATTGCATGCATTTTGTCATTTATACTAAGGCCTATGGAGTAAACTCGGTATTCCCAGATGTCCCTCAGTGCAAGTTCATCCACTGGGCTCTAATCAGTTTATCTAGAGCCACTCCCTTAAAGAAGATCAGCTCTTCCTCACCCAGCAGTAATCAGCTCCTCAACAGTTCTTTAGCTAAGATTAGGGTCTGCTGCTTATTTCCATAGTTCTATGCTGGGATTTTTGTCTGCTGGATTTTGAATGAGTCTTTATCACATCTTTAACTTGGCACACATACAATGTCTTAAGTTTAAAAGTTTGAAGATCATCTGACTTCAAATATAGAGTAAATCTTTGACATTTTAAGACACAGCTACTATGACTTATATTCTAATGGACCCATCAGAGTCATTCAATTTTGGCACCCATTCACATCAATTAAAATAAGCAGCATTTTATCTACTAGTAAATCTGCTCTTTTTTCCCTTGAGTTTATTTTCCTTACCTTCACCTAAACTCTACATTTTTGTCACTTGAAAATATTTGTATGTATGGAGGTATCATTTACCTCTACATTTACATGTTATATACTTCTCAAATAAAAACTGTATACTTGTATTTAACAGTTCTTAATTGTTTCCCTCTATTTCAGATTCCAAAGGCAATTTTTCTGTTGCGGGGGTCGCACCAGGAGTCTTAGCCAGCCCTGGACCTGCAGGACTGGCTGTACCGAGGAGGGCCAGGTGCGTCTGCTCGCCCTCTCCGCAGACTCCCTGTCCCAGGAGACAATCAGATGCAGCAGGGAGCCAAGTCAGGCAAGGTCTCGTTTATTGTGGGCAACACAGCAGTTTATAAAAGCAAAAACCACAAAGATGTTTCCATGGTGCCAAGTGGGCAGCCAATTGTTTCAAAGGGCTAGGTAGAATACAGGCTGTATGTAATGATTATTCCATAGAACTTAATGGGAGACAGGTACTGATCTGGAGCTGTCCACAAGTAGGGAAGTACCTCTGAGCCTATCAGAATTCCCCTTTTTCTTCCTCCCCTATTCAGTTGTGGTCATAGTGACCGTTGTAGTTACAATGGTTTACATGACTCTTTGGCTGAAGTTATTCGGTAGGTGGGGGACAGTCAGTGAAACTCAAGCCAGGCTTAGAGATTTCCAACAGGCCACACTTTGGAGAGCCTATAGGGCCCAACATTCTGTAATAAAAATGCCATTATAATTTGCTAACATATATTTCAAAAATTTATTTTTTTTGGAATTTCATTTGCAAATGAATTGTTACATATGCCTATTACTTCCTGAATATAGAAATGAACATTATATATTTCAATAAATAAAAGCTTTTCAGCATATATGTTGCTTCTTTAATATAGCAAAATAGTTTATATATTTTATTGAATTTTTTACATTTCATATAATAAATCTTAAATTTAGACCCTTCCCCCAATCACACTCTCCATCTCCCCCACCAAACTTCATATATACTATCATATATGTTAAGGCAAATTAATTCAAGCTTTTGTACCAGGTATTCTTAGTGCAAGTTCATCCACTGGAGTCTAGTAAGCCTATATAGAGTCACTCCCTTAAAGATCAACTGTTTTTCATCAAACAGTAATCAGTTGCCAACAACCTAGGCTAAATTAGAGGCGTGCTTCCCATTTTCCAAGTTCTATCCTTTTTATGTGTGATTGAGTTTGCATGTATCTTCTGCATACTATTATCATTGCTATAAGTTCATACGAGTAAGTTCCCAGATATCTGGAAGGCTCTGTTAAGTTTACACACCAACCCTGGCTCTTAAATCACCACCTACCTACACTTTCCACAATGGTCCTTCAGTAATGGATGGGTCAGATTCAATACAGAAGTATAATCCAGGGGTATACATTCTTCAAGATCTTATTCTCTGCACTTTGTCCAGTGGCCTTCTCTGTGCAACACAGTGTTGCATGAGGAAGCTTTAGTGATGAGAGATGAGGGAGGCATTACTATTCTCTCTACCCCTTATTCCATGTATTTTATGATCCTTAGGTGTAGAGCTCTACTGTAGATGTGTCACTTAGGCCTAGGCAACTCTCAGACTTATATTCAATGTATGTGGCCCATTGCCAAATTCTGTAAGAGGTCCTATTTGTTTCAGAAAAAAAAGTGTCTTTGATGAGTGGTGAATGGTATACTTGATTATAAACATAAAGATCTGTTTAAGCATACAGTAAGAAATTGCAATTGTCTGGAGAAGTGACAGAGATAGGGTTTTCTGTAAGACCTCTTCAGTGTATTTTGCTGTTTACAATTGTCACCCATGACTTCCCTCCCATTGAGAGAGCTAATTAGATAGTGTTTTATTATCCCTAAGATAAAATGGCCATTACTGCACCACTATAGTTTGTGGTGCCAGGCATTGTTGTGTTTGTTAGACTTTAAAGCTGTGGTTGGACAAATGATTAATTCTTTCCTTAGCCACTTGCCTAATATCCTCTAGAACTATGGGAACTTGTCTTCAGAAAAAAGACTTACAGGTCAGTTCCAACTCCATTCCTCTGAATCCTGTGTCCAAAGTTTGTCCTCCTGTCTTCAGGGCTAGGGTTTTTGGGATTCTCTTGGACTATCATGATCAACAATTTGAAGGAAGTTTTTCCCTGGATGGCAGTGTTTTTGTTGCAGTGCTGGTGTTGGGAGTAAATGCCAGGTCCTCTGCAAAAGCAGCCAGTGGTTTTAAAAAAACTGAGCAATCTCTGTAGCCACTCCCTGTTTTTTACACTACCTACGTTTATCTATCCTTCTTTTCTCCCCATCTAATCTCCCTCCTCCCCTGGTAAAATGACTGCATTTTCCTCACATTCACCTTGAAATTAGCCATCGCTTGCTCCCCCCCCCCCTTGACCCCTTGAGTTCCTTCCTCTTGTTTACCCACATGGTTCCTTCTATGTCTTTCCCTCCAATATTCTCAGTTGAAAATCTCTGGTTACTTGATTTCCTCCTTGGTAAAGTTTGTTTTCTACTTTCTCCTTCTCTAGGATTCTCCCCTTCTCATTATGTCATACTTCCTTTCCATTTCTATGGCTCCTGCAGTTAAATAAGGATATATACTCACATATAAGGTTTTGATGCTAAAATCCACAGATGAAGGACAACATGTATTCCTTGTTCTTCTGAATATGTGTTACTCCACTTAGTATAATAGTTTTTGTTCCCATCCATTTACCTGCAAATTTCATGTTTCTGACTTTCTTTACCAGAGTAGAACTCCATTGTATAAATGTACCACATTTTCTTTATCCATTACTTAGTTGTGAGACATTTAGATAGTCTCCATTTCTTAGCAATTGTGGAAAGGGCAGCAACAAAATTAGATGTACAGATATCTCTACAGTGGGGCTAGTCCTTTTGGACTACAAATTCATTTATTATTTTCACAGGAAAAATGGCAGAGGCTGTCAGATTCCGACTTAATGATGGAAAGAACATTCGTCCCACTCCAACAATGACAAAGAAGCAGATATCTCCTCTTGTGTTCATAAGAGTTGAGTTTGCGTGACAATAAAGTGACTTAAAATCTAAGATATACAGAAATTCCCAAAGAGAGGTTGGATAAAAATACTGCTTTTTTCTCTTTTTTTCAAAGTGGTTATTTAAAAAAAATATATTTAATTGTTTTTTATATTTTATGGTTATGTGTGCATTGTCTCCATGTACATAAATGTATCCTTGTCATTCAGTGCCCATGTAGGTCAGAAGAGGATGTCAGATCCCCTGGAACTGGAGTTTCTTATGGTTTTTAGCCATCAAGTATGTGCTGGGAACTGAACCTGGGTTCTTTGAAAGAACAGCCTGTGCTCTTAAATTTGGAGCCTTATCTCCAAACCATAAAGTGGTCATTTATTAACTTATTTATTTTTTTTAATTTCTATTTTATGTGTCTGCTTTTCCTATATGTATGCAAATGAACCACATGCCCACCGTGAAAGCAAAGGTCAGAGGGAGGTCAAAGGTGGGTGTAGTATCCTCTGGAAGTGGAGTTTCTGATGTTTGTCAGCTGCCACAAGGGAGCTAGAACTGAACCCTGGTGCTCAGAAAGAGTCACCAATGCCCACAAACACTTAGCCATCTCTCCAATTCCAAAAGCACTGTCTTTCTGCTTAGAAACGATAAATACATTAGAATGTATGTAATGTAATGACAAGTGACCATGGTTTAAAGTCTAGAGCACCTGGTACTTCATGAACAACATTGGTGCTCCTGCTTTCTGCTGTACTGAACTCACTGAATTCATAGGAGAAAGATGGGCATTAGAGTAGTTAACAGGAAGAAGTCTTGTATAAGCTAGTGCTCTGGATGGAAGAACATTAGTCTCTCAAGGAATGGTGTTCAACATTCTTTCATAATTTTCTCTCATGATTCTTAGTTTCAGTTTTTATAGTGTAGGCTATCTAAATGTCATTATAGTGGAAAAACATGTTTAATAATGATATTTACTTCTTTGAATGTAGATATTTAGCCTTCTTGAAATAAATTATTGAAAGGGTATTCTTTTACTTAATATTTTTATATGTAGAAATATAACTCACCATCTATATGTCTGGCTTTATGTTATGTTTCACTAATTGATGTATGAATCCTTATTTACACAAACTGCTACTTTTGTTGTTGTTTCATATTATGTCATAAAGTCAGGTAGAATAGAGTCTTGAATATTGCTTTTAGTTTAAATGATTTAACATTACTATTCTATTTCCACTGAATTTCCATGTAAATTACAGGATCAGTTTTATATCATTTTTAACATTTTTATTGAAGTTATGTGCATTTCATACATGTTTCTCAGTCTAATCGACTCATCTTGTCTTCCATGCCCCACACCCCACCTGAGTTCATGCACCCTGCTATCCCTGCCTTGTATCTTTTTCTGATTCTTTTCAAATTTTTTTCAAAGCAGAGGATTATTGTCCTTGGTGGAACTTTACTGTTCTAGTTGGTTCCGTGTGCCTGTTCCTCTGCTGGTGTTCCCTCCAATTTGTACTGCTTCAACAGATATATATATATATATATATATATTTCCTACACCAAATATGTCTTGTAGTCTGCTGCCAAGTTTTTTTTTTTCCTCAACGTTTTTTGTTGGGTGTTTCACGTTTGAGTTCTTTGTCCATCGGAGTTTGATTTTGTACAAGGTAGAGAGGTAGGGGTTATACATTTCTTCTTCTACAAGTGGTGATCCAATTTTGCAAACCACTTGCTGCAAGATGCTGTATTTCCCTCCATTGTGTCTTCTTGGCCCCCTTGTCAAACTATGAGGTCGCGCTTGAAATTGTATGAGCCTGGTTGGATTCAGTTTTATTCATTGGCCAAACTCGTCTGTTTTTGTGCCCAGTACCGGACTATTTTTATGACTACTAGCCTGTTAAGCATAGTCTTGATCTCGTACTAGGTATTAGTGACCCCCTGTATTGCTCTTATCACTCAGGTTGCTTTGGCCATATCTGGGTCTTTGTTTTTACCAAATGAAATTGAGGATTTTTTTTCCCAGCCCTGTGAGAATGAAACTCTGGGATTTTGATTGGGATCACATTAATCTGTTATACATTTTGGGGTAGGATGGAATTTTTACTATATTTTTTTCCCAATCATGAGCAGGGGGTTGTCCATCTTCTGATGTCTTCCTCAATTTCCTTTTTCAGGGGTTTTATTTAAAATTTTATTGTGAGATCTTGGGTTGTCTTGGTTAGGTTGTTGTTCCTAGGTATTTTATTGTTTTTTGAGGCTATTGTGAGTGGGAAGGTCTCCTTGCTAGTCCTTCTTCTGTTGTTGTTGGTGTAAAGAAAGGTAACTGATTTTTCTAGATTTATTTGTATCCTGCCACTTTACCAAAGCTCTTAATCGTTCTAGGAGTTTCTGGTAGAATTGTTGCTTACATCCCTTAGGTAGCTAGACAATCATATCATCAGCAAACCGGGATAGCTTGACTTCCCTTTTACCAATTTGAACTCCTTTATTTCCTTTTCTTGCCTTATTGCCTAGCCAGGTTTCAGCACTTTATTGAAAGGAGTGGTGACAGGGTCAGCCTTGCCGAAGTTCCTACCTTTAAGGGGAATGCTTCTGTCATTTCCCCATTTAGGATGATAATTGGCTGTGGGTTTCTTGTTATAGTCTTTTTGATTACATTGAGGCATGTTCTCTCAGACCAATTCCCTCCATGACTTTAAACATGAAAGGATGCTGGATTTTGTCAAGGCTTTCTCCGCACCAATTGAGATGTGGTTGGTTTTTGTCCATTCAATCTCAATTGATATGTTTGATGATGTTTTAGTGTATTTTCATATGTTTGAACTGTCCCTGCATCTCTGGTAGATTCCAACTTGGTCATTGTTGATGATTTTTTCTTGATGTGAGGTATGTATTGCGGATTTGCCAGGATTTCAGATATCCACTTATTTCTTGTGTCCCCAGTATATGGTTATTTGAGACATGTTCCATGAGGTGCTGAGTAGAAAGTGTATTCTATGCTGGTGAAATATTCGTAGATGTTTGAGGTCCCTTTTGGTGTAGTGATATTGAGTTTTTATTGCACTGTGGTCTGATAGATATGCATGAGATTATTAAATCTTTTATATTTGTGAGTTTTTTCATGTGTCCCAGTATATGGTCTATTTTGGGAGATGTTCCATGGGATGCAGAGTAGAAAGTGTATTCTCTGTGTTTGGGTGTGAAATATTTGATAGATGTCTATGAGGTCCATTTGGTGTATTGTTCATTTAGTTCAGATGTCTCTCTGTTTATCTTTGTCCTGTTGATCTTCTATCTAAAGGGACTTAGTGGGGTATTGAAGTCCCCTACTATTAGTGTGCTGGGGTTAATCTGTGCCTTGATATCCTGAAGAATTGTCTTTATAAAGTTTGGTGCACCGATGTTTGTTGCATATATGTTATATTGTGAAATCTTCATCGATAATTTTCCTTTAATAAAGATGTAATGGCCCTCTTTGTCTCTTTTGATTTCTTTTCCTTGAAGTCTATTTTGTCTGATATTAGAATAGCAACACCTGCATTTTTTTCGTACATTTTTCTGGATACTTTCTTCCATCCCTTCACCTTAAGTTGGTGCCTATCCTTGAAATTGAGATGGGTTTCTTGTAGACAGCATATAGATGGGTTTTTTTCCTAATCCATTCTCCCCAGTCTATGCCTTTTGATTGGGGAGTTTAACCCATTAATATTAAGGTTTTAATTGATAGATGTGATGTTGCTTCCTTTCACTTTATTATCCATTTGACTTCTAGCCTCTGATTTTGCTCCTATGGTTATTGTTTTATTAGTTTCTTTTCCTAGGGTTGAGGATTGTTGCTCCTCTCCTTTGCCCTTTGAATTGCTCAAGTCTTTTATGAGATTTTTTTTGTATTCATCATTTGTTATGTCATGGAAGATTTTTCTCTCCTCTTCAACGTATAGTCTACATTTTGCTGTGGTGTAAAGTATTCTGGGTTGGCATCTGAGTCCCTAACAATGGGAATGCTTTGCTCCATGTTCTTCTTTCTTTCATGGTTGAGGCGAGAAGTCAGTTGTTAATTCTGATAGGTTTCCCCTTTGTATGTTACTTGTTTTTCTTTTGAGCCCTCAGAATTTTGTCTTTGTTTTGGGCAGTCTAGCATTTTTAAATTTATGGTGGGTTTGTTTCTTTTCTGATCTTGTCTATTTGGGGTCTATGTGCTTCTTGTATTTGTATGGGCTGTCTATTTTAGTTTGGGGGGGAAATTTCTAATTTCATTTATTATTCTGTTGAAGAATCTGGACCACTACTATTCTCTTGAGATTCTTCTCCTTCCTCTATTCTATGAGGTGGAGGAGTTTTGTTCTTTTCATAGGTCCCATATTTCCTGGTTGTTCCACTTTTGTGTATTTTAAATTTTTCATAATCTTTATTTGAGCTTTTTAATTGCTCTGTGTTATCTTCCAGATCTGATATTCTTTGTTCTGCTTCCTCCACTTCTAATTTCTGAGGCTTTTTCCTTTTCTTCTTCTTGATTGAATGGTGTTCTAATTCCTTTTTTGTTTTACTCCTGTGTTTTCTTTAGTACTTCCATTTCCTTTTTGAGCTTCTCAATCTCTTCTTTGTGCTTCTCAATCTCTTCTTGGTGCTCCTTACTTCTTAATGCTGGCTTCTTTTTCAGTGTTTCTACTTCATTCGAGTTTGTTTTTTTTTTTCCTCC
>VZQC01002498.1:786453-814586 GCA_009823505.1 Rhizomys pruinosus
CTCTAGTTATTTCTGGAGTTTATCATTCTGTTCCTTTAGTTCTTTCCGAAGTTTGTCATTGTATCCCTCTAGGTCCTTTTTGAGTTTTTCATTCTCTCTCTTTAGTTCTCTGACTTCTTCTTTATTTTCTTTAATTTCTCTGTGTATGTCTGCAATTATTCCTCTAAGATCTGTTCCTTGGGTCTCCTCCAAGGGGATCCCATTGTAGCTATCTCCCCCAGGTTTGGTAGGGCTTGGTGTGGGAATATCCTGTGCCTTTCCCATGTTGTCCCTTCGTCGTGTCCCTGGCTTGTGGGTTTCCCTTTTGTGGTTCAAGTCACAAATGACTTTTCACTATATTAGTGGATGGTTTTGCTTGCCTCCTTCCGATGCTTTTTTCCCCTTTCCTCCTCCTTTTTTAAATTTTTTTTTATTTTTATGGTGTATTGACTTGCCTAGGTTTCAGGTTTTCAATTTTGTGTATATATTGGATGTTGGAAGCCTAAGTCAGTCTTCTCTTTCTGTTCTGAAGGTTCTCCAAAAGGAAGATCACTTGGATTCTCAGCAATTCCCTTGGCGCGGGGATGGAGGGGGCGGTTGCGTGCCTGACCTAGCTTGTGCCCGGTACCTCTGGGACGGGGACTCTGGAAAGATGGTTCAGAGCAAGACCCTCTCCCAGCTGCCCCTGTGCCAGACCAACCCACCCGTAGCTGTGTACCTGGCGCGCGAGTTATGGCGTCTTGCCTGTGACTCAGGAGCCCTCCCACAAGTCTGCTAGCCAGGACCAGAGCAGAAGTAAACACGACCCTCTGTTCACTCTGCCGAGGAAGAGCGTGGTCCCTCACAATTTTCCTTTTTAAATTTATGTTACTCTTAAATATGCCTACCCTCTGCCCAGATACCAAGATTACAAAGTCTAAAAATAAGGGGAGTGTTAATTCTAGAGCCTTTTAAGGGATTTACATTATCAGAGCACAGTTACTTTCAGGGAAAGGGGTCTATCACACTGATGTTGCTCAGTTTCCCTTACAACTCCATGCTTGGTGCTAGCATCCACAAGTGAGGAATACCATTCATTGTTTGCTTTTCTGGGACTGTGTCACATCACTTAGCATATTTTCTAGTTCCATCCATTTACCTGCAAAGTTCATGATGACATCTTTCTTTACCACTACAATTCCAATGTGTATGTGTACCACACTTTTTCTATCCACTCATTGGTTGAGGGGCATTTGGGTTGATTCCAACTCTTCACTATTGTGAAGAGAGTTGCAATGAGCATGGCTGTGCATGTATCTCTTGGTAGGATGAGTCTTGTGAGTATACGCCCAAGAGTGGTACAGCTGGGTCACGTGGTAAGCTCATCTTGAGTCTCTTCAGAGTTCTCCATACTGCTTTCCATAATGGTTGTAGGAGTTTATATTCCTACCAGCAGTGGATGAGTGCTCCCTTTTCCCCACAACCTCTCCAGAATTTGGTATCATTTGTTTTCTTGATCCTAGCCAGTCTTATCAAAGTGAGATGATATCTTAAAGGTGTTTTAATTTGCATTTTCTTAATTATTAGCAATGTTGAACACTTTAAAGATGTTTCTCAGCCATCTTTATTTTGTCATTTGTGAAGTGTCTGTTCAGATTTTTACTCCATCTTTTGAGTGATTCATTTGTTTTCTTTCTTTTTTGTTTTTTGAGTAGTTTATATATTCTGGAAGTCAATGCTCCATCAGATGTATCACTGCTGAAGATTTCCTCCCACACTGTGGGTTTTATCTTCAATTCACTGATAATTTCTTTCACTGTACAGAAGCTTTTGAGTTTAATGAGGTCCCACTTGTCAATTTTTGACCTCACTTCCCATGCAACAGCTGTTTGATTTAGGAAGAATTCTCTTATGCTTATGTCTTTTCTTCTATCATCAGAGTTTTGAGTTTCAGGTTCAGGTTTTTGATCAATTTGGAGTTGATTTTTGTACAGGAGAGAGGTGGGGGTTTAGTTTTATTCTTCTACAAGTGATGATACAGTTTTGCCAACACCGATTATTGAAGATGCTCTTTTTACTCTATTGAGTCTTCATGGCCCCTTTGTCAAATATGAGGTGGGTGAAATTGTGTGTGCTCAAGTTTGGATCTTCAATTTTGTTCCATTGGTCTACAGGACTGTTTCTTTGCCAGTGCCAGGCTTTTTTTATGACTATAGCCCTATAATATAGTTTGAAGTCTGGTATAGTGATACCCCCTGCCAACACCGTTTATTGAAGATGCTCTTTTTACTCAGGGTTTCTTTGGTATTTCAGGGTCTTTTGTTTTTCCATATGAATTTGAGGGTTTTTTTTCCCAAGTCTGTGAAGAAACTCATGGGGATTTTGATTGAGATTGCATTGAATCTATATATTATTTTGGGTAGAGTGGACATTTTTAATATATTAATTTTTCGAATCCATGGGCATGGGAGGTCTTTCCACATTCTGATGGCTTCTTCACTCTCCTTCTTCAGGGGTTTAAAATTTTTATTGTAGAGTTATTTGGTGTCTCTGGTTAGGTTTGTTCCCAGGTATTGTATTGTATTGTTTTTGATGGTATTGTGATTGGGGAGGTCTCTTTATATTCCTTTTTCAGTTGCTTGTTGTTGGTGTAAAGAAAGGCTACTGATTTTTGTAAGTTAATTTTGTATCCAGACACTTTATTGAAAGGCTTGATTGTTTTTAGGTGTTTCCTAGTGGAGTTTTTAGCATTCCTTAGGTAAACTATCATATCATCTGCAAAAAGCGGTAGCTTGACTTCTTCTTTCTCAATTAGTACTCCTTTAGTTTCCATTTCTTGTTTTATTGCCCTAGAAAGCATTTCAAACACTATAATGGCAAGGAGTAGAGATCATGGACCTTCTTGCCATGTTCCTGCCTTTAAAGGGAATGCTTCTAACTTTTTTCCATCCATTTAGGATGATGTTTTCTTTGTGTTTCTTATACATGGCTTTGATAACATTGAGGAATGATCCCTCTGGTCCAGTTCCCTCTAGGATTTAAGCATGAAGGGACACTGGATTTTGTTGATGGATCTTTGTACATTGATTCAGATGATCAGGTGGTTTTTGTTTTTCAGTCCATTTATGTGTTTTATATTATTTATGGATTTTCATATGTTGAAACATCCCTGCATCTCTGGTATGAATCCAACTTGGTTATGATGGATGATCTTTTTGATATGGGTCTGTATGCGGTTTGCAAGTGTTTTCTTGAGATATTTTGTGTCTGTATTCATTAATAAGATAGGTCTACAGTTTTCTTTTTTGGTTGTATCTTTGCCTGGTTTTGGTCATACAGTGATGCTGGCTTCATAGAAGGAATTTGGAAGATTTCTCTCTGTATTCTTCTGAACAGTTTGAGAAATAATGGCTGTAAGTCTTCTTTAAATGTTTTATAGAATTCTGCTGTGAACCCCTCTGGATCTGGGCTTTTTTACTTGGGAGGTTTTTTTTTATTACTTTTTCAATTTACTCAAAAAGTATAACAACAAAAATACAAACCTAGACCAAGAATATAAACAGAAACTAGGATGAAATGAAGCAACACACAACTCTCAATAATATCCTTAAATATTAGTGGGTTAAATTCCCCAATCAAAAAAAACATAGACTGGGAGAATGGATTAGGAAAAAAATCCATCTGTATTCTGTCTACAGGAAACACATCTCACCCTCAAGGACAGACACAATTTAAAATGAAGAGATGGAAAGAATATTCCAAGCAAATAGAACTTAAATGTAAGCAGGATTTGCCATTCTAATAGCAGACAAAAGAGTCCTCAAAGTAAAACTAATTAGAAGAGACAAGCAGGGACATTACATCTTTATCAACAGAACAATTAACCATGATGATTTCACAATCATAAATATATATTCATCAAACTATTGTGTACCCAACTTTATAAACTCAATTCTGCAAGAACTTAAGGCACAGATTAATCCCAACACACTAAGAGTGGGGGACTTCAAGACTCCACTGAGCCCTTTGGATAGGTCAACTGGACAAAGAATAAATAGAGAGACATTTGAACTCAACAATACAATACACCAAATGGACATCACATCTACCAAATATTCCACCCAAACACCAGAGAATATACTTTTTTTAGAAAGATATTTTTTAAATTTTTTTTTAATTTTATTATTTTTGTATGTGTATGAATGTACTGTCTGCCTGTAGGTCTGTACACCTGTGTTGTGCAATGCTGTGCAGGTCAGAGGAGGGCATCAGATTCCCCTGGAACTGGCATTAAGGATGATTCTCAGCTGCCATGTGGGTGCTGGGGATTGAACCTGGGCCCTCTGCAAGAACGGTAGGTGCTCTTAACCTCTAGGCCATCTCTCCAGCCCCCCAGAGAATATACTTTCTACTCAGCAGCACAAGGAGCCTTCTCCAAAACCGACCACATACTGGGACACAGAATAAACCTCAACAAATACAAAAGGATTGAAATAATTTCAAGCATTCTATCAGACTACAATGCAATAAAGCTCAATATCAATGTCAGGATAAGCCTTGCCACCTACAAGAACACAGGGAGACTAAGCAACACACTCCTGAATAATGAATGTGTCAAAGGAGAAATTAAGAAATAAATAAAAGCATTCTTGGAGCTAAATGAAAATTACAGTACAACCCAGCCAAACAAGGTAGACTGACCTCTATCCCATTTAACCAAAGCAAAGAATGAGCAACTCTAAATCAATAGAATTTGTGATGAAATGGGAAACATCACAACAGACAATGAAAAAAATCCAGACAATCATATGGGAATACGTCAAAAAACTATACTAAACTTGAAAACCTAAGAAAAATGGATGAATATTTGAAATTCTGGGAAACAACAAACACTAACCAAGAAGAGATTTTAACAGAATCAGTTTTTAGTATTCATTAAAAAAAAACTTCTGTAGTATGATTATAATGGGATTCATAATAAACCACAGACAATTTTAGAGATAAGGAACATTTTTGCATTGTCTTTTGTTATCAGTAATAATCATCATCTGTCTGTACTTACATTTCTTGAAAATTTTCAAAGAATTTATTCCAAAGTCTCATAAATATTTGTTAACTAAGTATCTAAGTTTCACTTCAAAATTTTACTTTTAAATTTAGTGAAATACAAATAATGTAAACTTTGCCATTTAACCCTTTTTTATACAATTATGTATACAATAAACATAAATAACTGATATTAAAGTCTTTATTTTTGTATAATTTAATCCACTGTATATATTTAAAACTTTTTTAAATTTTGGCAATTAAAATTTTTCCATTAATGGATATTTTCATCCCTCCTCCACAGTCTGGGAAATATTTTTAATACATTTTTTAAATTATTTATTTATTTATTATTTATTTTCTATGTGTATGAATGTACTGTCTGCATGTAGGTCTGTGCACCCATGTCGTGCCGTGCCACGGAGGTGAGAAGAGGGTATCGGATTCCCCTGGAACTGAAGTTCTCCTGGAATTGGAGTTACAGACAGTCTCAGCCGCCATGTAGGTGCTGGGGATCGAACCCAGGTCCTCTGCAAGAGCAGTCGGCGCTCTTAACTGCTAGGCTATCTCTCTAACCCTGGAAATATTTTAATACTGTGTTTCTCACTATATATTTTCCATTGCAGATGAAGCAATTTTATATATCTTTAAAAATAAACAAAGCTTCTGAATGTTCAATATATTTCCCAGAGTTTAGTGATTTATTTTTATAGGTTCATAGGTAAATAGTTATATAAATAGATGATAGATAGATAGATTGGCTCTATTGGCTTCAAAGATATATCTCACTTTGAATTTGAAATATCTTTTTTGTATTTATGATACTGAGCACATTTTAGTGGAATAGTTGTTTGTATAATTTTCTTTCATATGACAAGTTTTGTTTTTTGCCCAGTCATTAGTTTTTTTTTTTTTAATTTTCTTTACTGAAAGTAGTAATAATTTGGGATTATCCTTATATATAATTGATGATGGGTTTAAGAAATTCACGTACATACTCTTATCAATTGATGTGCAGATAATTTTTTGTTGTTTTCTGAACATTGTGCTCTATTTGCAGAATATTTTAAACTGTGGAGCCATGGAAAGCCTTAAATGTTGGAGTGAATCAGGAGTCCTTAATTCTGAATGTGAAGGAAATATAATCTGTCAGAAAAAATAACATAGAAATTGCACCTGTTGTTCAACACAAAGATATCTTTTTTCAGATCAGGCAGAAAAATGTAAATATATGTGTAATATCAGTATGGTTGCCATTGAACAGCCTTGATTATTTAACCAAAATTATTGGCTATCTCAATTTTAGAACTGTTTCCCTGAATAGCTTTGTTAGTGTTCATAATCTCAGCATTGTGAGTACTTTTATGATTTAAATATTTGATGCTACCCATGATACAATTATGTGTATAGGACATATCGCCTTCTATTTTATCACATAGCATCTAATTTTTGTTCAGTTGTGAATAATTTTTACCGATGTTTTCTTTTTGTCAGGGTCATATTTATTTTCCTCATACATATTTATAATTTTAGTTCTCAGTGAAAACTGTTTAGCCAGTAACTCTTTCAAAAGGACTGTAGTGTTTATCTCTTCTTACTCTCTCTTCTGCCTACCCTATCATTCCCCACCCAAATATAATTGCACAATTCATGATTCTCCTTTAACATTTGCATATATGTGCTCTATCTTCCCTCCCATGCACCACCCCAAATGGTCCTTATTAATTTCCTGATCTCTAAAGTTTTCTAAGTGATACACATATATCTAAAGATTCTAACTTAGCATCCACCAATGAGAGATAACATCTAATGTTTGTCTTACTAGGTCTGGGTTACTTCAAATAGGATAGTTTCTAGTTCCATACATTTACCTGTTAATTTCATAATTTCAGCTTTCTTAACAGCTGAGAAACATTTAAGTGCATATCAATGTCAGCTACACCTCAACAGACTGGAGATACTGTGCAACAGTGGCAGCCAAGTGTCTATATATATATATCCCAAATCTATTTGGCTTTTAGCTCTCTCCTTGGAGGAATAACTCACAGTGGATGCCACAAGCTTATGTCCTCTAGTGGTTAGGAGACGTTATAAGCCACAATAAGAACTTGTCACCCTTTATAGAGAAACCACAGTTTGTGGATTAGCATACCAACCAAGCATCTGTGTCTATGCTCACAGCTTAGCTTGACATAATAATTGGTACTGTTTAAATGCCTGTACATCCAATAGCTTGTGCTTTGTTAGTATGACTAAAAAGGGTATCACTGGAAAAGCTGTCAACCCATGAAGGGAAGCAACCTGAACAGACTGGAGTCCAAAATGACAACTCCAAAGAAATTAGACTGTTTTCTTCTCACCCACTTGTGCCCCTTTCCCAAATCCCGGGAACAAACTGTGGAAGAGGAGGCGTGGTAGATTGTAAGGGCTGCAAAGAGATAGGGGTGAATCGTGAGACTACAGGAATATAGTCTGGACTCCTAACTGATCAACATACCTGTGCATACAAGCTTCTCCAACTGGACTATGGGAACCTTGGGTTGTTCAAAATTTGGACATAGATACTTGCAAAATGCACCAATTACCTAGTTGTATGACATACTGAGTAACATCAATGTTATCTGCAAACAACTGTGTCATTATATTGTAGAATCCCTTAAAAATAAAAAAAATAATAATACAAAGGTTATTACTGGACAAACTGTCAGCCCATGAAAGGAAACAGCCAGAATTGACCAGAGTCCAAGACAACAGCTCCAGAGAGAGTGGACTGTTCTGCTTCTCATCCACCTGTGCCCCTTTTCTAAGCCCAGGGAATAATCTGCAGAAGAGGGGGCTGGTAGAATCGTGAATGTCTTCGATTGGGGGTGATGGTTGATATCTATTGAAACTACAGCCAATGTAGTTGGACCCTCATTTGATCAACCTGATTGAACAAACAAACCTCACCCCCACGCTGGAAGGTGGGGCTGTGGGGTTGTGTTGCGCCACAACAGCCCCAAATTGGTTTTCATGAAGATTGCTTGTACTCATGGATTATCACTTATAGCTAAAAAATGGAAAAAAAAAAAAACTAAGAGAAATGCAGGACAGTTGGCAGATGCATGATCTCGGTTTGTGGTGGGGGGGGGGGGAAGGGAAAGGGAAATATGCCTGTGACTGAATGGAAAATGATGTATGAAATGCCAAAGCATCAATAAAAAACAATATTACCTAAAAAAAATAAAAAAATAAATAAATGAAAATATATATTTAATGCATAAATATACCACATTTTCATTATCCATTCAACAGCTGATGTACATCTAGATTGAATATATGCATATACAATGTAAAACAGAGTTTATATGTAGCTACTTTATAACATGGGTTCACTGGCCCCAATAGATACATACCATGTGTTATCAACTGAAAAGCTCTATGCAAGGTTTGCCTCCTCATTTGTGTTTGCTGACCAAAAAGATCCCATAGATCATCAAACAATACTAGCTATTGCCATTGCATGTGACAAGTTCCCATTGAGGAAGTCAATTCATAAGTGAGTCACAGAACAAACAAGGAGAAATCACACTGATAGTCATCCTGAAGCTACACATTTGTAGGCTGGCTTTCATACTACTAGAAGGTGTTACAAATATCATATACAGAGAAAGATATTAATAAACCTTATTCAGTTATGAACCCTGTAAGCTACAGTAACAACTGTCTTGGCAAAATATGTTCAATGGTGCAATAGTGGCATGAATAAAATGGGAGTAACCAATCATCTTTTAATTGGTTTTAGGGCCCACTTAGTATGATGAAGTTCATACTCAACACTGTTATCAACTTGACATATCTGGGTAGAGGGAGCTTCAATGGAAGAATTTCCTCCATTGGAATGGGATGTGGCCATGTCAGGCATTTACTTGATTGTCAAGTTATATGGAAGGTTTCAGCCTGTAGTGAATTGTACCAAGCATTGAAAGGAGTACTGTGTTTTATAAGAAATCTTGCTGAGCACCAGCCAGGGGATCAAGTCAGTAAGTACCATAACTCCATGTTCTGTGTTCCATGTTCCTACTCTGTGCCCTTGCCTTGGCTTCTCTTGATGATAAAATTTGAGCTATAAGCCAAATCAAACCTTTGTTCCCCAAGTTGGTTTTCGTCAGTGTTTGTATCACATCAATAGTTAGTTACTACACACTGGTCTGTCATGTGAATGCTGCAAATGTTGCTGTAAGTTCAATTAAGCAAATTTCTTAAAACATTGAAATTCACCAAATAGAAGTTTTGGGGTATTTATTATAATTCATAATTTTGCATAATGCTCATAACTCAAACTGTGAGATTTAAACTTGATTCATAGTAGAATTTTTACAAGTAGAACTGGAGTAGAGAAGAATGATTTCTATCAAATGATGACAACTGATAAGGAATGACTTATGAAGCTGCTACCAATTTCCTGTGGTTTGAGGTAGTCATGTATATTATGATTTTTACTGCAATTTGGCATGATATTAATTCTATAGATTTTAACCAGTATCCACATTTCAAACAGCATCAAATTGTGGGTAGATAAATTTACCTTGTCTATGGCAGTATGATTTATGTAGTAGAATTTTTGTGTTTTAAATTAGGGTTAGGTTTATTGTATAGAGTTGATCTATATTTACTATTGACAATAGCCAATATAAAAAATAAGTTTTGCAATAGTAAAGAGTGTCTTTGAAAATAAATTTTCATTGTCTAAGCACATTTATCTAATACTAAAAGTCACCAACAATAAAATAGTACATTAAAGTATATTTCATAATCAACAAATACATAAATAATAGAGTATAGAAGAATTCTACACACATGCTTGTGTACACAGAGAGAGAGAGAGAGAGAGAGAGAGAGAGAGAGAGAGAGAGAGAGATCCTCAGGTCGCCTTCTACTCCTGCTCTTAATAATCTTCTCATTCAAGATTTGCTGTTAGCTCAATGTACTCAATTCTGCTTGTTATGATTCTGATATTTTTCCAATTTTTTAAAAATTATGACTTCTCAACATCTGGGTTCAAATATTTGACAGGATAAGGGCTTAATTCTGATAGGGGGTTGGGGGCATAGAACAGGGCACCCTAAATTTGCTTAGGAAAGATTGTATGAAATGTACAAATGTCCAATAAAAATTAAAAAAATATTCATTCTCCTCTGGTATAAAAGATTTTGAAACAAATTCCTATCCCAAAGCTATCTTTTACTTAAATCGCAATTATTTTTTTGCATTTTTGAGACAGGCTCAAATGAGTGAATTAACCTCCTAATTTTGGTTTAGTACCCACCTCTAATTTATATCACTAAAACATGTATTACACTTCTCTATACTAAAAATATTGAGTTTTTTTCTATATTTTAATATTTGAAAATTTCATACTTGAATATTGACTCTGGAATTTTCCTTGTCTTTCCCCCCCATTAACTCAGCCCATTTCTCCTTACTATACTTCTTTTCTTCTACTTTGATTATATATATATTCCATTTAGTGGTGCTCATTGTACCTAAATTTACAGAATTAGAGATTTCTTCTTGGGATTAAATACCTCTCAGGAGGCTCGTCCCTGGACAAAACTGATTCCTCCTCTCTAGCACCCAGTGATTGCCTGTAGTGCTCATCTTTAGGTGGGACCCTGTGGAATTCCCCTGTTCACCTTGGCATATCAACTGGCTTTCTCGTTAGGTATATCTTATTAGACTAGCATGTAGAAATTTCATTTCTGTGCTTTCTCTATAATGTCTAGAATCCATTAATTAACAGCAGGTGTCCTGTCCCTCTGGCTCTTAAATTATTTCTGCACCTCTTCTTGTATGTTTCCTGTGCCATGGCTTTAAAGGCCACATTGTAGATGTGCCACATAAGGTAGAGCAATTCATAGTCAGTTATTCTCTGAATTTGAGAAGTTGTGAAACTACTCTGTAAACTCCATCTGCTGTAAAGAGAATCTTCTTTGATGAGTGGTGAGAGGTGCTTCTCTGTAACTATAATCATAGCTATTTAGAATACAGTAAGAAATTACACTGTTCTAGTGAAATACTAGACAAAATTTTTTTCTTTAAGATCTATGGTCTATATGTGGCTCTATTTACAATACCATCATTAGATTTTCTCCCTTTAATAAGGCTTTACATACAATTAAACAGCTGTTGATTACCCCAAATTAAAAGTGCCACTACTGAACCAATTGCTGGGGTGGACATTGTTATGGTTTGTAGAATTTACAGCTGGGTAGGATCATTGCTTGGTTTTCTTTCTAGGCAGTTTGCACATAATATGTTCTGACACTGCAAGAGTTACTCTTCAAGGAGGAAGCTTCAGGTTAGTGCAAGATCAATTGCTTTGAGTACTATATCTGAAATATCCTGAGACTTCAGCAACAATCATAATCTCACATTCTGGAAGGCAATAAATAGCTGTGGCAACAGTTATTATTATTTGGGAGGTCATTTTGGCTACCCTGACCAACAATTTGGTTTGGGAGATTTCCAATATCTGATACTGTGTTTTCTGTTATGTAGCTGTCACCTACACACATAAAATCACATTTATGTGTGTATTTTTCAGTGTGCTCATTTCTTTTTGGTTTTCCATACTATTTAAGCATTGTTTATCTCTTTCTCCTCTTGCTGCCCTGATATAGCCCTCCTTCCTCAGTTCATATACCCCTTCTATTCCCCTGAAATCCCGCCCATTTCATAATATACCCCTCTCAAGTATTTTATTCCCCTTCCCCACATGATTACTTTCCTTTTTCATGGTTCATGTGGTTATATTAGGATATAAACTCAATTCTAAGTATTTGGATCAAGTATCCACAATTAAGAGATAGTATATATTACTTTTTATTCTGAATCTTGCTTCATTAACTTAGTATAAAAGTTTCTAGTTCTGGGGCTGGAGAGATGGCCTAGCTATTAAGAGCGCTGAATGCTCTTGCAGAGGACCCGAGTTCGATCCACAGAACCCACATGGCAGCTGAGAACCTTCCTTAACTCCAGTTCCAGGGGAATCCGACACCCTCTTCTGACCTCTGTGGCATTGCACAACACGGGTGCACAGACCTACATGCAGATAGTACATTCATACACATAAAAAATAAATAAAATTTAACAAAGTTTCTAGTTCTGGGGCTGGAGAATTGGCTAGTGATTAAGAACAATGGTTGTTCTTACAGAGGACCTGGATGTGATTCCCAGCACCCATGTTGTGGATTACAGGAATGCAATGCACTTTTCTGATCTCCACAGGATTTGCACAACCTGGGTGCACCTACATGCATGAAGGCAATACACTTGTAGACATAAAATAAAATTATAATAAGACATGTTTTTAAAAAGTTTCTAGTTTAGTAATTTTTTTTTTTCTTTACTGCTAAGTAAAGAAGTAAAGTTGTTTAAATTTGCATTTTCCTAATTGTTAGGGGTGATAAAAAATTTTAAGTATTCCTTAGCCATTTTTATTTCTTCTTTTGAGAACTTTTCTTTCAGATACATAGTCCATTTTTAATTGGGTCCTTTGCTTTGTTGGTTATTTGTTTTTCAAGTACTTTTATATTCTAGGAATTAATCTTCTATCAGATGTATATTAGGCAAATCTTCTATTCTGTTGTGTAGGTTTTCTTCTTATAGATAGCTTTTTCCTTTTCTGTACAGAATATTATTAGTTTAATGAGGTTCCATTTTTCAATTCTGGACCTTGATTTTTGAGTGAACAATATATTCAATGTACAAAGAGATAGAAAAAAATATATCAAAGTACTTTTGAAACCAGTATTCTCACCCTCATAAAAATACCTAGGAATAAACATAATCAAAGACATTAAATACCCCTAAAATGAAAAATAAATACTTGAAGAAAAAATTTTGAAAAAGAAACTAGAAATTGAGAGATCTCTGTTGGTCATATATTGGTGGACTTAATACTGTAAAATCAACCATCTTACCAAAATGAATTTACACATTTTTTCAATCCTATATCAAAATCCCCATGACATTTTACACAAAATAGCAGAAAAATCCTAAAATACATAAGGAACCAAAAAATGTCCTGAATAAAAAAAGCAATCTTCAACAAAAAATGCAGAACTGAAGGAATCAATATACTAGATACCAAACAACTTTACAGAGCTATAGTAATTAAGAGTATGTTATTGGAACTGAAATGTCGATCAGTGGAAAAAGCTACAGACACAAACATAAAGGCTCACAATTACAGCCGCCCAAGATTTGACAAAGATGCCAGGAAAGAGACCACCTGAAAGCATGGTAACATGAAAGCCAGATCTGCACATGTAGAAAAATAAATTAGACACATATTTATCTCTCTGTACAAAAACAAACCCCAAAAGAATCAAAGACCTCAATGTTAAACCTAAAATGCTGAAATGGTTAGAATAAAACATAGGCAGTACATTGCAAGAATTAAGTGTAGGAAATGGCTTTCTAGGTATAAAACATTTTCCATTTGTTTCAAAATACTTTGCTTTGGGACTGGAGAGAAAATTCAGCGATTAAGTGGGCTGGTTGCTCTTGAAGAGGTCATGGCTTTGGCTCTAAGCACCCATATGGTAGTAATAATGGCCTTTAGGGTCATTAACTCTAGTTCCATATGATCCCACTCTTCTGACCTCCATGGGCAATGCACAACACAGGTGCACTTACATACATGCAGACAATATACTCATACACATAAAATAATAAATAAAATATAAAATTATTTGTTTCTCTTTCACTAATTTCTGTTCTGATTTTTGTTATTTTTTCTCATCTTCTAGGTTTGGATTTGGATTTGTGCTGTTAAGTCATTTATATGTGCTCTTTATGGTTTTTAAATGTAAGAACATAGAACTATAAACTTCTCTCTTAGGACCATTTTTTTTTCCTTTCTTTGGTCTTTTCAAGACAGTGCCCCCTGTAGCCCCAGCTGTACTGGAACTAACTATATAGACCAGGCTGTCACAGAGATCCGCCTGCCTCTGCTTCCTGAGTGTTGGTGTTAAAGCCCTGTGCTACCATGCCGGGCAGTTTAACTTTTAAAATATCCCAAAGGTTTTATTTTGTTGTATTATCATTTTCATTTACTTCAAGGAATATATGCACAAGACACATGTAGACACGCTCAGGATTTGGAGACTCTGCATTTCATACAATACATCCACACTCTCCGAATCCTGAGTCTGTCTAGTCTACATGTGTCTTGTGCATATATTCCTTGAAGTAAATGAAAATGATAATACAACAAAATAAAACCTTTGGGACATTTTAAAAGTTAAATGCATGTGCTTCATTAGTAGGATCGAAAGGTTATGCCTGGCCAAGCTGGCAGCCCATGAAAGAAAACAGCCAGAATTGACTAGAGACCAAGACATCAGCTCCAGAGAAAGTAGACTGTTTTGCTTCTCATCCACCTGTGCCCCTTTTCTAAGCCTAGGGAAGAATCTGCGGAAGAGGGGGCGTGGTAGAATGTAAGGGCTGCGATTGGGGTTAATGGTGAAACTACAACAATATAGACTGGACACTCATTTGATCAACTTGATTGAACATATAAGCCCCCCCCCTGCGGGATGGTGGGACCCAGAGCTGTGTGGGTTTGGGCACAACTGGCTTGCAAATTGGTTTTACAGAAGGATGCTTGTACTCACAAATTATCACTTATTGTTAAAAAAAATGAAAACAAAACAAAACAAACAAACAAACAAACAAAAAAATCCCAGAAAGATGCAGAAAAGTTGGGCAGAATGCATGATCTGGGGATGGGTAGGGTGGAGTGGGGGGAAAGGGAAAGGGATATATGCCTGTACTGAATTGGAAAATTGTGTATGAAAATACACAAAGCATCAATAGAAAAAAAAAAAGAACAAACCTCAAAGAAACACACACACACACAAACACAAACAACACACACACACAACACACACACACAAAAGAAGATATAAGCTGGAGAGATGGCCTAACGGTTAAGAGAGCCGACTGCTCTTGCGCAGAGACACCCAGGTTTGATCCCCAGCACCACAAATGGCGGCCGAGAACTGTCTGAAACTCAATTCCAGGAGAACTCAAGTTCCAGGGGAATCCGACACCCTCTTCTGACCTCTGCGGGATTGCAACGACACAGGTGCACAGACCTGCATGCAGACAGTACATTCATACATACAGAATAAAAAAAAACAAGATATCTACCAATATCCAAAAATTCAAAAAAATACTTATCGTGTGCCATATTGTCACAGTATAACTGCATATTTTATTTAAAAACTAAAATAACTATATAAATGAAATAATCAACCCAACTCAATATGCAAAGGATATTTTCATTGTCACGAATATAATTTTAGATTCAAAGAGAGTAATTTTAGACTTCAAGAGGGAAAGGAGGTCCCAATGAGCTTTTTCAGTTTCATCACATCTTTCTCTCCTTTGTAAACATCAATGTCCACTTAATAATTTCAATGTCCAAGAAGAAGATAAGAAGTTCACTTCAGTTCCATACATTTTAGAATTCCAGGCACTGGCTTTCTTCCCTTGTATAGTTTCTGTACTGCACAACCTGCAATTACTTCTCATTATCATAAAACAGCATATATTACACAGAAATATTTGGAATAGTGAACATGTGCTTCACACTGCTTAGGGGTGGTCTCTATTTAAAGATTTGTTCTTAATATTTATATAATTATTCTGGGGTCAAACAGATTGAAAAGCTCATATTATATGAGGATTAGACAAATAAATACACTATGTCAGTCATTTCAATTCTCTAGAATTCTCTAAAAGCCCACTCTTCAGTATGTTTCCTTCTTCTCACCACTTTCTGGTAAAGATATGCAGGCAGGGCCTTGAGTGAGAAAGATGCTGTAACAGTGCTAGCTTATGTCCTCTGGAATTACCATCCCCACCACTGTGATTTCCTGCTGGTCTTTGTCTATGATGTAACAGGATTACTCAAGGTGTTGTCCTCTCAGGCCTCTCCCAGGCTAGCTTTCTCCCATGAAATAGTCTGATAACCTTGTTGATGTTCCCACCATGATGCTGGTAAGATAAATAGACCTTGACTCAAAGATGAGAAATGCAAAGAGTAAGAATTCATCATGGCTGTGATCTTCTGAGATGTGAATTGTGGTTTTGTGACAGATTCTTGATTCTGCTAGCCTTGGGTTTGAGTCCCTGAGAAACAGCAAGGAAGTTGTGTAGAATTTGATGTTAATATACCTCTCTGACCAGTACTTTCTATTATTGGCATTGTGATCTATAAAACTTTAGGGTAAATCTTATGTGAAGGTTAGATCTAAGTATTCTCTAAATTCTGAGATAAGTTTAGTAACAGACTTAATGATATATGAAATATGATGCCTGAATAGAATAGAGACAGTATATGAATTTGTTCAGTTCTCTTCAAAATACTTCTCAGTGTTACCGACTGTTCTCCGGCTGCCTGCTACCGTGTAGCCTCCTAGGGAGTCGTGGGTTTTTGCAGAGTCCTATTGGCAGGAAAAAACACAGGGAAGTTTGAACGGGTGCAGAAATGAAAAACTAAGAGAAGTTTTCCAGATCTACAGCAACTTTATTGAACTGGGGCAGTGATTATATAGTGGTCTTTGGGAGAGGGCAGAACAAAGGATTTGGCAAGCTTTACAATTACATAGGTAGGTAAAAAAGTCAAGATTTACACATAACATAAAAGCTCAGAGCACTCAAAGCAGGAACTAAAACAAAACATCACAAAGTTGTGGTTAGGAAATAAACTTTTTTTGAAGTAAAATGTAGAAATCTTAAGACAACTTTACCGAGGAAATAGCATCTAAGAAGAAAAAGGAACATCAATAGGTTACAAGTCATAATTGAAAAGTCATAGCTCACAGAGTAGTAACTACAAAGTTCTTTAGCAGCAATATTGGTCTTATGTCTCCATTCTGAGGTTAGAGTAAATACATCCTAAATTTGATAAGTTTCTTTTAAGTTTCTATTGAAGTAAAAACCTTATTCCTATAATGTCCTACGTTAGCTATTAGTTTTTCTAACTCTAACTGCTAATCTAGGGTTTAAATTTTTACTGAGAACAAGAGCTGTCCCACTGTTTCTCCAGCTAACAGCTTTGTTTTGTCAGATAAGTGGCTGGTGTAAGGAGACTAGCCTCTGTCTTGCTTTACTGGGAGTGTTAGAATCCAGGCTTTAACAAAGGAATGTCTTATCTACCTCTTTGTCTAGGACCAGAGGAAAAAGGAATTCTTTTATTTTAGGTTTAAAGGGGAATTTTTGTTTTAACTTGCCATATAATAACAGCTTGCATTATATTGTTTGTTAAGAGAAAGGTCTGTTTTTTACTTTGGATCTGCAGAAAATTCTTGCTGCCAGGAAAAAGCCCTGTGCCAAGAGAGGCATTTTAATTGCAAGTTCTTGACACATTCAAAAAGTTTGTTTTGTATCTATAAGCTGCTTTAAGAAAAGATCTTTTTGTGCTCAGTGTTTATGCTAAGTCCAACACCAGAAAACGTAAGATCCTAGGAAAGCACTCAATCTCGGGAGTGATCTTAGCGAGCGTTCTGCCAGGGACTCCAGGGGGTCCTAGCCCCTAGGACTGTCCCCCGCCTGCCTTGAATATGATTCTCATATTGTTTACACAGGCGTTACTGGGAGTGGGTGTGGCAGACGCGGGAGGTGGATGCCACATCTCAGGGTCCAGGAGAGATGGTTCAGAAGGTTAGATCAATGACTTTTCTTCTAGATGACGTGGGTTCATAATTTTTCTGGTTTTGATAATTTGTTGTTCATATAAATATCTTGGACAACTGAGTAATCGATGTTTATGTCATGCTTTTGTGCATGAACAGTATTCCATGACAAACATAACTATTGTAGAAAAAAATCTACAAAATTTCTGGGATGATTTTCTTGGGATTTGAATAATATACGAGACTCCAAAAGGTTAAGCTTAGGCTTTGTGAGTATTTATACTCTGTACATGTTAGGTTGTTATAAAGATGCAGGACAACAAAATTTGAAGATGTGCCTACAAATGTAAAAACTATCACATTATACAATGCCTTGTAACAAATCTGAAAGCCTTTGGGGCTCTTTTGTGACAGAATGAGATGAATTTCCCTCTTTCTGGTAAATTTTGAAGCATTGGTTGCTAGCCATCCTTAAAACCCTGCATTTAACATCTTAAAATCCTTTGCGGGTTAAGTCTCAGCACAGATGATTTCAAAGCTATACACGAATAACACTCTGAAAGAGATGTCTACAAACAGTGAAGTCTCAGGAGTGCCACAGAGCTTTGTCTACCTTACAGATTTCAATTTATTTCCAACAGTTCATAAAATTCCTCGTATAGAAAACTTCTTCCCAAAAAATTAACTTTTGTGGAGGCATTGATTGGAAAAAGTAACTTTAAATATCTGATCATTGGAAAATTAAATTGAAGCAATTCATAAAATAGTCTATAGTACATATGTTTTATTACCCTATAATTTGTTGATAACAGCAGTTTCTAGAATAATGGCATTGAGTTTGCATAGTAGAATCTAGATTCATAATAGTCAATAATAACAATCCACTTCAGGAGCAACAATTACAAAGTAGTCACTATTGTGAATCAATATACTATTATGTCACATATGTGCTGCATGAGGCATGAAGAATGAATCAATCTTAATGAACAATGGAGCAGAGTGAAAGAAAACTGTGTGCGTGTTTGTGTGTGGTGTGTGTGTGTGGGTAAAATCTAAATTGTCTTAAAAGCAAGGAAGAGGATATATAAAACAAGAAGAATCATAACAATTGAGAAACTTTTGTTAGTCAGACATAAAGTGGCAAACTCATTGACTTGCCAATGTTAGCACATTGCCAGTGAAAGTCTGGGTGTTATATTATTTCATTTATTTAGAAGTATTACAAAATCTGAAAATATATTATATTCCAATGGATTTTAACTGTCTTTTGACATTAAAATTTATTTTAATTAAGGATGTATTTCTTCATATTTCCCTAGTACATTGACTATACTCCAGAGCAAGTAAAACAACCAAGAGTATTTGACAATGCAAATTTTACTTCAGGGATTGGCAGTAAAACCTGGAAGCTTGTTGTGAGGGAGATAGGGGATGATCTTGTAGGAGATATGCAAGGAGGTTGAAGAAGATAAAACTTATGTGAAATTCTAAAAAGATAATGAAAATATAAAAAATATTTACCTAGTTCCATTTACATAAGTCATAGAACTTTTTTTCTAGAATAATTCCACACAGTTTC
Organism: Rhizomys pruinosus; assembly: GCA_009823505.1. NCBI lineage: Eukaryota > Metazoa > Chordata > Mammalia > Rodentia > Spalacidae > Rhizomys > Rhizomys pruinosus. The sequence goes on from VZQC01002498.1 coordinate 805,726, forward strand.
TTAGGATATAATGTTGGATATGAGAGCAATGAATTCAGACTATTCTAGATGTGTTTGAAGTCATAAAATCTTCATGTATTATCAAAAGATTTCAATGTTTTCAATGGTATTTCCAACATTATGAGTTAAGAATGTCTTGGAGCTAAGGGAAATATAAATTGCTGTGAACACAATTGTGTTTTTTAGTAATAATTTTTATTGATTTTTGTGTATTTCTACACAACTTCTCAATCAGTCTAATTGCATGTTTACCCTCTTCCCACTGGCACCTTCTCACCAGCACCCTGGAGATTCATACATTCTGTCATTTATGTTAGAGTTATGTGTGCCAAATTACTCTCCCCCTTTAACAAAATAGACATATAATATCTCTACATGAGTCATATGCAAGCTGAAGCAGCTTACATAACAGAAACAGTCCCAGACAGGAGAAAGCTTCCCGTGAGTTGTCCAGGGATTCCAAGAGACTCCAAAATTACACAAGCTATTGCCATGGCCATTGATTGCCTCTCAGAACCTGAAGGTAACACCTTATTGGTCAAGAGAGGACATACTTTGGAGAACAGGAATTGGAGGAGGGAGCTGGACCTGAGCAAAGCCACTCCCCGAAGGCAAGCTCTGGTAGCTTTGGAGAGCACTACACAAGCTACTAAGGGAAAACAACAATCATTGTCCAGGAACAGCTTTATGTCCAAATATCCCAACTCCAATGACACTGCATACAGCATGAGTTTGATGTGTGGATGCTATCATTCTTATTGGGGCAATCAATAGCTAACTAATTGGTTGTAAAGCCCACTCACTGAGAAGAAAACTCATATGTGGTACTGTAAAACATAGCCAGATTCAAGGCCAGCCTGAGTTCAGAGCGAGTTCCAGGACAGCTGGGCTAACAGGGAGACCCTGTCTCGAAAAGCCAAAAAAAACAATATCCAGATACACAAAGCAGGAGAGGTTACATATCTTAGTGAAATTTACAACATTGTCCATCCCTAGGCTAAGTTAACACCTTACTAACTAAAAAAGAGTTATACTTAATTTACAGAAATATCTCAGACACAACTCAATAAAACCACTTTCTCTGTTTCAGATGAAAGAATAGTGCTGAGTCCCACAATTGGAAGCACATAGACATTGTCTGTGAACTCATGCCTAATACATTTACACATGTAACACTTCTACACCTAAGGCTCCTGGAACATAGGAAAAGGGGCTAAGAGGACATTAATTAACCTANGGTTGTCCACAGGTGAGATGACATCGGCACCAGCCATTTTCAAATGCTGATGTCTTTCTACCTGCCTGCCAATACTATTCAACAATTAAAAAAAGTATCTCTCCAAGCTGTGGCCACATGTTTATGTAGAGAGAACTCTAAATATGGTCCTTACCTACATTACAGAACCCAGGATCAGAGGGACCTGCACTTGCCTAGCATTCGCAAGGCCTTGAGTTCTTTGTCCAGTGAATAAAACAAAACACCCACAAAAAATGCACACACACACACACACATACACACACACGCACACGCACACACACACACACACACACACACACAAAAAGAAGATATCAGGCTGGAGAGATGGCCTAACGGTTAAGAGAGCCGACTGCTCTTGCAGAGGACCCAGGTTTGATCCCCAGCACCCACATGGCGGCCGAGAACTGTCTGAAACTCCAATTCCAGGAGAACTCCAGTTCCAGGGGAATCCGACACCCTCTTCTGACCTCTGCGGGATTGCACGACACAGGTGCACAGACCTGCATGCAGACAGTACATTCATACACATACAGAATAAAAAAAAACAAGATATCTACCAATATCCAAAAATTCAAAAAAATACTTATCTGTTTGCAATATAGTCACAGGTATAACTGCAATATTTTATTTTAAAAACTAAAATAACTATATAAATGAAATAATCAACCCAACTCAATATGCAAAGGATATTTTCATTGTCACAGAATATAATTTTAGAATTCAAAGAGAGTAATTTTAGACTTCAAAGAGGAAAGGAGGTCCCAATGAGCTTTTTCAGTTTCATCACATCTTTCTCTCCTTTGTAAACATCAATGTCCACTTAATAATTTCAATGTCCAAGAAGAAGATAAGAAGTTCACTTCAGTTCCATACATTTTAGAATTCCAGGCACTGGCTTTCTTCCCTTGTATAGTTTCTGTACTGCACAACCTGCAATTACTTCTCATTATCATAAAACAGCATATATTACACAGAAATATTTGGAATAGTGAACATGTGCTTCACACTGCTTAGGGGTGGTCTCTATTTAAAGATTTGTTCTTAATATTTATATAATTATTCTGGGGTCAAACAGATTGAAAAGCTCATATTATATGAGGATTAGACAAATAAATACACTATGTCAGTCATTTCAATTCTCTAGAATTCTCTAAAAGCCCACTCTTCAGTAAGTTTCCTTCTTCTCACCACTTTCTGGTAAAGATATGCAGGCAGGGCCTTGAGTGAGAAAGATGCTGTAACAGTGCTAGCTTATGTCCTCTGGAATTACCATCCCCACCACTGTGATTTCCTGCTGGTCTTTGTCTATGATGTAACAGGATTACTCAAGGTGTTGTCCTCTCAGGCCTCTCCCAGGCTAGCTTTCTCCCATGAAATAGTCTGATAACCATGTTGATGTTCCCACCATGATGCTGGTAAGATAAATAGACCTTGACTCAAAGATGAGAAATGCAAGGAGTAAGAATTTCATCATGGCTGTGATCTTCTGAGATTTGTGAATTTGGTTTTGTGACAGATTCTGGATTCTGCTAGCCTTGGGTTTGAGTCCCTGAGAAACAGCAAGGAAGTTGTGTAGAATTTGATGTTAATATACCTCTCTGACCAGTACTTTCTATTATTGGCATTGTGATCTATAAAACTTTAGGGTAAATCTTATGTGAAGGTTAGATCTAAGTATTCTCTAAATTCTGAGATAAGTTTAGTAACAGACTTAATGATATATGAAATATGATGCCTGAATAGAATAGAGACAGTATATGAATTTGTTCAGTTCTCTTCAAAATACTTCTCAGTGTTACCGACTGTTACCGGCTGCCTGCTACCGGTAGCTCTCCTAGGGAGGTCGTGGGTTTTTGCAGAGTCCTCTTGGCAGGAAAAAACACAGGGAAGTTTGAACGGTGTGCAGAAATGAAAAACTAAGAGAAGTTTTCCAGATCTACAGCAACTTTATTGAACTGGGGCAGTGATTATATAGTGGTCTTTGGGAGAGGGCAGAACAAAGGATTTGGCAAAGCTTTACAATTACATAGGTAGGTAAAAAAGTCAAGATTTACACATTAACTGAAAAGCTCAGAGCACTCAGAGCAGGACACTAAAACATCACAAAGTTTGGTTAGGAAATAAACTTTCTTTGAAGTAAAATGTAGAAATCTTAAGACAACCTTTACCGAGGAAATAGCATCTAAGAAGAAAAAGGAACATCAATAGTTTACAAGTCATAATTGAAAAGTCATAGCTCACAGAGTAGTAACTACAAAGTTCTTTAGCAGCAGATATTGGTCTTATGTCTCCATTCTGAGGCTAGAGTAAATACATCCTAAATTTAATAGTTTCTTTTAAGTTTCTATTGAAGTAAAAACCTTATTCCTATAATGTCCTACGTTAGCTATTAGTTTTTCTAACTCTAACTGCTAATCTAAGGTTTAAATTTTTACTGAGAACCAAGAGCTGTCCCACTGTTTGCTCCAGCTAACAGCTTTGTTTTTGTCAGATAAGTGGCTGGTGTAAGGAGACTTAGCCTCTGTCTTGCTTTACTGGGAGTGTTAGAATCCAGGCTTTAACAAGAGGAATGTCTTATCTACCTCTTTGTCTAGGACCAGAGGAAAAAGGAATTCTTTTATTTTTAGGTTTAAGGGGAATTTTTGTTTTAACCTTAATGAAGAGATGTCTTTTCATCATACATTTTTACCACTGGAATCTGTTTTCTTTAAGGACACTCATGTAAGGCAAGAACATTACTGTCATGCAATTATTTTGTTTTCTTGATCTGAAGCAAGTTTTAACCTTGCCATATATATTAACAGCTTACATTACATTGTTTGTTAAGGAGAAAGGTCTGTTTTTTACTTTGGATCTGCAGAAAATTCTTGCTGCCAGGAAAAAGCCCTGTGCCCAAGAGAGGCATTTTAATTGCCAGTTCTTGACACATTCAAAAAGTTTGTTTTGTATCTATAAGCTGGCTTTAAGAAAAGATCTTTTTGTGCTCAGTGTTATGCTAAGTCCAACACCAGAAAACGTAAGATCCTAGGAAAGCATCTCAATCTCGGGAGTGATCTTAGTCGAGCGTTCTGCCAGGGACCTCCAGGGGGTCCTAGCCCCCTAGGACACTGCTCCCCCGCCTGCCTTGAATATGATTTCTCATATTGTTTACACAGGCGTTACTGGAGTGGGTGTGGCAGACGCGGAGGTGGATGCCACATCTCAGGGTCCAGGAGAGATGGTTCAGAAGGTTAGATCAATGACTTTTCTTCTAGATGACGTGGGTTCATAATTTTTCTGGTTTTGATAATTTGTTGTTCATATAAATATCTTGGACAACTGAGTAATCGATGTTTATGTCATGCTTTTGTGCATGAACAGTATTCCATGACAAACATAACTATTGTAGAAAAAAATCTACAAAATTTCTGGGATGATTTTCTTGGGATTTGAATAATATACTGAACTCCAAAAGGTTAAGCTTAGGCTTTGTGAGTATTTATACTCTGTACATGTTAGGTTGTTATAAAGATGCAGGACAACAAAATTTGAAGATGTGCCTACAAATGTAAAAACTATCACATTATACAATGCCTTGTAACAAATCTGAAAGCCTTTGGGGCTCTTTTGTGACAGAATGAGATGAATTTCCCTCTTTCTGGTAAATTTTGAAGCATTGGTTGCTAGCCATCCTTAAAACCCTGCATTTAACATCTTAAAATCCTTTGCGGGTTAAGTCTCAGCACAGATGATTTCAAAGCTATACACGAATAACACTCTGAAAGAGATGTCTACAAACAGTGAAGTCTCAGGAGTGCCACAGAGCTTTGTCTACCTTACAGATTTCAATTTATTTCCAACAGTTCATAAAATTCCTCGTATAGAAAACTTCTTCCCAAAAATTAACTTTTGTGGAGGCATTGATTTGGAAAAAGTAACTTTAAATATCTGATCATTGGAAAATTAAATTGAAGAAATTCATAAAATAGTCTATAGTACATATGTTTTATTACCCTATAATTTGTTGATAACAGCAGTTTCTAGAATAATGGCATTGAGTTTGCATAGTAGAATCTAGATTCATAATAGTCAATAATAACAATCCACTTCAGGAGCAACAATTACAAAGTAGTCAGTATTGTGAATCAATATACTATTATGTCACATATGTGCTGCATGAGGCATGAAGAATGAATCAATCTTAATGAACAATGGAGCAGAGTGAAAGAAACTGTGTGCGTGTTTGTGTGTGGGTGTGTGTGTGTGGGTAAAATCTAAATTGTCTTAAAAGCAAGGAAGAGGATATATAAAACAAGAAGAATCATAACAATTGAGAAACTTTTGTTAGTCAGACATAAAGTGGCAAACTCATTGACTTGCCAATGTTAGCACATTGCCAGTGAAAGTCTGGGTGTTATATTATTTCATTTATTTAGAAGTATTACAAAATTCTGAAAATATATTAATATTCCAATGGATTTTAACTGTCTTTTGACATTAAAATTTATTTTAATTAAGGATGTATTTCTTCATATTTCCCTAGTACATTGACTATACTCCAGAGCAAGTAAAACAACCAAGAGTATTTGACAATGCAAATTTTACTTCAGGGATTGGCAGTAAAACCTGGAAGCTTGTTGTGAGGGAGATAGGGGATGATCTTGTAGGAGATATGCAAGGAGGTTGAAGAAGATAAAACTTATGTGAAATTCTAAAAAGATAATGAAAATATAAAAAATATTTACCTAGTTCCATTTACATAAGTCATAGAACTTTTTTTCTAGAATAATTCCACACAGTTTCTTAGGATATAATGTTGGATATGAGAGCAATGAATTCAGACTATTCTAGATGTGTTTGAAGTCATAAAATCTTCATGTATTATCAAAAGATTTTCAATGGTTCAATGGTATTTCCAACATTATGAGTTAAGAAGTTCTTGGAGCTAAGGGAAATATAAATTGCTGTGAACACAATTGTGTTTTTAGTAATAATTTTTATTGATTTTTGTGTATTTCATACACAACTTCTCAATCAGTCTTAATTGCATGTTTACCCTCTTATCCACTGGCACCTTCTCACTCAGCCCCTGGAGTTCATACATTCTGTCATTTGTATTAGGATATATTGTGCCAAATTACTCTCCCCTTTAACAAAATAGACATATAATATCTCTACATGAGTCTATATGCAAGCTGAAGCAGCTTACATAACAAGAAACAGTCCCAGACAGGAGAAAGCTTCCCTTGAGTTGTCCAGGGTATTCCAAGAGACTCCCAAAATTACACAAGCTATTGCCATGGCCATTGATTGCCTCTCAGAACCTGAAGGTAACACCTTATTGGTCAAGAGAGGACATACTTTGGAGAAAGGAATTGGAGGAAGGGAGCTGGACCTGAGCAAGAAGCCACTTCCCCTGAAGGCAAGCTCTGGTAGCTTTGGAGAGCACTACACAAGCTACTAATGGAAAACAACAATCATTGTCCAGGAACAGCTTTATGTCCAAATATCCACATCAATGGCCAACACTGCATACAGCATTGATGTAGTAGTGGCACTTTTATCTTGGGGCAATCAATAGCTAACTAATTGGTTGTAAAGCCCACTCACTGAGAAAAAACTCATATGTGGTACTGTAAACATAGCCAGATTCAAGGCCAGCCTGGTCTACAGAGCGAGTTCCAGGACAGCTGGGGCTACAGGGAGACCCTGTCTCGAAAAGACCAAAAAAAAAAATATCCAGATACACAAAGCAGGAGAGGTTACATATCTTAGTGAAATTTACAACATTGTCCATCCCTAGGCTAAGTTAACATCTTTCTAACTAAAAAAGAGTTATACTTATATTTACAGACAAATATCTCAGACACCACTCAATAAAACCACTTCTTCTGTTTCAGATGAAGAATAGTGCTGAGTCCCACAATTGGAAGCACATAGACATTGTCTGTGAATTGCTCATGCCTAAACTACACATGAATAGTTCAACTTCTACACCTAAGGCTCCTGGAACATAGGAAAAGGGGCTAAGAGGACATTAATTAACCTCTTACTCTCATAAAGGAAGTTTCTACATGCAACAGGAAGCCAGGAATACAAAAGGACTTGAATGGCCAAACTCTGGAGAGTAGGAGCTACCGAGTGTAGGTCCATGGACAGGTTGCCTATATTCAGCTTCACTTATCTAGGGCTCAGGGAACATTGTGGAAGTGGGTGAAAGATTCTAGAGGCCAGGGAATTGGTACAAGAGCACATGGAAATGAATTCTACAAGCTCCTAGAACCCTGTTCCTATGAACCACATCATTGGTATCAGCATGGATAAGACCCATGCAAACACAATTATTTTCAGATCCATTTCAGAATCATTTCTGGTAAATGAAGTTGCTAGATTTTAAGTGTGACCCTGGTTGGAAATATCTTTCATTTATTTATCTATTTTCTGATTCTCTTATTTCTTTATTTAGTATGTGCATGATTGTGTAGTGCATATGAATTCACATGCATATTCAGTTGATGTATGCATGTATGTGCTTTAGCAGTAGAAGCTAGAATTCAACAGTTGTCTTCCCAGAGAGACTTCACCTTATCCTTTTTAGACAGGTAATCTTACTGAACTTGTTGCTTACTAGTTGATAGAGACACTGGCCAGTAGGATCTCCAAGAACTGTCTGTCTGCTCTCCAACTTTCTTTGCCTGAACATTATTAGGGTAACGTATGCTTATGAACTTGCCTGGATTTTTTTTTAACATGGGTATTGAGGATCTGAACTCAGTGAAGCACGCACTTTATCAAGTGACTCATCTTTCGTGCTCAAATTTCTTCATTATAGAAATAATTGAAATGAGCAACTTTACAGTTTCTTAGTACCATACAAACTGTTAAATTAATGATTAGTCACAGGTTCTCCACAAATGGCAAGTAGGAATGTATGAAAAAATAGTTTTTCTTTAGGCAAAATACAATAATTTTAGTTACAGAAAATACAGCATTTAAACTTTGACTTTCAAAGACAACTTTAACCATTTTAAAATATGAAAGAAGATATGGTATTTATTCTAAAAGAAATAGTTTTCAGAAACATCCATTGTATGCTAATTTTAGTTGTTGTCTTCACTGGAGCCAGGAAATGAAAAACAAACATTATAGCATCTATCATCAAGCTCTTTGCTTGGATATTTCTATGCAAAACCAGGGGCTTTACAAACTGTTCATTCATTTAAAATGCATTTATTTTGTATTCTTATAACAACAACAACAACAATAACAACTAATGGCTTTATATGATTTTTTAGGCTATTACGTTCTTTCTTTTATTTTCTTAAAATTCCAACTCCCTGACACAATCAATTGGTGAATTTGCATTCATTTTTCAAAATTGAAAACACATATGTTAATCCCTTCAATATAAGATAAATTTTCCTTTGTCTGATATTCTCATGGTTAGCACATACTGTTGTTATAGCAATTAAAACACAATGTATTTTCTCTGCACTATATTTTATTTACAAACCTTTCCCTGATATGGCATCCTTAAATTATATTAAATATCCTGGAGTTCAGTGTGTGTGTGTGTGTGTGTGTGTGTGTGTGTGTGTATGTGTGTGTGTGTGTGCTTGTGTGT
>VZQC01002498.1:824793-850986 GCA_009823505.1 Rhizomys pruinosus
CTGCGACCCCGGTTCCCGCCCACAAGTCCAGCCGGGACCAGAGCAGAGGGAAACGCGACCCTGCTCACCCGAGCGCGGTCCCTCTGGGCCGGGGACCCCGTAGACGGGTTCACAGCGAGACCCTCTCCCAGCTGCCCCCCGCCAGACCCCGCCTAGAGCTGAGGAGCTGTGTACCTGGCCTGGCGCGTTATGGCGTCTCCCCTGTGACCCCGGTTCCCGCCCACTATCTGAAGAATCTTAAAATGTATAATTACCTAAATTACAATGCAAAAAAAAAAATAAAATCCATTTTAAAAAATGGAAAAAATCTTTAATGTATTCCTATCATTATATATCAAAATACTTAAAATTATTATAGTCCTAACTACAAAACATAAAGCTGTATGATTTTCAAATAAAATCATCGAATGTTTTAGTATTGCAGCCAACCCTCCCCCCAAATATGCTATATATCAATGCCGTATTTTATCCAATAATATAATTGGTAAATATAACTTAGCAAAGGCAAGACTATTTTTTGAAAGATTATTAACCCATAATTTTTATGTACAGATTGGTTGATGATCTCCACTCTTCATCCACAGTGATGAGAAAGGGAGAACCACGCTTTTGGAGGCTCAATCCACTGTAAGTATCCCATGCTCTAGTTGAAGGTAACACACCTTTACACATAGGGGCAGCACTAAATGCAAGTAGTAGGCTATTAAAAGTAAAACAAATGATGTGGTTGGTGTTGTTGGGGAGAATATGGGAGAAGCTGGAGGATGAAATGGGAGATAGATATGACAGAGGTAATTTTACTATATACCTGATCAAAATTCTCTGTAAGAAAAATCAAACAATAAGTGTTAATATACTACAAAGAAGACTACTCCTAGAAATGATTCCAATGGCAAATGTCTGTTTTATGTCTTTCCTAATCTATCAACTTTTTAAAAACAAAATAGAAAATAAAATAAATTTATAGTAAATACAAAAGAAGAGAAAGAAAACACAACTAGGAAGAAATGATTGCAAGTAATATATAAAACTTTTAAGTATTTTGAGGTTAATTGTGAAATCTATATAATATTGAATTTAAGAAAATTTTAACAGAATGTGTGAAATTTGTGTAAGCCAATGATGGTAATCACTCCTAGAGTCCTAGCACTACAGAGGCAAGGAGAGTAGGCTCATTACATGTTCAAATTCAAGGTGGGATACATACTGAGTTCCAGGCTAGCTTGAGCTATAAAGTGAAACAGTCTCAGCAGAACAAAACAAAACAAAGACAAAAGAAAAATAAATATAAATATATTTTCTTTTTTTTTCCTCCCCTGCGGGGGGGGGGTGCACCTTTCCTGGAGCTACTATAATGCTGGGTCAATGCGTGGAATGGTTGGAGAAAGCTCCTATTCCAAGTCCTACTTCCAAAAAATCCATTTAATATATTGTCCTCAGATAGAGGATGCATCAGATATTAAACTGATAAGAACAGATACTACACTTGATTTTAGCCAAAAAGCCAAAAAGTGATATAAATATCTTTTAAATCTTTAGCAAGCCTATATGACAAAGCCTGGTATGAAGCAGGACCTAGCCTGCCTAAGAATTTTACCATTACTAAGCTTTAGGTCTCTCCTTTATAAGTGACCAAAGGACTGCCTCCACCAACCTTGGGTTTATAACAAGTACCAAGGTCTCAGTTGCTGTAGCTCAGTTTCAAGTCTGTTCAAATAAAACCCAAAATGTGATAATTTATAAATTCCTTTTGCCCAGGCAAGCCTTCATGAATGAATCTCTGCCACCTACCCAAGCATTAAAAGACTCCACAAAATCCTCAGGTTTAAAAGCATGTTCAGTTTATATCACTTCAGATAATGACCAAGAGCAATGTATACCCTTCAAATTGTAAAGAGTCTGTGTGAGGCTAACATGACTGACATTGATGTCATTATGACTAAGGCAAAGGTAATGTGACCAATCCTCTTACAATTTTGGATAGAGCCAGAAGAGGACCCAAACCACTAGGATATAAGGCAGGAAGGGACCAGGGATCATGTCTTGGATTTAGTGCTGAAACTTAACCCTGGGACAATCTTAAGATTCTTGGTTTCAGCAACATTCTTAAAGCTTCACACAGATGAAATTGCGAATTCAAAGAAATTGTGTTTTTACCATGGTCTGCAGCACCTATTACTGGTTGAAGTGTTCTTTGGCAATGTTTTCACATCAGTAATATGCAGCTCACAACAACATGGGCATTTCATCACTCCAGGGATGGAGTGGGTTTCATGTCTGACTCCCTGAACTACCATTATAGACACAATGGCCAAACACCCTATAACCTTGCTTCCCATGTCTGAAGCATCACAATAAGGATATATTGTTTATGAGAACAGTGGTAAATGCTGAGGAGTCTGGATGTAGTCTCTCCTTGGTAAGGCTCGTGTCCAATAGAGCTGCATGGTGGTTGGTGAGAGGCCAGAAAATGTGAGGGGAAGAATCTGCGTATAACATTGTTGTAGATATAAGTGTCTGGTAAGAATGGAGAGTCGCTTCCAGCTCTTCGCTATTGTGAAGAGAGTTGCAATAAACATAGATGCGCATGTATCTTTGCAGTAGGATGAATCTTTGGGGTATATATCCAGGAGGGGTATGAATGGGTCAAGTGTTAGGCTCATCCCAAGTCCTTTAATGGTTCTCCGCAGTGCTTTCCATAGTGGCTGTACAAGTTTACATTCCCACCAGCAGTGGATGAGTGCTCTTCTTTCCCCACAACCCCTCCAGCATCCGTTGTCTTTTGTTTTCTTGATCTTAGCTAGCAGTACTGGAGGGAGATGATATCTGAGAGTGGTTTTAATTTGCATTTCCTTAATTATTAATGATGTTGAATACTTTTTAATATGTTTCTGAGACATCTTTAATTCCTCACTGGTGAAGACTCTGTTCAGTTCTTTACTCCATCTTTTGAGTAGGTCATTTGATTTCTTACTTCTTTGTTTTTTGAGTAGTTTGTATATTCTCAACATTAACACTCTGTCAGATGTGTCACTGGAAAAGATTTCTTCCCACTCCGTGGGTTTTCTCTACACCTCTTTGATTGTTTCTTTCAGTGTACAGAAGCTTTTGAGTTTTATGAGGTCCCATTTGTCAATTGTTGATCTTACTTCCTGTGCAGCTGCTGTCTGATTTAGAAAGTCTTTTCCTATGCCTATGTCTTGTAGGTTGTTTCCAACATTTTCTTCTATCACGTTCAGTGTTTCAGGCTTCACGTTGAGATCTTTGATCCACTTGGAGTTGATTTTTGTATAGGGTGAGAGGTAGGGGTTTAATTTTGTTCTTCTATAGATGATGATCCAATTTTGCCAGCTCCATTTGCTGAAGATGCTATCCATCCTCCATTGAGAATTTTTTGCACCTTTGTCAAATATGAGGTGGCTGAAATTGTATGAGATCAAGTTGGATCTTCAATTTTATTCCATTGGTTAACAGGTCTGTTTTTGTGCCAGTACCACGCTGTCTTTATGACTAATGTCCTGTAATATAGATTGAAATCTGGTAGGGAAATTTCCCCTGTATTGCATTTTTCATTCAGGGTTGTTTTAGTTATTTGGGGGTCTTTGTTTTTCCATATGAATTTAAGGATTTTTTCCAAGTCTGTGAAGAAACTCATAGTGATTTTGATTGGGATTGCGTTAAATCTGTATATCAATTTGGGTAAAATGGACATTTTTACTATATTATTTTTCCTAATCCATGAGCATGAGAGGTCTTTTCATCTTTTGATGTCATTTCAATCTTCTTCTTCAGGGGTTTAAAATTTTTGTTGTAGAGGTCTTTGGTATCTTTGGTTAGGTATGTTCCCAGATATCTTACTATTTTTGAGGCTATTGTGAGTGGGAAGGTCTTCTTATATTCCTTCTCCACTTGTTTATTGTTGGTTTAAAGAAAGGCTACTGATTTTTCTTGGTTAATTTAGTAGCCCAACACTTTACTAAAACTCTTAATCATTTTTAGAAGTTTTCTGGTGGAGTTTTTAACAAACGTTAGGTAAACTATCATATCATCTGCAAAAAAGGGATTGCTTAACTTCTTCTTTTCTGATTAATACTCCTTTAATTTCCTTCTCTTGTCTTATTACCTTATTACGTGTTCAAATTCAAGGTGGGATAGCACTGTGTTGAAGAGAAGTACGATGTGAGGCAGCTTTGGCGGGTTCCCGCCTTTAAGGGAAATGGTTCCAATTTTTCTCGATTTAGGATGATGTTGGCAGTAGGTTTGCTACATACGGCTTTGATCATGTTGAGGAATATTCCTTTCTGTCCTATTCCCTCTAGGACTTTAAACATGAAGGAATGCTGGATCTTGTCAAAGGCTTTTTCTGCATCAATTGAAATGATCGTGTGGTTTTTGTCTTTCAGCCCATTTATGTGTTTTTTATGGAATTTATTGATTTAAGTGTGTTGAACCATGCCTACATCCCTGGTATGAATCCAACTTGATCATGATGGATGATCTTTGTGATGTGGTTCTGTGTGTGATTTACAAGTATTTTCTGAGAATTTTTGCATCTATATTCATTAGACGAATGGATGACAAAAATGTGGTACATCTCCACAATGGAGTACTATTCAGCTGTAAAGAAAGATGGCATTTTGAACTTTGCAGGTAAATGGATGGAGCTCGAAGCCATTATGCTGAGTGAAGTAACACAGTCCCAGAAAGACAAATGAAGAATGGTTTCCCTCATTTGTGGATGCTAACACTAAACTCCCCAGATGAAAGCAAGCTGAACAACATTATATTTAAATTTCTTCTGTTTATCTGAAAGCAACTATATTGTTATAATGTGAATCTCTCAAGAGGCTCTAGAATCCACCCACCAATTATTTTCAGAATATGTAATTACTGTATATGGAGAGTATGTATCCATATTTTAGAATAATATAAAATTAATGGAGGAAAATGTGAATTCCTAAACATAAAAAAGACTGAGAGAAAGATGTGGGGCAGTTATGGCAGAATGCATGATTTGAGATGGGGTGGGGTGGGATGGGGGGGAAGGGAAAAGGGAATATGCCTGAACTGAATTGAAAATTGATGTATGAAGTACACAAAACATCAATAAAAATAATTTGTACCAGAAATAAAAGGAATGGAGAGTCAATTAAAAATACTTCCATTCAAAACAACACTGAAATGGTGGAGTACAGAATCCTCTAAGCTAGAATTTTTTATGGTACTGAAAAAGAAAATGATACATCAATAGAGTACATGCAGCAAAACTGTTCTTAGGTTTCTCTCTCGTGCTAACTTAATAGATGAATTAAAAGATTAAGGAATCAAACAGACTGTTTTGAAGTTTTAGATAGACAAACACCAGTTACAGCCAGATTTAAAGGACAAGAATAATTTTCTATTCATCCAATTTGTCAATGATATCCAACACCAGTAATATTGAAAATCTTTCAGGGAATCCTTATCTCATTTAGTGTAAAACAATATACCAGAAACTATACAGCAAAGAAAATAAGAGAACACTCAGATAGAGAGTTTAAAAAATGTTTCTTGGATCTGAAGGAAAAAAGAAAAACACAAACACATTAATTCTCCAACAAATATAATTAAAGCTAAGTGTGGTGGCAAAAGATTTAAACCTAACATTCAAAATGCTAAGGTAGAAACTCAATCAGTGGTCCAGCTCCAGATTTAAAGCCTAATAATCACAACAATGATCTGCAGAACAAATTATAGCAGTGCAGTAGTGGCAGGTTTATCTTAGCTATCTAATTGGACTTGAACTGTTTCAATGGAGGGAAGTTTATATTCCTTCATTTCAAGCAACTTCTTGTTTGTTTGTTTGTTTGTTATTTCTGACATCTTAAAGCCTCATAGAGTTAAAGACATGGGTGGTATAGTAAACTTAGACAAACATACATGGCTGTTGCATTAGTCACTTTTCTGTTACTGTGATAAAACCACCACAAGCAAGGGAACTTATAAAAAGAAGAGTTTATTTGAGCTTATGATTGACAGTTCCAGGGAATTAGAGTCCATCATGGTAGGGACGCATGTTGGCAGGAGCTGGAGCAGAAAGCCAAGGTTCATATCTTCAAGTGTGCAGAGGAAGCAGAAAGAGCAACTGGAGACTGGCAAGGCATTTTGAACTCTCTAAGCCTGCCCCCAGTGACATACTTCCACCAGCATGGCTACACTTTCTAAGATCTCCCAAAATAGTGCCACCAACTGTGTATGAATACTTGAAGCTTATAATTCTCATTCAAACCACCACAGATAGAGAGATCATAGTTCCTAAAGTAAACACAAGCTCTGTCATATATGTAGATAATTTAAATTTCTTATATGCAAAATATGAATCCTATATTTACATACAAGTATACTATTCACCACTCAACAAAGAAGCTTTTTGCAAAAGACTGAGATTATTACAGAGTTACATAACTGTTCATACATTTGAGAGATTCTCAGCCCTAAGTGACACATCTGCACTGGAAACTCTACACCTAAGGCTCATGAAACAGTGTAACAGGGGGTAGAAGGAATATGAATGCATTCCTCTACTCTCACTAGTGAAGGTTCATCATACAACAGAATATGATGCACACAGAAAGCCACAACTGGTCAAGCTGTGGAGAATAAGAGACTGTAGAATGTGTGCTCCTGGATCGGATTCCTAAATTAAACCTCACCCACCCATAGTTCAGGGATCAGTGTGGAAGAGGAGATGGAAAGATAATAAGTTTCAGGGCTGGAGCATGAACATAAAGTAACAGAGACTTCCAGGCCATTGGGAACTTGCTCAAATGAACTTAGAGCAAAGGTGAAAGCATGTGCAAGACCGATGCTGACTCAGTCAGACAAAAATCCATCATAGAACTGGAGAAATGGCTATCAGATCCCAACATTAGTCAAGGGACTATTAGCAAATGATTACTGCTAGGTGAGGGAGAGTTAATCTTCTTTAAGGCAAAGACTCTAAATAGGCTGACTAGACTCCTGTGAATGTACTTACACTGAGGGACTTCTGGGTAATAAAGCTTCCCACAATAGACCATATCATATATAACAGAATGTATGAAATTAAGTGGGGGTCTACTAAGGGGTAAGGATAGGGGAGGGGGTCTAAATATGATCAAAATATACAGTATAATATTCCCAAAAATTCAAGGAAAATAAGTTTAATAAAAAGGAAGCAATTTAGTTGGGTTGTTGCTTTGAACAAATGGAGAAACAACGTGAATAGCAGCAATTTATGCTTCTGTGGAAATTAGGGCAGGCTATTCCTTTATGTGCTTTTCATTTATAGAAGCCCATTTGGTATTACTTGAGAACAATCTGTAATACTGAAAATAGTTAAAATAGAATTGTGTTGTTTTCTGAACTCTTAAGTATAGCTTTCTTTTTTTTAAATTTTATTTATTTCTGTATGTGTATGAATGTACTGTCTGCATGCAGGTTTGTGCACCCGTGTCGTGCAATGCCGCGGAGGTCAGAAGAGGGTGTCAGATTCCCCTGGAACTGGAGTTCTCCTAGAATTGGAGTTACAGACGGTTCTTAGCAGCCATGTGGGTGCTGGGGGTCAAACCCAGGTCCTCTGCAAGAACAGTCAGTGCTCTTAACCACTAGGCTATCTCTCCAGTCCCAAGTATAGCTTTCATTCACATAATTTATCAGCCTTCCTACAAAATTTCAACTCCAATAATTTAGGTTCCTATTGTCATTCAGATAAAAACAAATTGGCTAGGACATTTATAGGATATTATGATTACATCTTTCAAATGAGATACTGTAGTTTAAACTGTTTATCTGAAGTATATGAAATGCACAAAAGTTAGATATAAATATACAGTAAAAATTATAAAGAAAAATACATTTACAAGGGACTTCAAATATATTTCTGGGCAACCAGTGAATCGATAAATACAGAAATAAACCTTGGGCTGGAGAGATAGCCTAGCGGTTAAGAGCACCGACTGCTCTCGCAGAGGACCCGGGTTTGATCCCCACCACCCACATGGCGGCTAAGAACCATCTGTAACTCCAATTCCAGGAGAACTCCAGTTCCAGGGGAATCTGACACCCTCTTCTGACCTCCTCGGCATTGCATGACACGGGTGCACAAACCTACATGCAGATAGTACATTCATACACATTCAAAAATAAATAAAATTTTAAAAAAGAAATAAACCAAAGCCTATTCAAGAAGAAGGCATTATCTATCTCTATCTATCTCTATCTCTATCTCTATCTCTATCTCTAACTCTGTCTCTATCTCTATCTCATATATATCTCTATCTCTATCTCTATCTATTCCCCCCCAAAAAAGCAATTCATACATCTTTCAACAATCGGAAAAACACTTAGATTTAGAAAGATTTTATACATTATACAAGGGTTTATTACACTAATAAACTACAGGAATGCACAAGAAATTTGAAACAACGTCTAAAGATCTTGGTATTTGAAAGAAGCTGCACAAAAATGGCAACACATGTAAATAGAGGAATAGATAAAAATTGAATAAAAAGAACTAGCAAAAAAAGAAAAAAGCAAAGACTTTTGTAAAGTACAGTTCTTTAAGAGTGAGAAGTTGTACAGCTTGACACCCCAGAAGGAAACATTTGGAATAAAAAATGCATTTATTATGTGGTTTATGGTGAGTATTTTTAAAGTGGGTTCATAGAAATCCGTATATGAATTTCTCAATGTATCCTTTGCCTATATGCTATTCATTTGTCATAAAATTTAGTTTTTTAAAATTGTGTTTGAATCACTGGAAAGGAGAAATTAGTGTAAGTTTTACGAGGAGAACAAAAGTTAATTTATAATTCTTATTATTCTCAAGCCCAGAAAGTAAACGAACTGAAAAATCCTCTCAATTTCACACATGTATTGTATGTATATGCATATCTACATCTATCTATCTATCTATCTATCTATCTATCTATCTATCTATCTAATCTATCTATCTATCTTCTATGTATCTATGTATCTATCTATTACCTATCTATCATCTATCTATCTATCTATCTATCTATCTATCTATCTATCTATCATCTATCTATCCAAATTAGTATTTGGAAATGATGCTATTCCAAGATGTCAAAATACTGATTAGTTTTTGTATTTTAAAATATATCTTCTAGAAAATTTTAATTAACAATAACAATAATGAGCTCAATATATTTCTGTCTTAGAATTCAATATCTGCAAGTTTAGACACTAGATCAATACACCACATCCTTAAGCGTAAATCACTTAATAGTAAATAACAGAAATCCATTCACCTACTATACATTCTATTAAATGGATGACAGGGACTGTCACTAAAACAGATAACATAGTGACAAAGTTTCAAATATGTACCTTGGGGATTCTTTTTCTTGGTTTGTTTTCTTGTTTGGCTGGTAATGTAGTAAATAGTACAAAAGATCAATGTGAAATTTCAATGTACACTTGAAAGTTGTACATAACTTGAAGATTTCTGGCAAATACATACACACTTGAATGAAATGTTAAAATGATATGATTTGTGTAATCACAGGTAAATTTTATTTCAAGTATTTCATTGTACATTTAAATGTGTAACTATAAATGAAGATCTGTAACCACTGTTCTTTATTAATTAATCAAATTTAAGTAATGTGTGTTTCCTGCACACTGAAAGCTGGTTAAAGAGGAAAATGCGGGGCTGGAGAGATGGCCTAGTGGTTAAGAGCGCCGACTGCTCTTGCAGAGGACCCGGGTTCGATCCCCAGAACCCACAGGGAAGCTGAGAACCATCTGTAACTCCAATTCCAGGAGACCTCCAGTTCCAGGGGAATCCGACACCCTCTTCTGACCTCTGCGGCATTGCAGGACATGGGGGCACAGACCTACATGCAGATAGTACATTAATACAAATAAATAAATAAATAAATAAATAAATAAATAAATACATCATATAAAACACAACTATGGGGATAGCAGATGGTGCAGGGGGTAACAGTACTGGTTACTCTTGTAGATGTGGGTTCATTTTTTTATTGTTATTAAACTTTTTTCCATAAGTTATACATCATTTCTCAATTGAATCTAGAGTTGCTTCCCTTTCCATGCCCCCCGCCCCACACGAGTCCCTGCACTCTGCCATACATGTCCTGCATCTTTTTCTGAGTCTTTCCAGAATATTTCTTCAGTTCCTTATTGTTGTTTTCTTCACCTTTCATTGCTATAATATACATAGTTATTATATATATATATATACATATATATATATATGTAGTTATTTATATATATAGTTATTTACATATATACATATACATAAATATATACATACATACATACACATATCACTTGAATTGGAGGACTTTTTATTTCCTAAAACATGTCATGTTTTCCTTAAGGAAGTGCTCCAAGGTTCCTCCTTGGCAATCCCAAACAACTATCAATCCTGCACTTTTGTAGCACATTGGTGTCTTTCCCTCCCATGGTCCCCCTAATGAAGTCCAGTAAGCACATGTCCTATCTTGATATGTCTGTACTGGCTTCCATGATATGGCACAGTAGTCCGACAATGGCAGTATATATTCTGAGGAGGCTGAAATCCCCTTAGCTGTTTAGTCCACAAGCTGGGTATCTCAGTAGTCCCCATCTGGCATTGACTCTTCAGACCATATTGGAAGATTAAAAATCTGTGTTTCGTGTCTTTAAGGAGTTCCAAAAGCAGTGGCAGCCACAGGGTAGATACACTTGCCAGTAAGAATTGAAGACAGGCCAAACCACAGTTCTCTCTCTCTCTCTCTCTCTCTCTCTCTCTCTCTCTCTCTCTCGTCTTTTTACCAAGATCTCAAGTTTTATGTCTGCAGTACTCTTTCTCTGGTCTGGTCGTACTTTAATTTTGGTCATACTTTCCTTTTGGATACTTAAGTCCACACAGCCGAGATTAACCAAGGTTTTTGTTTCCTCAAGGTCAGTTGAGGATCTGGTCCTCAGGGTCTTTCGGGGTTTTTTTGGGGGGAGGAGGCATTTTATGGCACCCATATACAATGGTCGTCATTCTAGTTCCAGTTCCAAGGGAATCCAACAACCTCCTGTTCTGAGATCTGTGAATCAAGAAAACAAACAAACAAACAAAAAGAAAACAACCATGCAATAATGAATGTTACTCGAGATGTAAAGAATGAAGCCTGTTAAACATACTATGGATAAATATGTTTAGATGTGAAAAATGATTAAATTTTACTATTCACTGGATAGGACAAACAATGTATCTTTAACCAAAAATAAATATTCACCTTTTGTTAGTTTTTCTATTAACAAAATGCCAGAAGTGAATAGAATAGCAAATAAATAAAACCACTAAACCTATGAATGTTTTAGCTATACATAATTTAAAAGCAGATACAGACAAATAAAATTCCACTATTTATATATACCACATTGTCACTATCCATTCTTCAGATGGTGTGTGCTTATTCCATTTACTAGCTGTTGTGAATTCAGCAGCAATGAACACAGATGTTCAAGTATATCTGTAATAGGGAAGAAAATTAAATTATTAAATTTGAGGGTCAATGGGTGGAACTGCAAAGTGCAATAATCTATGAGCTTACTTAAACCTAGAAAGAAAAAAATGTCGCCTGTTCTTCTCTTTCATATGAGGATCTAACTTCAATGTTAAGATTTCTGTGTTTAAGTCTCAGTGAGTATTGAAGCCAGTTAGCTAAGATAAAGGAGCTACTGGGAACCAGGGTAATTGAGATAAGGGAGAAGAAATTGTGAACACATCCTAATATGAAAGTCGAGATGATGAATAGTTTTTTTTTTTTTTTTGTTGTTGTTGTTAGCTTCGTAATCCTGTAATATAAACACTGACCAAAACCAAGTTGAGGAGGAAACAATTTATTTGACTTACAGCATAGTCTGTCATCAAGGGAAGTCAAGGTAGGAACTCAGGGCATGAACCTAGAATCACAGACTGTGAAAAAATATTGCTTACTGGCTTGGTCCCTAGCCCTTGCTAAACCCATTTTCTTTTATAATACAGGACCACCCGCCTGGGGGTGACACTGCCTACAGTGGGCTATGCTCTCCCACATCACCCAACACTCAAGAACACCTCACAGAGATAGCCATAGGCCAGTCCAATGGAGAAAATTCCCCAATTGTAGGTCCTCCTATCAGGTGTGTCAAGTTGGCAACTGAAGCTATAGAAAATTGATCTTTTCAACTTTACACAAATATATGACCATTAAACAACAAGCTTTCCATTTCTTATCTTCAAAGTATGATGTTAATATTAAAACAGTACAACTTAAAAAGCCCTATAGGCCTTAAAAATCTAAACAGCTTAAATTTTCACTCTTAAATCTCTTTCAACAGTGAGCACTTGTAAAATTAAAAAAAAAGGTGTCACTTTGTTTCAAAAGGCTCACTTAAGCAAAACCAAAGTCTAGCAAATTCACTGATGATCTTCTGGGCTCCAAGGTGTTGGGAAGCTCTACCTCTCTGGCTCTGCCATCCACAGCACAGACGGATTGTCTGGCAGTCTCAGGCTGGCTCCCCCAACACCTCCCGCTGGTCATCCTATGTTCTTGCTATCTCCAACATGCTAGGGTCTCTACTGAAACTGACTGTGCACCTTCACCACTAGGTTCTGCTGGCCTCTTATGGTGCAATGCCTGAGGTTTTCTCCGTGAACCCTTCAATCCTGGGAGTCTATACTGCATCTAAGAATGGTTGAACTTTCACCAATGGTTTATCTGGGCCTCCCAGGGTCCCAAGTCTCATCTGCTGTCTGTGACTCCCTTCATGCCTTCATGACCAGTAGCATGTAGGAGACTTTTATATATTACCAAGTCTTGTTTCTAGCCTCAAATACGAGCCACAGTGTGCCAACCATGAGGTAGTAATTTCCAGAAGATTTCACTTTGATGGTGATATTTTGTTACTCACTGCTAATTTCACAGCCCTAGTGGACCAGTATTGACTGACCCAGTAAAGCAAAGGTTAAAACCACCATGGTTGTGATCTCTTCTCAATTACAGCCGATTCTTCAGCCCCATCTGACCAGAAGCCAAAGATTTTTCAATTTAAATATCACACAACATCCCAGATAGTATTTGCTTCCCTTTAAACTTCATAAGCCAGGCCTTAATTATACAAACCTCTTCAGTATAATTGTTCCAAGATCCATAGCAACAGTTCATAAGCTCTGAGTACCCAATTCCTTTTCCAGGCCAAAGATACAAACACTTCCACAATCCTCCCCAAAACAACATGTCCATTTCACAGCAAAACCACATGATCTTGGTATGCACTTCTATATTAGTTACTTTCTATTGTGTTGAAAAAATTGCTTACCAAAACTAACTTAGAGAGGAAATTTATTTTATCTTACATCTCCCAGGTGCCTCACTCCCAGTACATCACTGAGGGAAACCAAAGCAACAACTCAGAGAAGAAACCTGGAGCACAGTCCATGGGAAATTCTGCTTACTGAATTGCTCCCCTGATATATGCTCAACCCACATTCGAATACAATACAGGCCCAACTCTCCAGGCCTGGCACTGCCTACAGTGGGCTGGACCCTCCCATATCACTCAACAAGCAAGAAAATCCCCTCAGATATGGCCAGGGGCCAGTCCAATGAATGCAATTTTTGCAACTGAGGTTCCTCTACCCAGGAGTGTAAAATTGACAACACAAGCTATCCAACACAATACTAGAGGTGTAAAGAAGTGGGGATAGGGACAGAAGATAAGAGACACCGGGAATGGAGGGAGGTTTAAACAAATCTAAGGATATTATGAAAAATGGTAGGGAATCTTACCATTTTATAAGTTAATTTTAAAATAGGCACTTTAATAGTTTGATGGGAGATAAACTACATGGGTGGATAATGCTCTTTTTAAAATTTTTTATTGAGTTGTTATAGCTTCATAGAATGGTTCTTAATCAAATATAGACACCCCTCTCCCATCCAGGCCCTTCCAAACCCCAGGGAGACATCATGGTAGGCAATAAAACGTAAGTCACATCCAGTCAAGCATTTGTACCCAGAAGCACTTAAGAGCATATTCATTACTGGGGTCTAATCAGCCCATCTCCTGATAGTAAGTAAGGCATTTTCTCCCTCTCCTGGTAGCAACCAGCCCTAATTATGCCTCAGTCTAGGGCTAGTCCACCAATCATTTCTCTCCTTCTCTCTGGGCCCTAGATGAGTTGGTATGGGCCTTCTGCTCCATAAAACCATTACCATTACCACAAGTTCACATGTGCAAGTTTCTGGTGGCCTGAAACCCATGGTTCCCCCATGTTCATGAAACAGCCCTGTCTCTTACAATGTTTCTGCCCCCTGTTCCACAATGGTCTCTGAGACATGAGAAGGCGGGATACATTCTCTGCAGTCCCTTATTCTTTAAAACTTGCCCAGCTGTGGCCCTCTGCATGTTTTGTGCTCTGTTATATAAGAAAGCATCCCTGCTGAGGGTTAAGGGCTGCGTTACTTTTCTCTCTACCCCTTGCTCCACTATGTTCCATGAACCTTAGATGCAGATATGCAATTGTAGACATGTCAGCCAGTGCTGGGCATCTCTCAGACATTTATTCTCATTGTCTGACCATTTGTGGAACTCTGCTGTAGCCTTCATCTATTGCAATAAGAAGCTTCCCTGATAAATGGTGCATGCTATGCTTGTTGGTAAATATAAGGATCGATGTTTAGCTTATGGTAAGAAATATCATTTGTTTAACAAGGTATGCAGTACTAGGGTTTTCTCTAGGATTTATGTAATCTCTAGCCATATGTATTTGGCTACATTTACAGTTCCAGCCATCAGTTCACTCCCATTGAGAGGGGTTTAATTCCAATTAGGTAGCTATTGATTACCCACCAGATAACAGTGCAAATATTGCACAAATAGAGGTAGCTTGCTGTGCTGGCTGTTATGATTAACACCATTTAGGGTTGGATGGAACATTGATTGATCATCTCTCTCTTAGCAGCTTGGATGTCTTTAATGTCTGGATGCCTTTAATGACTTTGATTAGATTTATTTCTAAATATTTTATTTTGGGGAGGTGATTAAGAATGGGAGGGTGTCCTTGAATGCTTTTTCTAATTTTTTCATTAATAAATAGAAAGGATACTGTGTTTTGTAAGTTGATTCTCTAACCCACTTATGGAACTAGTGTTCACTTATGACAGTTTTCTTTTTTTTTCTTTCTTTTTATTGATGCTTTGTGTATTTCATACATCATTTTCCAATTCAGTTCAGGCATATGTCCCCTTCCCTTCCCCCACCCCACCCCTACCCATCCCAGATCATGCATTCTGCCATAACTTTTCTGCATCTTTCTGGTTTTTTGTTTTGTTTTGTTTTGTTTTGTTTTCATTTTTTTTAACAATAAGTGATAATTTGTGAGTACAAGCATCCTTCATGTAAAGCCAATTTGCAAGCAGTTGTGCCCAAATCCACACAGCTCATGGGTCCCAACATCCAGCAGGGGGGTCTTGTATGTTCAATCAAGTTGATCAAATGAGTGTCCAGTCTATACTGTTGTAGTTTCACCATTCACCCCAATCACAGCCCTTACATTCTACTGCGCCCCCCTCTTACGCAGATTGCTCCCTAGACTCAGAAAAGGGGCACAGGTGGATGAGAAGCAAAACAGTTTTCTAATAGAATATTTTGGCTCTCTTATGTATAATAACATATCATCTGCAAATATATATCACTTGATTTTTTCCAGTTAGTATGTCTTATATTTCATTCTCTTTTCATATTGCTTTTACAAGAGTTTCAAGCACTATATTGAAATGGAGCCGAAATAGTGGACATCCATGTCTTATTCCTGGTTATAATATGTATGTTTGGAGTTTTTCTCCATATATAATGATTTTGGCTATGGGTTTGTTGTACATAGTTTTAAATACGAGACTCCCTGGATGGGATCCGACATAAAAGAGTACTAGCAGGACCAGCTCCTGGCTGGTCAGGAGCACAGGGAGTTGATGGTAGTAGTTAGGGTAATACTTCAAGAGAGACTTAGCAATCTATACTAGAGTGGTCAGGTAGTTTGGGTTAGGAAGTAAGTCCAGAGGTCTGAGGCAGAGTAATTGGAGCACTCTTTGCTTCAAGCCTGGTAGGGGACTGGCTGGGGTTGACTGGAGAAATGAAATAGAGATGCAGGCTTAGGATTTGTCTTACCAGAATCCTGGCTGTGCAGGCCAGTCCTGGGGATAAGGATCTAGGGGAGATGGAGGTGAGGTGGGGGGTAGATAATGCTGTTCCTATAACCCATATATTATTAAACATAAATGACAGTGTCAGGTATGGTATATTACTTTATGTCTTTTTTTTTTTTTTTTTTCAGAGAGGCAAAAGAGACCAGGAAAAGAGCATAAGTTATTATAATCGCTGATAGGTTTCTACCAGAATTGCATGATAAGGTCATGCTGCTGAAATCACCTTACAGATATGATAGCAGGATCTAGGGGGATCAAGTTTCCTCCTTGGTGGCTCTTTAACAGTGCTAGAATATGACAGAAAGGTATATTGTGAAAACAAAAATCATAAAAATCTTACCGAACTGTGATACTTGCATGCTAATGCATCAATCTACCAGGAAAAATGTGCCTATTAGTGCAATGGGATTAGATTTCAGGTCCATGCCACAAAAGGAATTCATGCTTGGTTCTGTAAACGTGGTCAGGCACCAATGAGTGGGGAACTCATAGCCCCTAGATTATAACTAACTTGATATATGGGCATGATGTTAAACTGCTTCTAAATATATATGTGCATACTAATACAGTAGCACTGCATTTTTAACTTTGGTCAAAGAAGCATCTGCTTGAAATTGTCAATGGTTATGCAGAGATTTTCAATTTGTGCATTACTTGCATTAATGACTGCTGAGTCCTCAACCCTAATTGAAACATGTATATTAACTTCTCCAATGATCAAAGAATATGATGGGGGACAAGCACAGGAAGAAACTAAGAACAGGATGATTGGAAAAAGAGCTGTGAAAAACTCTTTTTCTAGGTATCCATACACTGGCAGTAGCAATGTTTACTTACACAAAGGCTTCATAAGACTAAGCTCATGCAGGGGAAAGGGTTCATAATTCCCACCCCTACAGCAATTAATAAGGAGTAAATGGTTAACAGAAGCATCATATTCCTTATTGTTGGCCACTGGCTTTTGCTCAAGTTCATAATCCCCCACCCATGTTCATGTCACCAACCCTAAGAAAAACAATGGAGCAGAAACACAGAAACAATACAGATACAAAAGTAGGAGAGCAGGACTGGTTAGAAAGCAGGTGAAGTTTGGTGGGTAAGGAAAAGGATTGACTCCTCTGGGCATTGAAGGGAAGAAATGCCTCAGATTGCTGCAGACATAAGGCACCTCTTTGGATCCTACTAGTTGCAACTATTTTTAATGAATCCTAATGAAGCTTACCTTCTAGGTGCCGCAAAGGTTTTAATACAAGAGACTTTCTTAAATCCCCCCCCCCATAGAATAAGGAGAAATATGAGGATGATGAGGTCGTTCTCCAGCTATAGATTGGAGCCAGCTGTCATAGAGGTATTCTCTTGTAAAATCGGTAAAACTGCCTTCTTTAATTGACTAATGGACATAGAAACTGTGATGGATTATTCTCTATTCAGAACCAAATATAATGCTAAAGTCTCCTTAAGCTATGCACTTAAGCAAAATATATTAATACAGGAGCTCTGACATCAACAATGGATTATTCTACCAAGGAGATGTTGGCCAGGGGATCCAAGCCCCCACAAATGGTAATGCCTCCTTGCCTCCAAACTGGGATATCTGCAGGAAGAGAGGCGATAAGGCCCTGCTGTTGAAGACCTGATATAAACATGGGAAAGATGTATGGAGACCGCACTTGCAAGTATACAGATGGTCTCTGGAATGCCAGAGAGTGTTACCAAAGACCACTAAACCAATAAAGCAAATATAGGTCTCCTTGAGTCAAGCAAGACTCCTCTGTCAGTACCAGCTACACCTCATCTGCCTGAAAATACTGTGCAGCAGTGGCAGCCATATGTCTGTATATCCCAAATCTAATTGGCTCTTAGCTCTCTCCTTGGAGGAATAACCCATGGCTGATGCCACAAGCTTACATCCTCTAATGGTTAGGAGATATTATAAACCACACAAAGACCCTGTCATACTTAACAGAAGAAAGTGTAATTCATGGATTAACATACCATCCAAATATCTGTGTCTATACCAAAGTAAACTACCAAAACAATTAGTACTGTTTAAATACCTATATATCTAATTGCATGTGCTTCATTAGTAGGATCGAAAGGCTATATATTATAATGTTTAAATACCTATATATCTAATTGCATGTGCTTCATTAGAAGGATCAAAAGGTTATGCCTGGACAAGCTGGCAGCCCAAGTAAAAACAGCCAGAATTGACTAGAGACCAAGACAATAGATACAGAGAAAGTAGACTGGTTTGCCTCTCATCCACCTGTGCCCCTTTTTTAAGCCTAGGGAACAATCTGCAGAAGAGGGGGCATGGTAGAATGTAAGGGCTGCGATTGGGGTGAATGGTGAAACTACAACAATATAGACTGGACACTCATTTGATCAACTTGATTGAACATACAAGCCCCCCCTCCTGGATGGTGGGACCCATGAACTGTGTGGGTTTGGGCACAACTCCTCGCAAATTGGTTTTACATGAAGGATGCTTGTACTCACAAATTATCACTTATTGTTAAAAAAATGAAAACAAAACAAAACAAAACAAAACAAAAAACAGAAAGATGCAGAAAAGTTACAGCAGAATGCATGATCTGGGATGGGTAGGGGTGGGGTGGGGGGAAGGGAAGGGGATATATGCCTGAACTCAATTGGAAAATGATGTATGAAATACAAAAAACATCAATAAAAAAAAGGAAAAGAATGAGAGTAATGGAGAAAATATGCACAGACTACATTATATGTAATCACCAATAGCACAGGTGATGTTGAACTTGAATATAAAAAGAAAAACTGTAAAATAGTAACTTTCTCTGAGTTTTATTAAAGACAATTTATAAAGAGATGCAACTTTCTATTGAAAATGGTCCTCAGTAATTCACTTCAGATTTTAACTAATCTGTGAAAGCTAAACAATGATACCCTTTCTCCCATTTGCATTCATTATGTTAATCTAACAGAATTTGCAGACTTTGCAGTGGAGCAAAAAGATCTGAAGAACAAATCCGAGGGCTGATAAACTTGACTGAACAAAATTACTTCCATAGACAATTCTGGCATGTTTGCTAATTGTGTGATATAATGCATGAGTTTGCAAAGCCCATAAGGTAAAACATAGACACTACCTCATATATTTTAGGCACCAAAGAAAGCAGTAGGTAAAATGAATAATTAACACAATTTCTTTTATCACAACATGCGAAAATATTTAAGAATAATTTTAACAATTGTGTGCTTGCTCATCAGAAGGATTTCACTGCGGGTGCTATATATAAACTTGATCATGACTGAATGTCACAAAATGTGTGAAAATGAAAGGAAACAGGAAACGATTACATATAGTTCAAGAAATGGAAAACTACATTTGAAAATTTATTTTCTGCAACTATATATGTATGTAATGCAATCTAATCTTTTTTCTAATTAAATTTATTTTTGACATATGTAAACATAGAGTTGTGTATATTTATTTAATTTATTTATTTCTGTATGTGTATGAATGTACGGTCTGCATGCAAGTGTGTGCACCCACGTCGTGCAATGCCGCGGAGGTCAGAAGAGGGTGTCGGATTCCCCTGGAACTGGAGTTCTCCTGGAATTGAAGTTTCAGACAGTTCTCGGCCACCATGTGGGTGCTGGGGATCAAACCCGGGTCCTCTGTAAGAGCGGTCGGCACTCTTAACTGCTAGGCCATCTCTCCAGCCTAGAGTTGCGCATATTACAAGGTTCATATGTTTCATGCATGTACAGGGTTTTTTAAGCTTAAATCCACTGAAAATGTCTATGTTGTTAAACATGGATCATTTCTTTGTGCTTAAAACTTCCACAGTTCTTTCTCCGAGGCTTTTGAAATGCATATGACATTACATCTATACACATCATACTATAAAATCATCCACCAGAGCATCATGCTCTATGTATGATGTCTTGGTGTTCTGTTCGTTGATCAGTTTCATCCACACATCTCTTCTATCCCAGCCTGCAGGTAGAGGCAGTCCACCTGTGGCCGCATTATCTTAAATTGCCTGTCTCTCCTTCACAACTGACCCTTTCCCTGCCCCTAGGTGAGAATGGCTTGTATCAACTCATGACAGACTGTGTGAGACAAGCTCCTGATACAAAGCTCATGATATTTACAAAGCATGATACAGGGGGTCTGGTATTGGCTGTGAGAGATAACATCATTCTGTTTATATAAAGGATGGACTGTATACAATAAATTGAATCTTCATCACCACCTGACAAGATTCCCATCAGACTTGTGTTTGAGTGTTGAATGCTAGCAATGGCTGGTGAGAACCTACCAGGTGCCAGCCTGTGAAGTCCAGCATCAGATCAGCAGCACGATGACTGGTGAAAGTGGAGTGTCTTTGCTGGTGGGAAAGTACTGAGGGGAGCTGATCAAGCATCAGTCTGAGAAGTCAGAAAGACTGGGAGAGCTGAACAAGTGTAGGTCTGAGAGGTCTAGCAGTGGAATCAATAGTTCCCTGTCTGGTGTAGGTGTTGGGTGCTAACTGGTGGGCTAGAGAATAGTAATCAACCACTAGCCCATAAGGTTAGCAGACAGCCACACGTGGCTGCTTCTTTCCCTTTTTCCTCCAATTCCTTTCATTCAGCAGACACAAGCTGCATCTCTGAGTTCAGGAGAGCACCAACTACATCAGCACTGATGTTCATGATTCTACTCTTAGTTTTATTTTTGTTGTTTTTCAATCCATACATATACCAAATTTGCAAAGTCAGAAAAGAAACTATAGGTTAATTCCAAAACACATTTAGGGATTCAGAGTTTAACCATAAACCTGCATTTAGTTTGAAAGAAATATAATTTTGCATTACTAAATTATACACCATGTTGACGTATGTTTTAATGTATGTAAAAAGGATTTATTCTTACTCTTAAATCTTAGAACTGAGGAAAGTAGAGACATATACTTCAAGCTATATCTCTAGTGATATCAGACAGTGTGGTATTATCTTTACCAACCAATTACCCAAATTGACTTACATAGAAGGATGTGGTGCTAGGATCCACAAGTAAGACATATAGCATACATCCTTTAATTTTCTGAGACTGTGTTACTTCACTTAGATAACAGCTTCTAGTTCTATGAATTTACCTGCAAATTTATGATATCATCTTCCTTTAACCTGGTGTAGAACTCCATTGTGTAAAAGTACAATGTTTTCATTATCCACTCCTCATTTGGGGGACACTTGATTTGCTTCCAGCTCTTCTCCTTTGTGAAAAGAACAACAATAAACATGGCTGTGCATGTATCTCTGCTATAGGATGAATCCTTTACGTTTATACCCAGGAGTGGTATGATTGGGTGAAATGGCGGGTTTATTTTTTACTAAAAACTCTTTTAAGAGTTTTCTACACTGGTTTCCATAGGGTTTGCAGAAGTTTCCAATCCCACCGGCAGTGAATGAGTGTACTGCTTTCTCCATACCCTCTCCAGCATTTGGTATCATTTCTTTTCATTATCATATCCAGTCTTACCAGGTAATATGAAATCCTAAAGTGGTTTTAATTTGCATTTCCTTAATTACTAATGACATTGAATGCTTTTCAAGATGTTCCTTAGCCATTTTTACTTTTCTCTTGAGAACTCTGGTTAGATCTTTACTCCATATTTTAATTGGGTCATTTGTTTTCTTGGTCCTTTGTTTTTTTGAGTAATTTATATAATCTGGATGTTAAACCTCTGTCAGATGTGAGAGTGGTGAACATTTCCTCCGTGTGTGTGTGTGTGTGTGTGTGTGTGTTTTCATTTAATTTCTTGTTTGTTTCTTTTGCTGTACAGAATTTTTAGGTTTAATGAACTCCCGCTTATTGACTGTTGACTTATACCCTATGTAAATTCTGATTTAGAAAGTGTTTTCCTACACATATATCTTGTAGGTAACTGCCAATCTTTTCTTTCAACATTTTCAGAGATTCAGGTATGCTGGCCATGGTGGTTACTTTTGTAATCTGCCACCTTCCTGAAAAGGTTAATCTTTTCTAGGTGTCTTATGGTGGAATTTTTGTCATCCTTTGGTATAATATCATTTCATGTGCAAAACTGGATTGTTTGACCTCCTCTTTTCCAGTTATTTTTTTTTTTTTTTTTTTTTTCGTTGAAAAATATTATCCATGTTACACTGCAGGTGAGAATATACTAAAGCAAGTGAAACAAATGTCAGTACCCAACAGCCAGTATTTATCACTGTCATTTAAAATTCAGAACCCAGGTTTCCCCCAATAAGGATATAGTTTAACAAAAGTTACTATAATTTTAGTGTTACATTTATGAAGTTACTTAGAAATCTGCAAGGCAAACAAGAGTGGTTATGTAAATGTAATCATGAATACATTTAGACAGGAATATCACTAATGTAGAATACAGAAAGAGAGAGAGAGAGAGAGAGAGAGAGAGAGAGAGATGACATACATACTCATGTAACATGTGTGACAATGACAAAGAAGAAGAAATTAAGAAGTAATTGGACTTCGAGAGAGTTTTTAAAGGACTGTGAGGGGTGCAAGTAACACAAATTCAATTTGCTTTTCTCTACTCAGTGATTGAAGTCTCAATGTTAAAATAATACAATACAATTCACACTCAAATACTGTACATAGCATGTTATGCTAAATAAGAATCAACTTAAATACATCTTGATTTCAGATTCCTGCAACAATTTAGCTGCTGTGAGTTTGTCAGAAGAAGTAAGAGGACAGGGTGAAAATTGTTCTGCTGGCTGCTATAACTGGTTTGGTTTATGCTGACCCCAAACCTTTAGAGATACCATGTGTAGGCTGACTGGGTGAGTTGGTAATTTTCATAGGAGTGGTCTTGGTGTTATCAGTCTTTGTGCTGTCAACGAATGTGATTCGCTGAGCTTTATTGGTTCCATTAATCATTTTTCTGATTAATCTAAATTATATTTTCCTCAGGGAAATTGTGATAACAATACCTGAATAATTAAAAACCTGAGAATTTGTCTGTGTTCCATAGGTCAAAATTTTACACTGAGCTTATTTTAGGATATTAAACTATGCTTACCTGGTGCAAAATGTCATAGTCACTGTCTGATAATTTTCAGAAAATTTAACTAAGACACATGAGAAACCTTGGTTGCCCATTTCCTGCAAATTCTTTTCTGTCCTTAGCTGCTAAGTAAATCACATTAAAATTTCCTGAAAACTAGAAATAAATGTCCTATACGAAAAGTCTCCCACACATTTTCCTTGCTTCTCTGATATATAGTATAATGAACACATCCTGTATTCATTCTTGGAAATAAAATAATCAGATTATTTAAGCCATGCAGTTCATGTAGATTTCACCCTTATAAGTTGCACATCTGGTCAGGAGCTTCCAGTGAGTTGTCAGATAAATGAAGTCATCTCCATTTTTATCTATAAGAAGAGTAGGAAATAATGTTTATTTTTGGTTTTAATCTTAACTGCTGGTTTCTAATATAATAGGTATAAATTCAGGTTAAAATTTTCCTTTTTTATGTCACGTGTAAAACAGAAATTTATGCTAATGTGAAAATAGCATCATTGTGAAGAGATCATACTAGAAACATACTCAATAAAGCAAATCAATCTCAGTAAAAATAAGTGGAACCATGGAAGAATTTGCATTTTCATGCCAGATCAGTGTTATTCAAGAAATCATGACCAACTTTCCTAACAAGTTTCATTCTGATAACTCCCCAAAAGCAGGGGATGAAGCATGAGTCTAAAATCCAAGTGTCAGATTCCAGATATAAGTGGTCAAAGAGTTGTAATGCAAACCAGACAATCTGTGTTCTCATCATAGATGCAATGAATAAAATACAAATTAGTGCTTACAGTTAGTACTTTAATTTCCTTGTCTTGTCTTACTGCTCTAGCAAGAGTTTCAAGAACTATATTAAAAAGGAGTGGAGAGAGGAGGGTTGCCAGGTTCCTAACTTTATATTGAATGCTTCTAATTTTTCTCCATTTAGAATGATGTTGGCTGTGGTTTTGTTATATATAGCTTTAATTATGTTGAAGAATGTTCCCTCCAGTTCAATTCCCTCTATCACTTTAAACATGGGGGTATGTTGAATTTTATCAAAGGCCTTTTCTGCATCAGTTGAGATGACCATGTGTTTTTTGTCTTTGAGACTGTTTGCATGATTTATGACATTTATTGATTTATCCATGTGGAACCATCACTTCGTCTCTGGAATAAATCCAACTTGATCTTAGTGAATGAACTCTCTGCTGGGTGCTTGTATACCATTTGCAAGCATTTTGTTGTGAATTTTTGCATCTATGTTCATTAAGGATATGGGTCTATAGTTTTATATTTTGGTTGTATCTTTGCCTGGTTTGGTATTAGAGTGGTCCTGGCTTCAGAGAAGGAATTTGGGAGATTTCCCTCTCTTTCTGTGCTTCTCAGTAACTTAAGTAATAATGTTTGTAGGTCCTCTTTCAATTTCTGATAGAATCCTGCCTTAAATCCATCTGGGCCTGGGCTTTTTTTTTTTTTTTAGTTTGGAAGTTTTTATTACTCTTTCGATTTCATCAAATGTCATGGGTCTATTTAATCTGTTGATCTCTTCGTGGTTAAGCTTTGGTGAGTCCATGAGTTCAGATATTCATCCATTTTTTTTTTAAGTTTTAAACTTTTCTTGTCTGTTGTGAGGTTTTCCCTTTTATCTCTGATTTTGTTGATTTAGAGTTGCTCTTTCTTTCTTTTGGTTAACTTTTGTCTATCTTGATTATCCTTTCAAAGAACCAGCTCTTGGACTTTTTGCTTCTTTGTATTGTTTTCTTTGCTTTGATTTTTGTTATTTTTTCTTGTCTTTTGGGTTTGGGATTCACTTGTCTTTCAGGTGTCTTCAGTTGTAATGTTAAGTAATTCATTTGTGAACTTTCTGTTAGTTAATGTAGGCACTTAGAACTATAAATTTCTCCCTTATGACTCTTTTTATAGTGGCCCAAAGGTTTTGTTGTGTTGTATTTTTTCATTTAAACCAGCAATCCTCCTATTGTTTCCTTAAGTTTTCCTTTGAACCCTTTATTGTTCAGGACTGTGTTGTTTATTATCCATGAGTTCCCTTAGTTGCTTCTGGTGTTTATATTAAGCTTTATTGCATTGTGCTCTGATAGAATATATAGAATTATTTCAGTTTTTGTATTTGCTAAAGTTTGTCCTGTGCCCCAGTATGTGGCTGATTTTGGAGGAATGTCTCATAGGGTGCTGAATAGAAGGTATAGGTTTTGGTGCTTTGTTGGAATTTCCATAGATGTTTGTTAGGTCCATTTGGTGTATTGTATTTTTCAGTTTAGATGTTTCTTTGTTTTCTGGTTCACCTGTCTAATTTACACAGTGAGGTACTGATTTACATTACTAGTAGTGGATTGGGGTTAATATGTGCCAGAAAGTGCTCTAGTATTTTGTTTATGAATTTCAGTGCACCAGAGTTTGGTGCCTATTAATTCTGATTATGGTATCTTCTTGGTTAATTTTTCTTTGGATAAAAATGAAGTGACCCTTTTCATCTCTTGAGATTAGTTTTTGTTTGAAGTCTATTTTGTCTGATATTAGAATAGCAACAACTGCTTGCTTCTTAGTGCCATTTATTCGGAATATTTTTTTCCACTCTTTCACCTTAAGATAGCTCCTTTCGTTGAAGTTGAGATAGGTTCTTACAGGTAACAAAAAGATGGATTTTGTTTCTTTTTTTATTTATTTTTTATTTTTTTTTATTTTTTATTTTTTTTTTATTAATTTAGTTTTTATTGATGCTTTGTGCATTTCATACATTTTTTCCAATTCAGTTCAGGCTTATTTCCCTTTCCCTCCCCCCCCACCCCCACCCCATCCCAGATCATGCATTCTGCCATAACTGTCCTGCATCTTTCTCTCAGTTTTTTTTTTCATTTTTAGCTATAAGTGATAATCCATGAGTACAAGCATCCTTT
>VZQC01002498.1:860156-876441 GCA_009823505.1 Rhizomys pruinosus
CTGGGTAGGTGGCAAGTTCATTTCCAAGTTTGTCCAAGATTCTCCCACACTCTTTCCACATAGGGGCCTTTGTACATAGATTACATTCCTACTGCAGTGGTGAGCGTGTTCCCCTTTCCCCATGACCATCTCCAGCACTTGGCAGCATTTGTTTTCGTTTATCCTAGACAGTTCTTATTTCTACCCTTCTAATTAGTCCCCCTAGCAACTCCTCCCAGGTCCCTACCCCTCCCAATTTCGTGATCGCCATGAGGTGCTTAAATATATATGATAGTATAATAATTATATATAAATACTTAGAAATTTACTTTAAAATAAATATAATAGAACTAGTGAGTTATAATGCAAATAGACAGGACTAGAAAAAAGACATTCCATTTGCGCCATGTCTAGTAAAAAACAAGAGAGAATACTGAAAGTGACAAAAGAAAAAGAACAAGGCCACATATAAAAGGAAAAACCATCAGAATAGCAACACTGGCTTTTTCTTTTTTGGTCTTTTTGAGACAGGAGATACCAGGGCTTTACTTGTAGACCCAGCTGTCTTACAACTCGCTCTGTAGATCCAGGTGAGCCTTGAAGCACAGAAGATGCCATCCGCCTCTGTCCCAAGTGTCCCCGAGTTTAATTATTAAAGGTTCTCTGTGGTTCTTTTCGGTGGCCAACCTATGCCCAGCCAACAGCTGACATTTTTATGGAAACAAAGACAATCAGATGAGCCAGCCATACCACTCCTGGGTATGTACCCACAGGACTCATCTTACCACAGAGATACATGCACAGCCATGTTTATTGCAGCTCTCTTCACAATAACAAGGAGCTGGAACCAACCCAAGAGCCCTTCAACTGATGAGTGGATGGAGAAAATGTAGTACATCTACACAATGGAGTTATATGTAGTAGTAAAGAAAGATGACATCATGAGTTTGCAGGTAAATGGCTGGAGCTACAAGATATCATGCTGAGTGAAGTAACACAGTCTCAGAAAAACAAATGATGAATGGTATCCCTCATCTGTGGATGCTAGCACCAATTACCTAATTCTGTGGCAAAATGAGTACCGTCATTGTGATCTGAAAACAACTGTGCTCTTATATTGTGAAGTCCTTAAAATATAATAAACAAATAAAAAAAGAAAATTATACATGTTTAACCACCTAGACATGTTCAGCAGTTTTAAGTTTTAAACAATGTATATATGCATGAAACATCATGTGACCCTACAAATATGTACAACTTTATATTTGTTTATGTCAGCCAAAATAAATAAAAAAATAAAAAATAAAAAATAATTTATATGTGACATAATACAGTAAAAAAAGAAAAAAAAAGAAAAAAATCTCAACAGTTCCCATTTAGTATTGAAAGATATAATTAAGCTATGATCCCAGAATATGAAAAGTTTATAAGAAACAAAAGAAGTTTGTCTATTGTAATGGGAAAAATATTTAAATAGTGGCTTAAATGTAAAACTTCTGAAGGGGCAGTATGTACTTCGCAAACAAATATCTGCTATTTTTAGTTAAATATTAAAGGAAAATGAATTACATTTCCAAATTTGAACATAATTTTTTATTATGCAGGTCCATCATAAATTACACACAGATTGTGAAATTAAATATTTTCAATCAGTTAAAAGATATGCAACATTAATGGAATTGAGTCTGTGAAAAAAAAAAACTGGAGTAAAGAAGATGCATAAGTTACCAGTAGTAATTTAGGTAGCTTCCATTTATCCATAGTTTTTAGAAAACTGGAAATGGATATTGACATATTGATATACAAGTGTAATGAACAAGTTAAAAAGACAGATGATACAGCACTTCTGAGGGTACAGAACCACTAAACACCTGTTCTTTGTTTATCATATTGCAAAACTGGGAAATAATTTTGAAATATTATCTTATTCATTTATCATATGGCTCATTAATTTCACTTAAAAGGCATTTAGGAAAATGGAATTCAGGTCTAGAAAACAACTTAAAGATACACAATATTAGGCACACTTTTAGCAGTCTATCTAGCAACATCCATCTTTTCTATGAAAAGTGAATGGCTAAACAGTTAATAGAATAATTAACTGAAGGGTAAATAATGATAAGGAAGATAGAATAATCATGCAACTCTTGGTTTATTTAAAAATAACAGAAAGAGGGCATTGTAGTTGTTTTCTAAAATTGTAACTGAGCAACTTAAGATACTGAAAACTTCAGTAACAGAGGAATGGTTGTAGAGTTACAGTTTTATTTGTGACTTTGAAGCTCAACTTACCATTTAAGTTTCAGAGAACAAACATATTTTAGTGGGATTTCAAGCTGGCTTAATGGTGAATACTATGTTTGCAATTGGGGAAGTTATTGTGAGCAGGCTGCTAAACGTGGAGCCTCCATGCATACTATATCTTTGTACCCTGAATGAAAAATCAAAAACAAACGAGTTTATTTTGAGTGAATTGTCTTTGACCTTCCATTGAATGTTTTTGATGTTACTATGAAATTCAAATTGATTCCTTGCTACATCCTGCTTTTATAAACTAAATGATGTAAGTTCCCAGAGCCAATCATAGTCCCAATTCCGTGCCACTGCACACTATTGCCCCACCCAGCATCACCACACACCTAGGCTACTTGTTTGCTCCTCCTTGGGGTGGGGCCAGTGATATGTTTAAAATAAATATTATACATTTATATAGAGATATTTCAGTAGAGATTGATGCAGAAATACAAATAAACAAATATAAATTAATGGACTTAATTTCTCTGAAGTCACAGTTTAATGAAAGAATTTTAGGGAACAATGTATATCTAATTGATGTGTGTTTAACAGGTATCCAAATTTGTCCAAACTTTGTCTGCATATTATATGGTATTTTAGGACTTAGTAAAAGTTAAAATGTCTATATTAAATAACATTGGTTAAAAGGTTTTAAAAAAATGGGAATACATTTAAGCTAATTGGAAATATAAATTTTTGTCCACATTTGTTTTAATTATAATTTATATAAAAACATCTTTTGGGGGGCTGGAGAGATGGCCTAGTGGTTAAGAGCGCCGACCGCTCTTGCAGAGGACCCGGGTTCGATCCCCAGCACCCACATGGCAGCTGAGAACCGTCTGTAGCTCCAATTCCAGGAGAACTCCATTTCCAGGGGATTCTGAGACCCTCTTCTGACCTCCGCGGCATTGCATGACACGGGTGCACAGACCTGCATGCAAAACAGTACATTCATATACATAAATAAATAAAAATAAAATTTTTAAAAAAATTAAAAAAAAAACATCTTTTGGGGTTATGCAGTAACCCCAAATGTTCTCTATAATTTAATTTTTGTGTTGTACAGTATCATCTTGTAACATTTTCTTTTACCTGTAGGATAATTTAACTAAAGTAATTAAGTTTATTCCCAAATTAACAACATACAATCAATGATAAACAGCATGGGTAAATTTAATGAAAATTTAAACCTTGATTCCTGCCTATTTGAGATTCATGAGTTAAAAAATAGAAACCTAAAATAAAAAAGGAGGTACAGTTTTATATTAAACCTTTTGTCAAAATTTTCAATTTAAATTTTAAAACTAACTATGGGAAAATATTTGCATGTCCCCACAGGTCAAAACGTCACCAACTTAGGGCTGGAGAGATGGCCTAGTGGTTAAGAGCACCGACCGCTCTTACAGAGGACCCGGGTTCGATCCCCAGCACCCACATGGCGGCTGAGAACCGTCTGAAACTCCAATTCCAGGAGAACTCCAGTTCCAGGGGAATCCAACGCCCTCTTCTGACCTCTGCGGCATTGCACGACACGGGTGCACAGACTTGCATGCAGACAGTACATTCATACACATACAGAAATAAAATAAAATTAATAAAAAAAAATTAAAAAAAAAGTCACCAACTTAATGGCTGAGAAATAAAAGATACAGCTGTGCATTGTGCAGGATGTAGCAAGAAATACCAGCGGAGAAGTTGGCCCATCTAAACATTAAAAGGAAGAAAGGCCTCAGACTGCCTGAGCTACAGGCATCAAACATCTCTGTGGATCTTATTTGTAACAACTGTTTATGTGTCCTAATGAAGTTATCTTCCAGGTGTCCCAAAGTTTTAATATGGGAGACTTCCCTACCCCTCCTTTTCATAGAAAAAAGAAAAACATGATGGTAATGAGGTCATTTCATTGAAATTTTTTAATAAGAAAATAAAAATCATCTGGGCATGGTGGTACATGCATTTAATACCAGCCCTCCAGAGGCAGAGGCAGGTGGATGTCTATGATTTCAAGGCCAGCCTGAACTATATAGTGAGTCCCAGGCTAGCTGGAGCTACAAGGGAGACACCCTGTCTCAAAAAAGACCAAAAAGGCCCAAAAATATCAAAAATTGTGTATGGTAACCTTACTTCACTCA
Organism: Rhizomys pruinosus; assembly: GCA_009823505.1. Lineage (NCBI taxonomy): Eukaryota > Metazoa > Chordata > Mammalia > Rodentia > Spalacidae > Rhizomys > Rhizomys pruinosus. The sequence goes on from VZQC01002498.1 coordinate 864,563, forward strand.
ATAAATTAGAAATGTAATGACAATATGAATTATTTATAAGAGAGGGTGGATCTCCCTCTACACACAGCCTGCTTCGAATTCTTTGTGGAGATTCAGCTGGACTGCATCTCACAGAGTTCCACTGCTTCTGCCTTCCCTTTGTTGAGTTTATAGGCATTTGCCAACTCGCCTGGCTAAATAAATAAATCTTAGGCTTTAATTTATTTATCAGTAAAAATATCAATCTAATCATTCTCAGTAATATAATATTATTATTCATTTAAATATGTTATTTGCAAATGAAAAGTCACTACTCAATGAAACATAAAATGTACACACCACGAAGTATATACAGTGCATATGTGTGTGTCCTAATATATATGCTCACAATATATAATTGTTAATTTATTTTTAATCTACTTTATAGCTATTAAATACAATGATGTATTTAATATTTGGACCTTTGCCAATAATCGGTGCTGTGTAGTTTACATAGTTATGCTGTTATTAAGTATAAAGTTTATAATTTTCCGTGTTTGGTTAGGTTTCTTCTAAGGTAAAGACAATTTCCCAGCCAGCCTGGTCTACAGAGTGAGTTCCAGGACAGCTGGGGATACAAGGAGGCCCTGTCTCAAAAAGACCAGAAAAAAAAAATCTCAGAGATGGACCAGGTGTGGTAGCACATGACTTTAATCCCAACATTCAGGAGGCAGAGGCAGGTGGATCTCTGTGAGTTTGAGACCAGGCTGGTCTACATAGCAAATTCCAGGCCAGCTGGGGCTACAGGGACACCCTGTCTCAAACAAACAAGCAAACAAACATACAAACTCAGAGATGGATTCTGAAGGGCTTACTCTTTGACATTGACATTGGCTGTGGCCAAGGAAATGGATTCCTTGATAGGTTCTAAAGTTATTACTAGATTGGGGACTGATGGGCTGACCATTCATGACTTTTAAAATGGGTTTAACATACCATGGGAGGTCACTCACATGGACTGTGAAGAGGACACAGCACAGGGAACATAACTTGACAAGACTTCTAAACTTGTTACAGCCATTTCCTACTGTGTCTCAAGTTCTGGAATGCCAGAGAGTGTTACCAAAGGCCACTAAACCAATAAAGCAAATATAGGTCTCCTTGAGTCAAGCAAGACTCTTCTGTCAGCACCAGCTACACCTCATCTGCCTGAAAATACTGTGCAGCAGTGGCAGCCATAAGTCTGTATATCCCAAATCTAATTGGCTATTAGCTCTCTCCTTGGAGGAATAACCCATGGCTGACGCCACAAGCTTACATCCTCTAATGGTTAGGAGATGTTATAAACCACACGAAGACCCTGCCATACTTAACAGAAGAAAATGTAAATCATGAATTAACATACCATCCAAACATCTGTGTCTATACCAAAGTAACCTACCATAACAATTAGTACTGTTTAAATACCTATATATCTAATTGTGTGTGCTTCATTAGTAGGATCGAAAGGCTATATATTATACTGTTTAAATACCTAAATATCTAATTGCATGTGCTTCATTAGTAGGATCGAAAGGTTATGCCTGGACAAGCTGGCAGCCCATGAAAGAAAACAGCCAGAACTGACTAGAGACCAAGACATCAGCTCCAGAGAAAGTAGAGTGTTTTGCTTCTCATCCACCTGTGCCCCTTTTCTAAGCCTAGGGAACAATCTGCGGAAGAGGGGGCGTGGTAGAATGTAAGGGCTGCGATTGGGGTTAATGGTGAAACTACAACAATATAGACTGGACACTCATTTGATCAACTTGATTGAACATACAATTCCCCCCTGCTGGATGGTGGGACCCACGAGCTGTGTGGGTTTGGGCACAACTGCTCGCAAATTGGTTTTACATGAAGGATGCTTGTACTCACAAATTATCACTTATTGTTAAAAAAATGAAAACAAAACAAAACAAAACAAAACAAAAAAGCAGAGAAAGATGCAGAAAAGTTATGGCAGAATGCATGATCTGGGATGGGTAGGGGTGGGGTGGGGGGAAGGGAAGGGGATATATGCCTGAACTGAATTGGAAAATGATGTATGAAATACACAAAGCATCAATAAAAATAAAAAATGTAGAAAGTCTAAACAAACAAACAAAATAAAACAAAGAAAGGCAAGCATTTCTTATTGGATAATATTAAAAAACTCACCCAATATGAGAAATAAAAACAATGAATATCCTTCCTCCTATGTGGATCCTAGCTTTTACTTTATACATGTATATGTAGATATACATATATATGTATGTGTGTGTCTATATACAAATTCATGTGTGGGTATCCTACAACACTTAGAAAATAGAACAAGAAAAGGTAATTAAAAAATGCAAACTGAGTTCATGTATATAGAATATTTTATGTCATTTGAATGCTCTCTTAACATATGACAAATTGTTTTGCAATGTATGTCCATGAATATGCAATATCCACATATCATTCCAGGAGGAACCGCTAATAAGAGGAAAATATCTGATTTTTAATTATGTTAATCAGTGTTAGGATACTTCTGTATGCTATAAGAATTTGTACTAATAAAAGTAGTTTATTTTATTCTAAAAAAAATAAAGACAATTTCCCATGGGATCTTATAACTGCATGGCTGATGAGAAAATAATGTAAAATATACTCTTTATATTATATGTAGAAGATAAAATATTTGTTTATATAAAATTAGGAAAGCCTAAAAATTCCTTGTTTTCCACAGTATTTTTTGGCTTTAATCACCATATTTCACAGCCAGACTAGATGAGCTTCTGCTTCAAAAGATGGCTTGTGGAATTCATCCATTGAGTTGATATAAGATAAATATTTTAGTATTGATTAGCAATTTCTGTAGCACTAAAAGGATTTAACATAATTTGTCGAATACGAGCTTTTTGACTATGTTAACATAAGAAAATGGTATTTTATAATGAATATTTTACATTCTTTGCCAGGAGAATGTAAAAAATAAGCAATTAAGAATTTTATCTGTCACTTTATTTGGATTAGTAGAATTAAGATTAATGTATAGTTTTACTGAGTGAGGAAAACTTGTACAGTTTTCCTGAGAACCAAGAGCAAAGGACACACAGGAAAGTCTGCTTTAACTGAATGATATGGATGCAATGTCTGTTTTGTTTATTTCTACATATTTGTAGAATTTTTTTCCTTTTCACACATATAATGTGAAAAGTCCACTTATCTTTATTGGTATTTTATTCTGTGCACAGAGTGAATATGCCCCTCAAACAATATTTGTAATATCATTTATAAATGTCTCATTTTTAGAATGATTTATGCTTTAAATCATTTTCTTTGAACAACTGACTTACTTCTCTGTCCACTGTGCTTCATCTTTGACTCATTTGCATTTATCACCTATATAAAAGGTGACTTCCATGCTCATCATTTTTGTTATATCATATATTTTTCATAACTTTAAGTTACATTTTATTCTGAAGCACATCAATCTAAATGTCCTTAGCTGAGTTTTATATATTTTTAATGGAAACACTAACTTCACCTTTTTGTGCTTTCTGCCCATAGCTCATTTATACTATCTGGTTTAAGATGCCACATTTTATATCCATTCTGATAAACTAACCTTCCCCTCTTCTATCTTGATGTTTAGAAAGATCACTGCTGTGTAGCCCTCTTTGGCCTAGGATTCATTCTGTAGATATGCAGAGAAGGCTAATCTTAACCTCATAGCAATCCTTTTGCTTCAGTTATACAATTGCTAGGATTACAGCTCTGTGTAACTGTGCCCCTCTAAACCTTGCTCTCCTAATGGCAGTTGCATCAACAGCAAAGGCAACGTGCTAAATGTTTATGAATATTTTGGCGAATAATCCATTGCTGCTGAAAACAGAGACTTTCATCTATCATTTACTTATGTCAGTTTTCAATGTTGGTCAAGTAAGTGTAGGCATGTACTGATGAATGATCACATAGTGTGTTCAGGGTCTGTCCATGGTAAAACATGTATTAGGATTTCATTACTCTGGAGCCAGTGAGATATTTCAGAGTATGAACATACAGCAGAACACAAATAAAAACAAAAGAACTCCAAGACTTGGTTGTAGATATTTCTCAGTGGTAGAAGACTAGCCTGGGTTATACATACCCTGTCTCACAAAGGTATGTACTTCTCAGAGTTCAATGGCCATCATGTTTGTCCTTGATATAGGACAGTCTTGCATTTGCCTCTGGAAGAACACCTTTTGTTTCCTTATCTACATAAGTAAAAAATTTTGGAATGTCACCAGGGTTATTTAATACAGTAGCCAAATCTTTTTCTTTACCCCTCTTGGCAAATTAGGAGCTTCCTATTAAGCATCTACTTTGTACCCAAGTGCAAATCACAGGACCTTTTGAGACTAGAGCAGATGGATAAGGCAAGATGCTCCAGCAACACCATGGATCCTTGTCAGACCCACCTGTCCTGAACTTCAAAGGCAAAGAACTGAATGCATTTACTTTCTTGCATTTTTGAGTTGGTATTCAGAGAAGTCCCAGACACCAGAACCCTTTTAGTATTGGTTTTATTTAGAAAACTCCAACAGGCATGAATGATAAAGGGCTACAGAAACAAGTTTCTATTATTGAAGAATTAAGCTACTTGGAAACAAAATGTAATTTATCATGATTAGACCCTGGACTGGGAAAATAACTATAAAACATGACGGAGAATTGGGATGGCTGGAATATTAGCTACAGATTAGATAATAATATTGGGGCAAGGTTAAGTTTTCTGAATTACGTATACAAATGAAGCATTTTTTTTCCCCCAGGAAATACATATTAAAGCGCAAGGTGTAGTATGACTACAACTTATCCCTCAAATTATTCAGAAAAATGTTTACATTAATAATGTTAGCCTAATAGACTAAAATTTCTTTCATTAGAGTGTACAACATTTATTCTACCACTCAGGAGGCAGAAGCAGGCAGAGCTTTATGAGCTCAAGGCCAGTCTGGTCTATAGTGAGTTTTAGGCCAGCTGTGGCTACAGGGAGACCTTGTCTTAAAAAGACCAAATAAATGCCTCATTAAATCTCATCTTATAAAGCCTAAAATTTATCATGATTCAAGTTCAATTCCTATTGGAATTTTCAGAATCCTTTCCTATTTATAATAAATCCCCATCCTTCTTCCATTACTGCTGTAGGTTAGAAAACTATGAGTATGTCTCTTCTATTCTATCTACACCCAGCCTTCCATATTCTTTCACATGCTTCAGCTTCATGATCATAAATCTTAATTTATATTTCTACTTTTCCTCAAATAATTTACAGAACACAATTTTTCTCACCTTCTGTTATGTTCAGGTGAATTTCATGTGCTAATTCTGGGATAAATTCTAAAATACCCATGTATTTTCATGTGTTATACCTTCACCTAAAAATATTTGTTGAGAAGTTATACAACTTGGGATAAGAACATAATGGCATAATTATTACAGTCCTTCCTTCAGTATCAAATATAGTAGAAACTACTACTATTAATTAGCAGTCTTTTGGTTCCTTTTAAAAAATTTCTTGCTGCCATGGGTTATTCCTCCAAGGAGAGAGCCAAATATCTGTGTCTATACCAAAGTAACCTATGATAACAATTAATACTGTTTAAATACCTATATATCTAATTGCTTGTGCTTAATTGGTAGGATCAAAAGGTTATTCCTGGACAAACTGTCAGCCCATGAAAAAAAAAAAAAAAAAACAGCCAGAAGTGACCAGAATCCAAGACAGCAGCTCCAGAGAAAGTAGACTGTTTTGCTTCTCATCCACCGGTGCCCCTTGTCTAAGCCTAGGGAAAAATCTGCGGAAGAGGGGGCGTGGTAGAATGTAAGGGCTGTGATTGGGGTGAATGGTGAACCTACAGCAATATAGCCTGGACACTCATTTGATCAACTTGATTGAACATACAAGCCCCTCCTGCTGGAAGGTGGGACCAAGGGGCTGTGTGGGTATGGGCACAACTGCTTGCAAATTGGTTTAACATGAAGGATACTTGTACTCATAAATTAACACCTATTGCTAAAAAATGGAAAAAAAACTGATAGAAAGATGCAGGACAGTCAAGGTAGAATGCATGATCTGGGTTGGGGTGGGGTGGGATGGGGGGAAGGGAAAGGGAAATATGCCTGAACTGAATTAGATAATGATGTATGAAATACACAAAGCATCAATAAAAAATAAAAAAATAAAAAAAAAACTCCTCAAAATGAGCCTACCACCTGACCCAGCCATACCTCTCCTGGGTATATACCCACAAGACACATCCTACCACAAAGATACATGCACAACTATATTTATTGCAGCTCTCTTCACAATAGCAAAGAGCTGAAACCAATCCATATGCCCCTCAACTGATGACTGGATAACAAAAATGTGGTACATCTACACAATGGAGTTCTATGCAGCAGTAAAGAAAGATGACATCATGAGGTTTGCTGGTAAATGGATGGAACTTGAAGCAATTAAACTAAGCGAAGTAACACAGTCCCAGAAAAGACGAATGGTTTCTTTCATTTGTGGATGCTATCAACAAATCTCTATTTGGCAGGCAAACTGAGCAACTTTATTATTATATTTCATTGTATATGAAAGCAACTGTGCTATAACAATGTGAATCTATAACTGGGCTCTAGAATTGTCCTACCACTTATACTCACACATTGTAATTACCATATATAGATGGAGGATATGTAGTCATATTCTAAAAAAAGAATGTAAAGTTACACCACTTTATCCCTGCATGCAAATTTACTGTTNTCATTTGAGATTAAATGTTTAGTAATCCAGGGCTGAAGAGTTGGCTCAGTGTAAGAGCAAAAGGGTTGCTCTTAGCAGAGGTTCCCCCAGGGTTAATTTTCCCAGTATCCATATGCCAGCTAACAACCTTCTATAATGACAGTTCCAGGAGAATTTCATGACCTCTTCTGGACCTCTTGCGGGATTGCACAGCACGGGTGCATCTACACATGTAGGCAATAACTCATACACATAAATAAAATTAATAAATAGAGCATTTTTTAAATGTTCAGTAATCTATGGATACCATTAAACAAAAATTTAAATTTCCAAATTTTCAGCTTTTAGAGTTTGTTTATGTCGTCTCCCTCCTCAAAACTATACAAACAATTTGGTTACCAAAATATTACACATAATAACATAATTATTGGTAAAATATCAGAAAAAATTGAAAATTTATAATTTGAAATGGAAAGAATATCAAATGCAATTATTTGTTTTCTTTCCAGAATCACAAAAGTACTCCTGGTAATACTGTTTCTGTTTTTAAAAGAATAAATATTTCTTTATTGTGATAATGGGAGTTCATTAATAAAATGCCTAAAATTAAAATTAAACTCTTCTTCCTCCAGTGCTGCCCACCTTGTCTTGTGAGACAGGGTTTTCCTTCACTTGCTGCGGAGCTTATTCCAAGGAGAATCTCAGATGGTCCATGAGCCAAGGAATCCATCTGATTCTATTTCCGCAGTGCTGGAGTTACAAATGTGCTCAGCAACTTTTATGCCTGGCTTAGTTTCATGCTGGTTCTGAGGGAATGAAATCAAGTCTTCCTGCTTGCAAGTGAAGCACTTTCCTCAGCAATTCCCCAAGCCCTCTCTGTGTAGATATATAATTCTACTATCTCCACTATCTCCATTTATATTTGTACAGCAGTTGCTTAATAACAAATCTTCTTACAATTAGAGCAAATTTTTTGTTATGTTTTTAAATGTGTATTTACCATTTCTTTGAAATTTTGATGGGCATTTTATTTACACCTTGGAAAATTCCATCAGCCTGAATTTTTAATGGATATTCTATTAAAATTTAAGGACAATTTAAGGAAATTGAAGAACTGATTCATTTTACAATATTAGTTCCACTACCTTGTTCCATAAACAGATACCATATATCATGTTACTCTCCTCTAATTTTTTCATACTAGGAATGTTAATGATTTGTCCCATGTAAGTTGTGGATATTTAGATTATTACTTCTTTTTGGAAATTATTAAATTTTAAAAAAACTGAAAAAATTACAAGCCCCACTTGGGAGCTAAATCTCTGATGGCAACAGATCTGTTTATCACTGATGGTACAATCCATCTCGCAATAACAATGATCCATATAAGAGCAGTTGTGTCCAATGGAAAAAGTTAAGGAAATTCAAATATTAGTTATACAAATCTCTAGTCTGCCTACAAGAAGCCTATGTCATATACAAAGTTATATTAAGCATAGAACACAAAGTAGACAAAGATATGCCCAGTGACTCAGCTGCAGATCAAAGGAAAAGTGATGCTCACATCAGAAAGAACAGATTTCAGACAATGAAATACTATAATACTGTTCATTTAATATATATATATTATACTATATATATATATATATATATATTTTTGTAAAAAAAAAAAAAAAAAAAAAAAAAAAAAAAAAAAAAAAAAAAAAAGAAATGTTTAAAAAAAAACGATAAAAACATAAAACAGTGTAGAGTGATCAAATGGCCCTGAAACATGTTCCCAAAGAGTCACCCCTGAAGCTTTGTACAAGTGATGAATTAGGAGGGACAATCCTTAAGGAAAAGAAAGCAAGGAATGGAGAGGCCACAAGGGTCTATAAGCTAAACAAAGAAAATTCTAGGCCATGTTCTGACCACTCTGACCCCTACAGAGTCCTGGGGTATAAATTACAAGATGATCTTGTGCACCCTCCAGACCAGGAATAAATTTCTTTTTTATTTTATATATTTATTAAAATTATTTTGCAATATACACTCCACCCATAAGTTCAAAATTAAAAATTCCTGAAAATTAAAACTATAGGTTGGATTCCTAACCACCATTTAGAGTATTAACATTTTGGTGAAACTACAGCAATGTAGTCTGGACCCTCATTTGATTAACCTGATTGAACATACAACCCCTCACTCCCCGCTGGAAGGTGGGGCTGTGGGGGTTTGGGCACAACAGCCTGCAAATTGGTTTTACATGAAGGATGCTTGTACTCATGGATTATCACTTATAGCTAAAAAATGGAAAAAAAAACTGAGAGAGATATGCAGGACAGTCATGGCAGAATGCATGATCTCGGTTGGGGTGGGGGTCGGGGGGGAGGGAAGGGGAGATATACCTGAACTGAATTGGAAAATGATGTATGAAATGCACAAAGCATCAATAAAAAAATGTTAAAAAAATAAAAAATAAAAACAATATTTGTATTAGTTCCTTGAGAATCTCATACAATGTATTTTGATCTTCAATCCCCCTCCCAGCTTCTATTAAATCCACTCTACCTCCTTATGCACACAACTTCATGACTTTCTTTTTCAAATTGTTATTTTATTTTATTATTTTTTTCAAGTATCACAATGTTTATTGATAGATACAAGCATATATAATCAGGGTGTGAACATGATTTGTAGACTTAATTTCAATACTATAAGGGACCAATTCAAATTCTCACCATTTGTTTCACACCCACAAAAACCCACTTCAAGGGCATTAACGATCTCTCAACTCTGATCAGTTTTGTGCAAGTAAACCATGCTTCTTTTTAAAAAGACTTATGCACTTGCCCAGGCTCAAGGATATTGAAATCTAGCACATACAGTCCATTACTAGAGGTAGAAATACAGGCAATACACTATTAGGGCAACAACCATCAATTACAGTTAAGAATTTTCTGTAACAACCAAATGAATAATCTAATACTTCAACAACTCAAGTATTACTGAGCAAAGGGCATTTCTACAGTATTCAGTGTTGCTATTCAGTTTTCTAACTTAAAACAGCTTATGATAACTGGCAGCAAAGAAGGTCCTTGCAATAGACTGCCTCTGCTTGAGAACTATATACTATCTAAACATTAAAGATACTCCTAAAATATTTGATGGTAGACTATGATTAAGACATTACACTACAAAAAATAAACCCTTCTGCTTTAAATATTGTGTCCCCAAATGAAGTCCCACTTCCTGTCTTGATCCCTCTGCATTGGCCTCCATGATACTGCGGAGGTAATCCAACAATGGCAATCCATATTCTGATGAGGCTAAATTTCCATTAGCTGCTTAGTTCACAAGCTAGGTATCTCAGCAGTCCTCAGTCCGCAGTGGAAGGCTAAAAAGTAAAATAAATAAATAAATAAATAAATAAATAAATCAAAACAAAACAAAAAAAAAACCCTGTATCTCATGTCCTTGAGGAGTGCCAAAAGCAGTGGCATCCACAGAGTATATGCACCTGCCTGTAAGAATTGAAGACAGGCCAAACAACAGTGCTCTCTGTTTTTCTTTTTTTTTTTTTTTTTTTTTTTTTTTTTTTTTTGTCTTTTTACTAAGATCTTAAGTTTTGTGCCTGCATTACAGTTTATCTGGTCTTATTGGTTATTTATTTCTGGTTGTACTCTCCTTCTGGATGCTTAAGGCCACACAGTTAGCCCAGATTAATCAAGGTTTTGTTTTGTTGAGGTCAGTTGAGGATCTGGTCTTCAGGGGTCTCTTAAGGTTTTTTTTGTTTGGGGGGGAGGGGGGAGCCCCTTGCTTCTTTCAGCTCCTCATCCACCAGTTCCATCCACATGAGGACAAAATCAGGTCTTCCTAGACCAGGCTTCCATTTCTGAAGGGTGAGCAGACTTTCCTCTTTATAGACTATACACCGGCTGAAGTCCTCTTAGCTCTCCAAAACCTTCCTGAACAGGAAGAATGGTGACTCACGTCTGCAGGACTTTTCAAGAGATGCTTCCATGTATAATCCCCTAAGACTTGGTTGACCTCTGAGGGTAAGGAACAAAGTTGTCCCCCAGGTCCCTTGGCCAAATTGGTAGGGACTTTAGATATGGTCGTTAAGTACCCAGAAAGACTAAGTTGTACTAGCCTGTTACATTGCACCTATATTAACATTGTATCATTTGGAAAAAAAAAACTGTCTTATTTCCATAGCATATTTCTTGAGTCACATATTTCCATTTTAATCGCATATTACTCTAAAAGATGCACACTTACCCTCCATCATATACTAAAAGTTCAAGGTCTGAAAATCCTTGTTAAGTCAGCTCTAGAACCTGTGTAGGGATTCCCAATACAAGAACACTGTTGTCTTTAGATCGGGAGGAATATAATATTAATGTTGCTCATTTTGTCTTACACGCAACTTTTATTTTAAGATGGCTTCCAGGTATGGAGTAAAGAGAGTCTCAGGATGCACACACATGCACACACAGGCAAGCATGCACGGACACATACTCAAAATGTGTCCACAAGTGTGTGTGTGTGTGTGTGTGTGTGTGTGTGTGTGTACAAACATAAAAAAGGGAAAAACAAATTAAAAAAAAAGAAATACTTAGATTTATGAACATTAATTTTATTTGCTTTAGCAAAAATTGAACTAATAACTCTGAAGCTTAATGATTTCAAGCTGTTGCACAGTATTTAGTCACTGCATGAACATCTGCCAGAGCAATTCACTATTTTTTTCTTTATTTTGAGACAGAGTTTTCCCATTGCCCCAGATTACTTGGAGCTCTCTATGGAAACCAGACTGGCCTCGATCTCATAGAGATCCAGCTGTCTCTGTCTCCAATTGTTGAGACTGAAGGCAGGCACCACCATGCCCAGTCAAGAAATTTTAATGTCACACATGTGAAAAAGAAAATTGTGTGGAAGTTCATAGTACACACTTTCAAATGGATTTTTTGTAACCAAATAATCTATACTAAAGAGGAATGAATACACTTATACTATACAAATGAAAGATGACATTTATTAAGGCTTAATTATTTGTTTTCATTTTTGTTTCTTTTTGTTCCCTTTAATTTTATCTTACTCCAATATATATATATATATATATATATATATATATATATATATACTCCACACATATATC
>VZQC01002498.1:877092-917535 GCA_009823505.1 Rhizomys pruinosus
TTTAAAAGTATTAAAATACTAAATAACAAATACCTGAACAGAAAACAATACTTACCCTACTGCAAGATCAGCTAATGTCTTCTGAATAAGCAAATATTCTGGGGAAAACTATGAAATTTATGGTGCTGTAGTAAAATGGTGTGCATAGGACGGAGTTCGGGGATTTTTGATTTAATCACAATAGAACAGAGCTAGAGAGAAGTTAGAGAACAGTGGCTGTTGTAAGTTCATAGGTGCAAAAGATTTTTCATGTGTACATTAATTCAATAGTTTGAACTTTTACGATATATCAAAAAGTTGTATTTTCCTTTCTCTGCAGCAACTCCTAACGTCTTAAACTTTAAAATTTTGAAAGAGGTGAATCCGTAAATGTTTTTTGGAATTAACCTATAGTTTTTTATTTTTTCAGAACTTTGTAATTTTGAGTACCAAGTGCTGGAGAGGTTGTGGGGAAAGGGGAACACTCATCCATTGCTGGTGGGAATGTAAACTTGTACAGCCACTATGGAAAGCAGTGTGGAGAACCCTTAGAAGACTCAAAATGAGCCTTCCATTTGACCCAGTCATACCACTCCTGGGTATATACCCACAAGACACAACTTACTGCAAAGATACATGCACAGCTATGTTTATTGCAGCTCTGTTCACAATAGCAAAAAGCTGGAACCAGCCCAGGTGCCCTTCAACTGACGAGTGGATAGAGAAAATGTGGTACATGTATACAATGGAATACTATGCAGCAGTAAAGAGGGACAACATCATGAAATTTGCAGGTAAATGGATGGAGCTGGAAGACATTATGTTAAGTGAAGTAACACAGTCCCAGAAAAACAAACGACAAATGGTGTCCCTCATATGTGGATGCTAGTACCAACAACCCAGATATAAATATTTCTCATGGAGAGGGAGGCATAGTAAAAGAACAGAAAGACTGTCCATACAACATTTCTTAATCAAGTTTAGACCCATTCCCCTTTCCATGCCCCCCACCCTACCAGAGCTTGTACAATCTGCCATACACGTCTTGCATCTTTTTCTCAGTCTTTTTTTTTTTTTAATTTTCTATGCAGAAGTGTACTGTTCTGGGTAGAAGTTTTCTGTTTCAAACAATTCTTTGAACAAATTTGCTTTGTCGTTGTTGTTCCTTTTAATTTTACATTGCTCCAAAATATGCACATAGACAGTCCACATGTATACAAAATTTATGACATCTGAAAAGAAACTATAGGTTAATTCCAAAACATGTTTAGAGATTCATCTTTTAACAGTATAGCTGCATGCAGGTAAACAGAAATATTATGGTTCAAAAACCTCAGTGCAAAACCTGAAACTCTGATAATGATAGAAGTAAACATTGGCAGTAATGTACAAGATATAGATGTAGGGAAAGACTTTCTACATCGTACAGCAGCTGTGAGAAAAATAAAGTCAACAATTGACATGTGCGAATTTATTAAACTAAAAAGCTTCTGTACAGTGAAAGAAACAAAGAAGTGAAGAGAAAACCCACAGAGTGGGAGGAAAACTTCACCAGTGATACATCTGATAAAGCCTTAATATCCAGAGTACATAAACATACTCAAAAAACAATGGAAGAAGAAAACACATTATCCACTCAAAAGATGGAGTAAAGAGATGAACAAAGAATTCACAAATGAGGAAGTATAGATGGCTGAGAAACATTGTTAACAATGCTGAACATTACTAACAATTAAGGAAATGCAAATTAAAGCCACTTTAAGAGTCCATCTTACCCCAGTAAGACTGGCTATGATCAGGAAAGTAAATGACACCAAATGTTGGAGAGGTTTTGGGGAAAGGGAAACACTCATTCATTGCTGATGTGATTGAAAACTCATGCACACCCTATGGAAAGCATTGTGGAGGACCCTTAAAGGTCTCAAATCAAACCTACCACCTGGCCTAGTCAAACCACTCCTGGGTATATACCCACAATATTCATTCTATTGCAGAGATATGTGCACAACCATGTTTATTGCAGCTTTCCTCACAATAGTGAAGAGCTGAAAGCAACACAAGTGTACTTCCACTGATGAGTGGATAAAGAAAATGTGGCACATCTACACAATGGAATTCCATGAAGCAGTAAATAAATATAACGTCATGAAATTTGCAGGTAAATGGATGGAACTAGAAGCCATTATGCCAAGTGAAGTAACAAAGTCCCAGAGAAACAAACAATGTATTGTGTCTTCATTTGTGGATCCTAGTACCAAATCATTATTTGTAAGGCAAACTGAATATGTTGTTGTTTTTTTTTTTTTTTTTTTTTTTTTTTTTTCTATTTTAGTACTTGGATATTTACTTTGGATTTCAACCTCTGGCAAAGCACTTTCCTACTGTGTCATCTCTTCAATACCAGAACCTACGTTTGGCTTGGTAAGATCATTTAAGTTTTTGATTCGCTACCTTCATGTAGATAATATTAATCCTACCTGTTTCTCAAAAGTAAGATAAAGGCTTCTCTGGCATCCTGTATTCCAAGGGAGTAGTATTAGAATAGGAAGACAATAGGACCCACTGAAAGGTAAACACTCATTATGGGACACGTCTTTAACGTTGATATTGTCCTCCTAAACTTCCTTTCTAGACAAAACTGTGAAGAAAATTTGCATCTGCATTTTATTTACTTGTTTTTATATTCATGAAAAGTCATAACCAGTTTGAAGTGAAAAGAGAAAATAATGTTATTTTTGCTTAATTTGTCTAGAAAGATGATTCCATCTAGGAAGGGAGCCATGAATGCAAGCAGCAGGCTTAGAAGAGGGAGCAGGAAACATAGGTCATTTTTCATCCACAGCCCCAAAGCAGAGAAAGAAAAAGGAAGCAGGACAAGGCATTGTTCAACACTAATGCATTACTCAAGTCTCCTTAATGAACATCTTTCATGCAGCAGAGAGCCTTGAACACAAAAGTACAAAAATGGCCAAAGTGTAGAAAATAAGAGTCTTCAGAATGTAGGTCCTTGGACAGGATTCCTATGTTAAGTTCCATCCACCCAGGGCTCAGGGGCCATTTAGGAAGAGGGAGCAGAAAGATTGTAAAAGAAAGGGAGGTGAGAGCAGCTGGGGCACAGTGTGCAGACCAGCGTGTCAGCCAGGAGGATCCTGGGAGCTGCAGTTCTTACATAGCGGGTGCTGGACTCTGCCAGAGCAGCTGGGTTCACTGTGTGTCGGTCAGCCATGTGGGTTGTTACCACCCAGTTCTTGAGAAACAGAAAGGGAAGACTGAACTCTAACTTGAAATATAAAACCAAAATAGAAAGCTGCAAACCTAGACAAGTCAACACTCCATAAATAAGGTGAATACAATGAAAGCACCTGAAGGCATGAAGGAAAGTAATCCTTCAACAAGGTGAAGAGGCATTGAAGACTGGCATCAGAATAGAGGCAAAAGGCAAACAACATGCCAAGAGCACAATGAAAGAACAATATGGGAAAAGCCAGAATAACTCTACACCAAACTCTACAGAGCATGTGCAGGACTCCTACAATGGGATCTCCCTAGAGGTAACCCAGGACAGAGATCATAGAATAACAATCACAGATATATACGAAGAAATCATATAACTAAGGGGAGAGAATGAAAACCTCATAAAAGACGTAGAGGGAGACAATGATAAACTTTGGAAAGAACTAAAAGGAGAAAATGACAGACTCCAGAAGGAAGTGGTAACCATGAAAAGGTCCCATGCTGAAAAGAAAAAGGAAATGAATCCAAAACAAGGAACTACAAGAAAAGATTGAGAAGCTCCAAAAGGAAGTGGAAATACTAAAGAAAACACAGGATGAAATGAAAAAGAAATTGAACACTCATCCAATCCAAAGGAAAGAATGGGAAAAAAGCCTCAGAACCAAAATGGGGGAAGCAGAAAAAAAAATATCAGACCTAGAAGATACCACAGAACAACAAAAAAAGCTAAAGTAAAGACTATGAAAAATTTAAAACTACACAAGAATGGAACAACCAGGAAATATGGGACACTATGACAAAAATCAAACCTCTGCATCATATGGATAGAGGAAGTAGAAGAATCCCAAGAGAATGGTATTGACCAGATCATCACTAGAATAAAAGATGAAAATTTCCCCAAACTAAAAAAGACAAACCCATACAAATACAAGAAGCACATAGAACACCAAATAGACTAGATCAGAAAAGAAACTCCCCTCACCATATTATAGTCAAAAAGCTAGACGCCCAAAACAAAGACAAAATTCTGAAAGCAACAGGAGAAAAACAAATTAAATATAAGGGGAAACTTGTCAGAATTAGAGCTGACTTTTCAGTGCAAACTATGAAAGCAAGAAGAACGTGGACTGAACCATTCCCAGTGCTAAACGATTATAAATGCCAACCCAGGTTTCTATACCCAGCAAAAATATCAGTTGTAGTTGAAGGAAAGAGAAAAATCTTCCATGACATAAACAAGTTGAAAGAATACATGTCTTGAAAACCAACCCTTCAGAGAATATTTGAAGCAATTCAAAAGACAGAAGAGAGGAGCAACTACCCCCAGGCACCTTAAAAGAGAAATCAATAAAAGAAGAACTGCAGAAGTAGAAACATAGAGGAAAAAATGGAAATGGATAATAAGGTGAAAGGAAGCAACACAGACCTCTCAATTATAACCTAAAATATTAATGGATTAAATTCCCCAATCAAAAGGCATAGACTGAGAGAATGGATTAGGAAACACAATCCATCCATATGCTCTCTACAAAAAAAACCATCTCACCCTCAATGACAGGCACCAACTTAAAGTGAAAGGATGGAAAAAATATTCCAAGCAAATGGTACCAAAAAGAAAGCAGGTGCTGCTATTTTAATATCAGACAAAATAGACTTCAAAGTAGAAGCAATTAGAAGAGACAAAGAGGGCCATTACATGCTTATCAAAGGGAAAATTAACCATGAAGACTTCACAATCATGAATATATGTGCACCAAACTCCAGTGCACCGATCTTTGTAAATATAACTCTACAGGACCTCAAGGCACACTCATAATAGGATATTTCTATAAATATAACTCTACAGGACTCCAGCACACTCATAGTAGGAGACTTCTATACCCCACTAAGACCTTTGGACATATCAACTAGACAACGTATAAACAGAGAAATATCTGAAATGAAGAATACAATACAGGAAATGGACATCACAGACATGTTCTGAATATTCCACCTAAGCACCAGAGAATATACTTTCTATTCAGCACCCCAAGGAAACTTCTCCAAAATTGACCACATACTTGGACACAGAAAAAAACTCAACAAATACAAAAAAATGAAATAATTTCATGTACTCTATCAGACTATAGTGCAATAAAGCTCAATATCAACACCAGGATAAGCCCAGCTACCTACATGAACAATGGATACTAACAACACACTCCTGAATAATGAATGGGTCAAGGAGGAAATGAAGAAAGAAATAAAAGCATTCCTGGAACTAAACAACATTGACAGTACAACACAATAAAACCTACCGGATATTTTAAAAGCAGTCTTAAGATGGAAGTTTATAGCCCTGGGTGTCTGCATTAAAAAAAAGAGCACAAATAAATGAGCTAATACTTCAGCTAAAAACACTTGAAAACCAACAAATAAATAAACCCTAAATGCAAGAAAGGAAGAAAGAACAAAAATTAGAGCAGAAATTAATGAAATAGAAACTAAGAAAACAATACAAAAAAAAATCATTGAATCCAAAAGTTGGTTCTTTGAGAGAATAAAAAAGATAGACAGACCCCTAGCCCAGTTAACCAAAAGAAAGGAAGAGCAACTCCAAATCAGTAGAAGTCATGATAAAAGGGGAAATATCACAACAGACAATGAAAACATACATACGATCATATGGGAATACTTCAAAAACCTGTACTCCAATAAGCTTGAAAAACTAATAGAAATGGATGAATATCTGCAATATGGGGAATCGACAAAGCTAAACCAAGAAGAAATTGACAGCTTAAACAGACCCATAATATATGAAGAAATGGGAAATGTAATAAGAGACCTCCCAACTAAAAACAGCCCAGACCCAGATGTTTTCACATCAGAATTCTAAAAAAAACATTTAAAGAGGACTTACAACCATCATTACTCAAACTGTTCAGAAGTATACAAGCAGAGGAAAACCTCCCAAATTCCTTCTATGAAGCTAGCATCACTCTAATACCAAAACCATGCAAGAATGCAACCAAAAAAGAGAATTACAGACCCATTTCATTAATGAACTCAGATGCAAAAATTATCAACAAAGTACTTGCAAACTGTATACAGACACAGATCAAAAACATCATCCACCATGATCAAGTTGGATTCATACCAGAGATGCAGGCATGATACAACATACAAAAATCAGTATGTATCATAAAACACATAAATGGACTGAAGGACAAAATCCACACGATCATCTCAACTGATGAAGAAAAAGCTTTTGAGAAAATACAGCAGCCCTTCATGATTAAAATACTAGAGGGAATAGGACTGGAAGGATCATTCCTCCAAAAAAAATCAAAGCCATATAAAAGAAACCCACAGCCAGTATCATCCTAAATGGAGAAAAGTTAGAAGGATTCCCCATAAAGTTAGAAACCTGGCAAGGCATGTCCTTGTTGCCACTCCTCTTCAATATAGTGCTTAAAACACTGGCTAGAGCAATAAATCAAGAAAAAGAAATTAAAGGAATACTAACTGGAAAAGAGGAAGTCAAACTATCCCTTTTTGCAGACAATAACATAGTTTACTTAAAGAATGCTATAAACTACACCAGAAAACTCCTAGAAATGATTAAGAGTTTCAGTAAAGTGGTGGGATACAAAATTAACCTAGAAAAATCAGTAGCCTTTCTGTACACCAATAACAAGCAACTGAAGAAGGAATACAAGGAGACCTTCTCAATCACAATAACCTCAAATCAATAAAATAACTAGTAATAAACATAACCAAAGACACCAAAGATCTCTACAACAAAAATTATAAACTCCTGAAGAAGGAGATTGAAGAAGACATCAGAAGATGGAAAGATCTCCCATGCGCATGGATTGGAGAAATTAATACAGTAAAAATGCGAATTCTGCCCAAATTAATATACCAATTCAATGCAATTACAATTAAAATCCCCAAGACATTCTTCACAGGCTTGGAAAAAAATTCTTAAATTCATATGGAACAAAAGACCCCGAATAGCCAAAGCAACCCTGAGTGAAAGGAGTAATACATGGGGGAATTTCTAATGCAAAGATCAAACAATACTACAAGGCAGTCATAAAAACAGCCTGGTATTGGCACAAAAACAGACCTGTAGACTAATGGAACAAAACTGAAGACCCAAACTTGAGCACACTCAATATAGGAAAGACACCATCTTCAGCATATGGTGTTGGCAAAACTGGATCACCATTGTAGGAGAATAAAATTAAACACCTTCCTCTCACCCTGTACAAAAGTCAACTCCAAATGGATCAAAGGCCTCAATTTGAAACCCAAAACTCTGAAGGTGTTAGAAGAAAATGTTGGCAGTAACTTACAAGACATAGGCATAGGAAAAAACTTTCTAAATCAGATAGCAGCTGCACTGGAAATAAGGTTGTCAATTGATAAGTGGGACCTAATTAAACTCAAAAAATTCAGTACAGTGAAAAAAACAATCAGGGAAGTGAAGAGAAAACACACAGAGTGGGAGGAAACCTTTCTCAGTGATGCATCTGACAGAGTGTTAACTTCCAGAATATATAAACTACTCAAAAAATAAAGTAAGAAAATAAATGACTCACTCAAAAGATGGAGTAAAGAACTTAGCAGAGACTTCACAAACAAGGAAATAGAGATGGCTGAAAAACATCTTAAAAAGTGTTCAACATCACTAATAATTAAGGAAATGCAAATTAAAACCACTTTAAGGGCTGGAGAAATGGCCTAGCAGTTAAGAGCACCAACCACTCTTTCAGAGGACCCAGGTTCAATCCCCAGCACCCACATGGAGGCTGAGAACCGCCTGAAACTCCAGTTCCAGGGGAATCCAACACCCTCTTCTGACCTCTGCAGCATTGCAAAACACGGGTGCACAAACCTACATGCAGACAGTACATTCATACATATAAATAAATAAAATTAAATCAATAAAAGAAAAGAAAAGAAAATCTGAAAGATGTAAATAAAAATGTTAAAAAAAAAACACTTTAAGATATCATCTCAACCTTATAAGGCTGGCTAGGATCAAGAAAACAAATGATACCAAATGCTGGAGAATGTGTGGGGAAAGGGGAACACTCATCCACTGCTTGTGGAAATGCAAACTTTTACAACCTCTATGGAAAGCAGTGTGGAGAACCCTTTAAAGACTCAAAATGAGCCTACCACTTCTGGGTGTATATCCATCAGACTCTTCCTACCATAGAGATATATGTTCAGCCATGTTTACTTTAGCTCTCTGCACAACAGGGAGGAGCTGGAACCAACCCAAGTGCCCCTCTATAGAGGAGTGGATAGAGAAAATGTGGTGCATCTACATAATGGAGTTCTATGCAGAGGTAAATAAAGATGACATTATGAAATTTTCAGGTAAATGGATGGAGCTACAAGATTTTATGCTAAGAGAAGTAACACAGTTCCAGAAAAACAAAAGGTAAATGGTATCCCTCACCTGTGGATGCTAGTAACAAGTACCCAGTTGCAGGACAAACTGATCAACATTAATGTTATATTGCTCATGATCTGAAAACAACTGTGCTCTTATATTGTGAATCCCTACACAGGTTCTAGAATTAACCTACCATTTATTTTCAGACCTTGGATTTTTGGTATATGATGGAAGGTATGTATGAATCTTTTAGAGTAATATAAAATTAAAATGGAAAAATGTGAATCAAGAAATATTATATGGAAATAACATACAGTTTGCTTTCAAAACATACAATTTTAATATAGATGCAGTGACAGGCTGGTGCAACTTAGCCTTTCTGGGTGCTTAAAGACCATACATAACACCCATACCAATTTGGCACAGGGACCTCCTCAGGGATAACTTTGTTCCTTACACTCAGAGGTCAACCAAGTCTTAGAGGATTATGCATGGGGGTATCTCTTGAAATGTCCTGCAAATGTGGGTCACCAGTCTTCCTGTTCAGGGAGGTCTTGGAGAGCCACTAATGGGACTTCAGCTAGTGTCCTGTCTATAAAGAAAAAAAGTCTGCTCATGCTTCAGACCTGATTTTGTTGTCAAGTGATGGAAGTGGTAAATGAAATGTTGTAAGGAGCAAGGGGCTTCTGCCCTCCTCTCCCCTCAAAAATCCCCGAGAGACCCCTGACTACCAAATCCTCAACTGACCTCAAGAAAACAAAAACCTCGGTTAATCTGGGCTAACTGTGTGGCCTTAATCTTCCAAAAGGAAAGTAAAACCAGAAATAAATAATCAGTAAGACCAGAGAAACTGTACTGCAGACATAAAACTTGAGATCTTAGTAAAAAGACAAAAAGAAAAAAGAGAACACTGTTGTTTGTCCTGTCTTCAATTCTCACTGGCAAGTGCATCTACTCTGTAGCTGCAACTGCTTTTACCACTCCTCAAAGATATGAGACGCAGCCTTTTAACCTTCCAATATGGACTGAAGACTCATGTCTCTCCAAAAATCATCCAAACCTTCAATGCCAGATGGGGACTACTGACATACCCAGTTTGTGGACTAAGCAGCTAAGGGGATTTCAGCATCATCAGAGTATAGACTGTCATTGTTGGACTACCTGGGCTATATCACTGTGGCCAGTACAGAGGGATCAAGACAGGATGTACGCTTACTGGACTTCATTTGGGGCACCGTGGGAGAGAAAGACCCCAGTGTGGAGCACAAGGGCAAAAGTGATGATTGTTTGGGCTTGCCGAGGAGGAACTTTTGAGCAATTCCTTAAGAAAAAATGTGACAGTGTTTTAATAAAAAAAAATTCCTCACATCGTGCAGGGTAATATCGTGTATTGTATGCTATATATTTGTGCATATATATAGTATATAGTACTATATATAGTATGAGTATATAAGTTAGTGTATATATATTACAAGTTAGAGGGAACAACAGCGAGCAAGCAAAAGAAAACTTGGAAAAACTGCCTAGAAAATTTTCAGAAAAGAATTGTTAAGATATTATGAATGTAATCTGAGGGACGTGCAGGTGGGGTGGGGGGAATGGAAAGGAAGGTGACTTCTAATTACAATTAGCGAATGCTGTAGTTGATTTATTGGACAAAGTTTAATAAGAAAAATAATAAAAAGAAAGAAAGGGAGGCATGCATGACTATGGAAATAGAGTCCCTCAAGCTCCTGGGACTTCACTACTGAATCTATAGCAATGATGTCATGCATGCACACGACCCATCGCAAATTTCAAGCCACAGAAGCAGCCCAGTTTCCATGAACTGGTGAAAAGGGCATAGTGCCCAATCTTAGCCCAATAGAATGGATTAGCAGGGCTCGTTACTATTGGCTGAGGAAGCCGGACTCTTCTTTAAAAGGGGAAGGGACTCTAGATAGGTCAACTAGAAACATGGGATTGGCATGTCCACTAAGAGGATGTCTGTAGACGAACATACTTTGGACTCAATAAGCCTTAACACAAATGATAGAAAATATGAATAAATAAAAAAAAAAAAAGGGTGTTTTTTTTTTTTTGGGGGGGACCCGCCGCGCGTTATGACTGGGAAATTTTTATGACATATGTAGAGAAGGGATCTAAGATTGTTTCGTACGAGAATGGTGTCTGTAGTGAGGATTGCAACAAAAAGTTAGAATAGAAAATTAAAACATAATAGGAAATTCTTACCATGAGAGAGCAAAACAAAAAGATATGGGGCGGATCATGTCCTTCGCAACGGGCGCCTGCACTTAGGAAGCAGAGGAAATTAGGTATTGATGAGAGCAAGGCCAGGTCTCCATGGTGAATCCTAGGCTAGCTGGGCCTACAAGGGGAAACCACCTTTGGACTCCAAAACAAACCCCCAGGCAAACAAACAAACAACCGGTTCCCTCAGTCACCTGAGTAACATACTTTCTCCAAAATGTTTGAACCGCTTAAACTTCCACAAACCTACCAACAAGCGGAGACTCTGTGGTTAATTACCTGAGCTTATAGTGGACACTTCTCATCCAAGCCTCAGTCATGAGATCCTATCAGACTTTAATGCTGCACTCAATACAGCAGAACCATGTGATAGTGGATTTATAATATTTAATATACAAATGAAAATATATGTTTTCCCTCCAACATGGTTTTCTCCTCGATAGTTCGTGCCCAAAGGCAAGGTCGTGGACATCAGACCATGTAATAACTGTGGATAAACCAGCGTCCAATAAAATCCTATATTAACTAAACCGTGGGCACTTTTCATGGAAGGGCCACTGTAACTAGAGGGTGTAAATGATGTCACCTTTTATTTCTGAGTGAAAGGCAGGTCACACAGTGTAGAATGAGAACAGATATAAATGCCCCAATAGTTACTCAAATCTGATAAGTCCCTGGCTGCTGACAAGAGCTAGTTCCCAGGGAGCCAAGGAGGACCTGAGGAGAGAAGCATTTATACATTTTATCTGTACTCCTAAAACTGAGGAAGTTTGATCTATGGGAACCAGCAATGTTTTTTTTTTTTTTTTTTTTTTTTTTTTTTGCCCTGCATCTTTGAGAAGGGACTTGAGGCCTAAAGAAGTTCCTGCAAGAGAATAATATAAGAGGAAGATAGGATATACTGTAGATGTGAGCAACCCAGATATGAACCATTAGGGAACAGCAACACAGAGCTACGAGGAGATGAGCTCAAGCCGTTAAAAAGGCAATGACTGCTCTTACAGAGGACGCCAGTTCAATCCCCAGAACGCCACATGGCGCTAAAAAACAGTCTTTCACCACACACTCGCATTCCAGGGAACTCCGACATCGTTTCTGAACTCTGGTGGCCACTTGGCAAAGGTACATGGGGGTGCACACAAACCTACAAGCAGACAGGACACTCATAAATATCGAAAAAAGTTTTTAAAAAAAGAACAGTAACAGACAGCAGCAGAGATATACCGTGTGTGTTAGTGTTTGTAGTAGGCCATGCATATCATATGTTTCTTTTTCCATATGTTTGTGTTTGAGTACAGTGGAATTTAAAAACAAGATGAAAGCGGAATTTATGTGTACAATAGGTTTTAACCCGATAATTAACCCCTATGTTCCCTCATCTCTGGGTTCTTATGTTTTTTTTAATTTTCCTGTTCAATCACCCACGAACTACATAGTTCGTATCCTGCGAGAATAGTAACTTCTGTTCTATGAAGCTTTTCTTCCTTTTTCTGTTAATNTACTAAACCTGCGCAATATAGATATGCATACTTTGATATAATACAAGTTAGAGGGAACAACAGCAGCAACAAAAGAACTTGAAAAAACTCTAGAAAATTTCAGAAAAAGATGTAAGATATATATGTCAGACTGCAAGGACTCAGGTGGGGTGGGGGGAATGGAAAGGAAAGTGACTCTAAATTCAATTGCGAAATGCTGTATGATTTATGGAAAAGTTTAATAAGAAAAAATAAATAAAAAGAAAGAAAGGGAGGCATGCATGACTATGGAAATAGAGTCCCTCAAGCTCCTGGGACTTCACTACTGAATCTATAGCAATGATGTCAGCATGCACACGACCCATGCAAACTCAAGCACAGAAGAACCCAGTTCATAACTGTGGAAAGGGGCAGTAGTCCCCAATCTTAGCCAAAGAATGATTAGCAGCTCTTACTATTGGCTGAGGAAAAGCCGATCTTCTTAAAGGAAGGGACTCTAGATAGGGTAACTAGAACACAATGGATGGGCATTCACTAAGGGATGTCTGTAGACACTAACTTGACTCAATAAGCCTTAACACAAATGATAGAAAGTATTAATTCCAGTGAGGTGGACTACTGGATTATGACAATGTAGAAGGGGATCTAAAGATGTTTAAAATGTTCTGTATGAGATTCACAAAAGTTAAATAGAAATTAAAAATAAAAAATTCTTCATGAGAAACAAACAAAAAATATGGCATCTGTCCTTCAATCCCTGCACTTAGGAAGCAGAGGAAATTAGGTATTGATGAGAGCAAGGCCAGGTCTCCATGGTGAATCCTAGGCTAGCTGGGCCTACAGGGAAACCCTGACTCAAAAACAAACAAGCAAACAAACAAACAACCGGTTCCCTCAGTCACCTGAGTAACATACTTTCTCCAAAATGTTTGAACCGCTTAAACTTCCACAAACCTACCAACAAGCGGAGACTCTGTGGTTAATTACCTGAGCTTATAGTGGACACTTCTCATCCAAGCCTCAGTCATGAGATCCTATCAGACTTTAATGCTGCACTCAATACAGCAGAACCATGTGATAGTGGATTTATAATATTTAATATACAAATGAAAATAATGTTTTCCTCAACATGTTTCTCTCAAATATTCGTCAAAGCAGTCTGACATCAGACCATGTAATCTGTGATAAACAGCTCCCAATAAAATCATATAACTAACTGCACTTTTCATGAGCCACTGTAACTAGAGGGTGTAAATGATGTCACCTTTTATTTCTGAGTGAAAGGCAGGTCACACAGTGTAGAATGAGAACAGATATAAATGCCCCAATAGTTACTCAAATCTGATAAGTCCCTGGCTGCTGACAAGAGCTAGTTCCCAGGGAGCCAAGGAGGACCTGAGGAGAGAAGCATTTATACATTTTATCTGTACTCCTAAAACTGAGAAGTTTGATATAGGGAACCACAGTTTTGTTTTTTTTTTTTTTTTTTTGATTTTTTGCCTGCATCCTTGTGAGAAGAAGACTTAGCCTAAAGAAGTCCTGAAGAGAATATATAAGGAAGATAGGATATATAGATGTGACAACCAGATGATGACATTAAGAACAGCACACAGGGGAGCTAGAGAGATGGCTCAGCGGTTAAAAGCAATGACTGCTCTTACAGAGGACCTGGATTCAATTCCCAGAACCCACATGGCAGCTAAAAACAGTCTTTCACTCCAGTTCCAGGGGAATCCGACATCGTCTTCTGACCTCTGTGGCATTGCAGGACATGGGTGCACAAACCTACAAGCAGACAGTACACTCATAAATATAAAAAAATTTTTTAAAAAGAACAGTACACAGGAAATATACGTGTGTGTGTGTGTTTGTGTAGCATGCATATATATGTTTCTTTCCATATGTGTGTTTGAGTACAGTGGAATTTAAAAACAAGATGAAAGCGGAATTTATGTGTACAATAGGTTTTAACCATATTAACCCCATGTTTCCCTCCATCTCTTTCTTATTTTTTTTTAATTTTCCTGTTCAATCACCCACACAACTTCTGGTTCTTCTTTTCTTCTTTTTTCTGTTTTCTTTTTATCCCTGTGAATGTATTCAAAGGTGCATGGGAACTCTAAGGTATCAGGTATTAAAAGCATCAAATCACAAAGACTTACAGGTCGTTGGGAATCTCTTGGTGGGTGCTGGCAACTTACCTCACATCTAGAAGAAGAGGAAGCAGTCTTTTCAACTGAGCCACCTCTCCAATTATCTCTCCCTTTTTTAACATCATGCTGAGTCAAATTATTCTTGTCCATCTGCACTTGCATATGGGACCACTTCCTGAAACATGCCAAGGGTACCACCTCTTAAGAAAACTGACTTTCACAGGAGTATCCAACCCCTGTGGCTTCCAGCCCAGGGTTCCCAGAGCACCTAAGGCCAGTTGCTTCTGGTGCAGGGTTCCACAACTATCTGAGCCCTGTTGCTTCCAGCCCGGGCTTCCAGGACCAATCCGAGCCCAGTCATTTCTGGTGCAGGTTGAATGACAGCCAAGGCTTCTCCACAGGTGGGTTCCAGGACCATTCCAGCCCAGTTGATTCCAATCCAGGGTTCCAGGATCATCCCAAACTCGTGGTGCAGGGTTCCAGAACCATCCTATATCCATTGTTTCCAGCACAGGGAGAGTGACAGGCCAGGCTTCTTGGTAGGCAGGTTCCAGGACCATCCCTGCCCAGTCGCTTATGGTGCAGGGCTCCATGACAATCTGAACCCCATTGCTTCAGGTGCAGGGTCTCTGGAGCTGCTCCAACTTCCAGACAGGATCTGATAAGGGCCAACAGAACTGCTGGCGACAGGATTGGGCAGTCAAAAATCAGTGCTTCCCATCCCCCTTATGGCTGTTCCAGTGAGAACAGAGAAGCCACAAAGTAAAAGAAGAGACAGCAAACTTTCCAAACTAGAGAAACAGGCCTTCAACCAAATGAAGAAGCACTTGAATTTCGCATCAGATTATAAACAACAAATCAAACCCACATGCCAAGAACACAAAGGAAAATCAAGAACATGAGTAAAGCAAATAATTAATCCCCACCAAAATCTGAGTCCTATAGGAGACTCCAACAATGAGTTCTCCCTGGAGATAATGCAGTACTCTGATCTTTTTTTTTTAATTTATTTTTGTATGTGTGTGGATGTACTGTCTGCATGTAGGTTGGTGCACCCCTGTCCTGCAATGCCACAGAGGTCAGAAGAGGGTGTCGGATTTCCCTGGAACTGGAGTTAAAGACGGTTCTTAGCCACCATGTGGGTGCTAGGGATTGAACCCAGGTCCTCTGCAAGAGCAGTCTGCACTTTTAACCACTAGACCATTTCTCCAGCCCCAGGACACAGATATTAAAAGAATAATAGACATAATCAAAGAAATCAAGGGCAAGAATGGCAAACCGTGAGTGAAGTGGAAACACTGAAAAGATCCCACGCTGAAATTAAACATGAAACCAACCAGTGAATCAAGGATCTAGAATGAGAGAATGACAAACTCCAAAGGGAACAGGAAATGCTAAAGAAATCACAGGTTGGAAATGAAAAATAGAAGTGCAAACTCATTCAATCATCAGGAAAAGATGGGATGAAAGCCAGAAGACTGTGGACCAAAATACTCCCAGTACTAAATGACTATAGATGCCAACCCAGATTTCTATACCCAGCAAAAATGTCAATTATAGTTGAAGGATAAAGAAAAACCTTTCCTGACTTAAACAAGATGAAAGAATTCATGTCCAGAAAACCAATACTTCAGAAAATACTCAAAGCAATTCAAAGATCAGAGGAAAGGGGCAACTATCCCCAAGTAGCTAGAGATAGTATTGAATAAAAGCATAACTTTGGAATACCAACCTAGACCAAGAACTCAAACAAAAAATAAAATAAAAGGAAGCAGCACACATCTCTCAATAATAAATTTAATATTGATGGGTTAACCCCCCCCAATCAAAAGACATAGACTAAGAGAATGGATTAAGAAACAAAACCCATCCACATGCTGTCTATCAGAAGCCCATCTCACACACAAGGATAGGCACCAACTTAAAGTGAAAAGATGGGAAAAAATATTCCAAACAAATGGCAAAAATGTAAATAGGGGTTCTTATTCTAATATCGGACAAAATGGACTTCAAAGTAAACTAATCAGCATAGACAAAGAGGGCCATAACATCCTTATCAAAGGAACAATTAACCATGAGGTTTTCAAAATCATGAATAAATATACACTAAACTCTGGTGCACAAAACACAATTTTACAGGACATCAAGGCACAGATTAATGCCAGCACACTAATAGTGGGGAATTTAAATACCCCACTGAGCCCTAGATAGGTCAACTGGACAAAGAATAAACAGAGACACTTCTGAACTGAACAATACAATATACCAAATGGACCTCAAATAAATACCAAATATTCCACCCAAACAACAGAGAATATACTTTCTACTCAGAACCCCATGGAACATTCTCCAAAATCGACCACATACTGGGTGACAGAAGAAACCTCAACAAATACAAAAGGATTGAAATCATTGCATGCATTCTATCAGACCACAGTGCAAGAAAGCTCAATGTCAATACAAGAATAAGCCCTACAATCTACAAGAACACAGAGAGTCAAAACAGCACACACCTGAATAAATAATGGGTCAAGGGAGAAATAAAGAAAGAAATAAAAACATTCCTGGAACTAAAGAAAAAAGAAAATACAACATGGCAAAACCTATGGGATATATTAAAAGCAGTCCTAAGAAGGAAGTTTCCAGCCTTCAGTGCCTGCAATAAAAAAGCAGAAAGAGAACAAATAAACAAACTGACATTACAGCTAAAAACACTTGAGAGACAACAACAAATGAAACCTAAACCCAACAGACAGGAAGAAATCACAGAAATTCGAACAGAAAGTGAAGAAATAGTAACAAAGAAAACAACACAAAAAAATCCATGAAACCAAAAGCTGATTCTTTGAAAGGATAAATAAGATAGATGGACCTCTAGCCCCATTAACCAAAAGAAATAAAGAGCAATTTCAAATCAATAGTATTCATGATGATAAGAGAAACATCACAACAGACAATAAAAAGATCCAGACAATCATGCAATAATAGTTATAAAACCTATCCTCTATTAAATTTGAAAACATAAGAGAAATAGATGAATATGTAAAATCCTGAAATTCTCCAAAGCTTAACCTAGAAGAGATTGACAGCTTAAACAGACCCATAATAATGAGGAAATTGAAAATGTAATAGGAAACCTCTCAAGTAAAAGAAGCCCAAGCCCAGATGGTTTCATGGCAGAATTCTATAAAACATTTAAAGAGGAATTATGACCATTATTACTCAACCTGTTCAGAGGGATACAGGCAGAGGGAAACCTCCCAAATTCCTTCTACAAAGCCAGCATCACTCTAATACCAAAACCAAACAAAGAAACAACTGAAATGAAAACTATAAATCATTCTCATCCATAATGACCAAGTTGGTTTCATATGAGTGATGCAGGGATGGATCAACATACATAAATCAATAAATATCATAAAACACATAAATGGACTGAAAGACAAAAATAACACCATCAAAACAATTGATGCAGAGAAAGCCTTTGACCAGATCCAGCATCCTTTCATCTTTAAACTTCTAGAGGGATTTGGACTGAAGGGAACATTCCTAAGTATAACCAAAGCCATACACAAAAAACCCACAGTCAACATCATCTAAAATCGAGATAAATTAGAAGCATTCACCCCCTATCACCACTTCTGTTCAATATAGTGAGTGAAAAAGCTTGCTAGGGCAATAAGGCAAGAAAGAGAAATTAAAGGAATTTTAATTTTAAAAGAGGAAGTCAAACTATCCCTCTTTGCAGAAGATATGATTGTTTACCTAAGGGATGCTATAAACTTTGCCAGAAAACTCCTAGAAATGATTAAGAATTTCAGTAAAGTGGCAGCATACAAATTTAACCCAGAAAAATCAGTAGCCATTCTTTAAACCAACAACAAGCAACTGGAAAGGAGTACAAGAAAACCTTCCCACCCATAATAGCTACATAAATAAATAAATAAATAAATAAATAAATAAATAAATAAATAAATAAATAAAATACCTGGGAGCAAACTTTAGCAAAGATACCAAAGATCTCTACTATAAATGTTTTAAACTCCTGAAGAAGGAGTTTGAAGAATACAGCTGAAGATGCAAAGACCTCCCATGCTCATGGATCATAAATATTAACATAGTAAAAATGTCCATTCTACCCAAATTAGTATGCAGATTTAACACAATCCCAATTAAAAACCTCAAGAGATTCTTCACAGACTTGAAAAAAGTCCTTAAATTCATATGTAAAAACAAAAACAAAAGACACTGAATAGCCAAAGTGACTCTGATTGAAAAGTGTAATACAAGGGGGAATCAATATATCAGACTTCAAACTATATTACAAGATTATAGTCATAAAAAACACCCTGGGACTGGCACTAAAACAAACCTGTAGACCAATGGAACAAAACTGAAGATCCAAACTTGAGCTATTTCAGCCACCTCATATTCAACAAAGGGGCAAAAAGACTCAATGGAAGAAAGACACCATCTTCAGCAAATGGTGCTGCCAAAACTGGATCAGCATTTGTAGAAGAGTAAAATTATACCCCTACCTCTCACCCTGTACAAAAGTCAACTCCAAATGGAACATAGACCTCAACATTAACCCAAAACTCTGAAGATTATACAAGAAAATGTTGGCAGCAACCTACAATATAGGTGTAGGAAACTTTCTATATCAAACAGCAGCTGCACAGAAAATAAGGTCAACAAGTTACAACTGAGATCTCATTAAACTTGAAAGTTTCTGCACAGTGAAAGAAACAAGGAATGAAGTGAAGAGAAAACCCACAGGGTGTGAGGAAACCTTCACCAGTGATAGATCTGTTACAGCATTAATATCCAGAATATATAAAATACTCAAAAAACGAAGAAAACAAATGACTCACTCAAGAGATGGACCAAAGAACTGAAGAGAGACTTCACAAGTGATGAAATAAAGATGGTTGAGAAACGTCTTAAAAAGTGTTCAACAGTGGGCTGTCCCATTTATTCCCAGGACAATCCATGTGGAAAACACGAGCAGGAAAGCACACCACATGGACGCATGTTAAGGTCCAAATACAGAGAGAAATTTATTCCAAACGTCTGGTTATATAGACAGCATGATTCAACTCCCCTGGCCAAATAATAAACTATTCAGTTACTACATCCCACCCCCTGGGTTTGGCCAAGGAGATCCCATTGGTTCAGAATGCTACCCATCTTAACTAAATTATCCCACATCTCACCCTTTGATATTTTTTTTACTTTTTTATTTTTTCCTGAGAGACAGGTGAGCACATGGGCAAGGCTAACAACACAAAGGAACCTGAATTTTGAATAGGCAGTTGCTCAAGCCAGTTTTGAGTGCCAGGCAGTGGAGGCAGGTCAGACCTGAAACTTTATTTTCACACTAAGGCCAATTAATATCCAAAAAAAAAAAAACCAACCATGAAGAGAACCAATTGTCAATCATAAGTAATCAATGTAAGTAACATTCATGTAAAACCAGTTAGCAAGTATCTATGCCCAAATTTTGAACAATCCAAGGTTCCCATAGTCTAATTGAAGAAGATTGTGTGCACAATCATGTTGATCAAATAAGAGTCCAATCTATATTGCTGTAGTCTCACAATTTACCCCAATCTCTCCGCAGTCCTTACATTCTATCATGCCTCCTCTTCTGCAGGTTGTTCCCTAGGCTTTTGGAAACGGGCACAAGTGGGTGAGAAGCAAAACAGTCTACTTTTTCTGGAGATGTCATTTTGGACTCTAGTCTGTTCAGGTTGTTCCCCTTTTCTTGGGTTGGCAGTTTATCCAGGGGTACCTTTTTATTCCTACTAACAAAGCACAAGCAATTAGATGTACAGGCATTTTTTTAATAATTATAAAGGATTTTTATTTAAAGATTTTTTATTGATGCTTTGTGTATTTCATACATCATTTTCCAATTCAGTTCAGGCATATTTCCCTTTCCCTTTCCCCCATCCCACCCCACCCCATACCAGATCATGCATTCTACCATAACTGTCCTGCATCTTTCTCTCAGTTTTTTTTTCATTTTTTGGCAATAAGTGATAATTTATGAGTACAAGCATCCTTCATTTAAAACCAATTTGCGAGCACTTGTGCCCAAACCCACACAGCCCCTTAGTCCCACCATCCAGCAGGGGGGGCTTGTATGTTCAATCAAGTTGATCAAATGAGTGTCCAGGCTATATTGCTGTAGTTTCACCATTCACCCCAATCACAGCCCTTACATTCTACCACGCCTCCTCTTCTGGAGATTGTTCCCTAGGCTTAGAAAAGGGGCACAGGTGGATGAGAAGCAAAACAATCTACTTTCTCTGGAGCTGTTGTCTTGGACTATGGTCAATTCTGGCTGTTTCCTTTCATGGGCTGACAGTTTGTCCAGGAATAACCTTTTGATCCTACTAATGAAGCACAAGCAATTAGATATATAGGTATTTAAACAGTACTAATAGTTATGGTAGGTTACTTTGGTATAGACACGGATGTTTGGATGGTATGTTAATCCATGAATTACATTTTTTTCTGTTGAATATGACAGGATCTTACTGTGGCTTATAACATCTCCTGACCATTAGAGGGTGTAAGGTTGTTGCATCAGCTGTAGGTTAATCCATTGCTGATATCAGAGCTCTTCTGTATTAATATATTTTGCTTATTTACACAGCTTATAAATAATTTACTATTATATTTGGCTCTGAATAGAGAATTATCCTTTCACAGTTCCAATGTCTATCAGTCAATTAAAGAAAGTAGTTATACCTGTTTTATAACAAATTACCACTCTAACAGTTGGCTCTAATTTTCAGCTAGGGAATGACTTCATTACTATCATGTTTTTCTTTTTCCTATAAAAGGGAGAGGTAGGAAGTTTTCTCTGCATCTAGAAGGTAAACTTCATTAGGGCACATTATAAACAGTTATCCCAAATAGAACTCAGAGAGATGCTTGATGAATGAAGAACTCAAGAAGGAAGTGGAAACACTGGAAAGATCCCATGTTGAAAAAGATAAGGAAACCAACCAGGGAAGGAAAGAGATACAGGAAGAGATTGAGAAGCTACAAAAGGAAGTAGAAATACTAAGGAAATCAGAAGAGGAAATGAAAAAAGAAATCAAACACTCATCCAATCAAGAGGAAAGGAATGGAAAAAGCCTCAGAAGCAGAATGGAGGAGGCAGAACAAAGAATATCACACCTGGAAGATAACACAGAACATCTAAAATCCCCAAGGAAAGATTATGAAAAAATTAAAAATACACAAAAGTTTAACAACCAGGAACTGTTGGACACTATGAAAAGATCAAACCTCCACATCATAGGAATGGAGGAAGGAGAAGAATCTCAAGAGAATGGTATTGACCAGATCTTCAACAGAATAATAGATGAAAATTTCCTCAAACTAAAATAAGACAAACCAATACAAATGCAAGAAGCACATAGAACTCCAAACAGACAAGGTCAGAAAAGAAACTCTCCATGCCACATCATAGTTAAAATGCTAGATACCCAAAACTATGACAAAATCCTTAAAGCCACAAGAAAAAAACAACAAGTGACCTAGAAGGGGAACCTATCAGAATTACAACTTGACTTCTCAGTGCAAACTATGAAAGTAAGAAGAATGTGGAGCAAAGCCTTCTCAGTGTTAAAGGAAAATAGATGCCAACCCAGGTTACTATACCTAGCAAAAATGTTGATTATAGTTGAAGGAGAGAGAAAAACCTTCCATGTCATAAACAAGATGAAAGAATACATGTCCAGTAAACCAACCCTTCAGAGAATAGTTAAAGCAATTCAAAGGACAGAAGAAAGGAGCAACCATCCGCAGGCACCTAGAAAGAGAAATCAATAAAAGCATAACTGCAGAAGTAGAAACCTAAACCCAAACTGCAAATGGATAATAAGGCAAAAGGACGCAACACAAACCTATCAGTCATAACCTTAAATATTAGTGGAATAAATTCCCCAATCAAAAGACATAGACTGGGAGATTGCATTAGAAAAAAGAACCCATCAATATGCTGTCTACAAGAAGCACATCTTACCTTCAAGGACATGCACCACCTTAAAGTGAAAGGATGGAAAAAATATTCCAAGAAAATGCTACCAAAAAGAAAGCAGGTATTGCTATTTTAATATCAGTCAAAACAAACTTTGAAGTAAAAGAAATCAGAAGAAACAAAGAAGGCCATTACATTTTTATCAAAGGCACAATTCACCAAGATTTCACAATTATGATACATATGCACCAAACTTTATAAAGACAATTCTCCAGGACGAGTCACACACTAACACCAGTACACTCATAGTAGGGAACCACAATACCCCACTGAGTCCTTTGGAAAGGTCAGCCGGAAAAAGAATAAACAGAGGGACATCTGAACTGAATGATTTGATACACAAAATGGACCTTATAGACCTCTACTGAATAGTCCACCCTAATACCAGAGAATACACTTTCTACTAAGCACCCCATTGAACATTCTCCAAAATCGAACACATACTGGGACACAGAAGAAACTTCCACAAATACAAAAAGATTGAAATAATTTCATGCATTCTATCAGGCCACAGTGCAATAAAGCTCAACATCAACACCAGGATAAGCCCTATTGCCTAAAAGAACACATGTAGACTAAACATCAAACTCTTGAATAATGAATTGGTCAAGGAAGAGATAAAGAAAGAAATAAAAGCATTCCTGGAACTAAATAAAAATGACAATACAACACAACAAAACCTATGTGATACCTTAAAAACAGTAATAAGAGGGAAGTTTATAGCCCTGGGTGCCTACATTAGAAAAACAGAAAGAGCACAAGTGAATGATCTAACACTGCAGCTAAAAGCACTTGAGAGGCAAGAACGGATGAACCCTAAATGCAGCAGACAAGAACAAATAACAAAAATCAGAACAGAAATCAACCAAATAGAAACAAAAAAAAATACAAAAAAATCAATTAATCCAAAAGTTGTTTCTTTGAAAGAATAAACAAGATAGACAGATGTCTAGCCCAGTTAACCAAAAGAAAGAGGGAACAACTCCAAATCAATACAATCCCTGATGAAAAGGGAAATATCACAACAGACAAGGTGAAGATCCAGAAAATCATACGGAAATACTTCAAAAACCTATACTCTACCAAGTTTGAAATCCTAGAAGAAATGGATGAATATCTGAAATCCTGGGAATCACCAAAGCTCAACCAAGAAGAGATCACAGCTTAAACAGACCCATAATATATGAAGAAATTGAAGATGTAATAAGAAACCTCCCAACTACAAAAAAAAAAGCCCAGGCTCAGATGGTTTCATGGCAGAATTCTACAAAACATTTCAAAAAAGTCCTTCAACCATTATTACTGAAATTGATTAGAAGGATACAAACAGAGGGAATTCTCCCAAATTCCTTCTATGAAGCCAGCATCACTCTATTACCAAAACCAGGCAAAGATACAACTAAAAAGGAGAATTATAGACCCATCTCCCTAATGAACACAGATGCCAAAATTCTAAACAGGATACTGGCAAATCGCATACAGACCCACATCAAGAAGATCATCCATCATGACCAAGTTGGATTCATACCAGAGATGCAGGGATGGTTCAACATACGAAAATCAATAAACATCATCAAACACATAAATGGAATCAAAGACAAAAACCACACCATCATCTCAATTGATGCTGAAAAAGCCTTTGACAAAATCCAGCATCCCTTCATGCTTAAAGTCCTAGAAGGAATTGGATTGGAGGGATCATTCCTCAATGTAATCAAAGCCATATACAGGAAACCCACAGCCAATATCATCCTAAATGGGGAAATGACAGAAACATTCCCTTTAAAGGTAGGAACTCGGCAAGGCTGCCCCCTGTCACCACTCCTCTTCAATATAGTGCTTGAAACACTTGCTAGAGCAATAAGGCAAGAAAAGGAAATTAAAGGAGTACTAATTGGAAAAGAGGAAGTCAAGCTATCCCTATTTGCTGATGATATGATTGTTTACTTAAGGGATGCTAAAAACTCCACCAGAAAACTCCTAGAAACGATTAACAGCTTCAGCAAAGTGGCAGGATACAAAATTAACCTTAAAAAATCAATGGCCTTTCTTTACACCAAGAACAAGCAACTGGAGAAAGAATTCAAAGAGACCTTCCCACTCACAATAGCCTCAAAAACAATAAGATACCTAGGAACAAACCTAACCAAAGACACCAAAGACCTCTACAACAAAAATTTTAAACCCTTAAAGAAAGAAATTGAAGAAGACCTCAGAAGATGGAAAAACCTCCCATGCTCATGGATTGGGAAAATTAACATTGTAAAAATGTCCATTTTACCAAAACTCTTGTATAGATTTAATGCAATCCCAATCAAAATCCCCAAGAGTTTCTTCACAGGCTTGGAAACAAAAGTTCTTAAATTCATTTGGAAAAACAAAAGACCCCGAATAGCCAAATCAATCCTGAGTGAAAAGAGCTACACAGGAGGGATCTCTATACCAGATTTTAAACTATACTACAGGGCTATAGTCATAAAAACAGCCTGGTACTGGCACAAAAACAGACCTGTTGACCAATGGAACAAAACCGAAGATCCAAATCTGAGCACATACAATTTCAGCCATCTCATATTTGACAAGGGGGCCAAGAAACCACAAAGGAGAAAAGACAGCATCTTCAGCAAGTGGTGTTGGCAAAACTGGATCACCACTTGTAGAAGAATGAAATTAAACCCCTACCTCTCTCCCTGTACAAAAGCCAACTCCAGATGGATTAAAGGCCTCAATGTGAAACTCCAAACTCTGAAGGCTATAGAAGAAAAAGTTGGCAGCAAACTACAAGACATAGATGTAGGAAAAGTCTTCCTAAATCAGACAGCAGCTGCACAAGAATTAAGGTTGACAATTGTGGTGGTTTGAATGAGTGTCCCCCATAGGCTTTAAGTGTTCAGACATTTGTATACAGTTGGTGGCACTGTTCTTGGAGGTCTTAGAAGGTGTGGCCGTGCTGGAGGAAGCATGTCACCGGGGGCAGGCTTAGTGACTTTAACAGGCCTTGTGGTCTCCTATTGCTCTCTCTGCTTCATGTGCTCTTTGCAAGATTTGACCCTCAGCTTGCTGCTCCAGATTGAGCCACCATGCCTCCCGCCACAATGGACTCTAATTCCCTGGAACCATCAATCATAAGCTCAAATAAGCACTTCTTTTTATAAGTTCCTTGGTCATGGTGTTTTATCACAGCAACAGAAAACGGACTTATACAGTTATTTGGTACCAGAAGTGGGATGTTGGCTGTGAAGAACCTGACCATGTGGATGTTTGGAGAAATGTGGAAGATTTTGGAACTTTGGGCTAGAAACGCTGTTGACTACTGTAAGCAGAGCTTAATGGGCCATTCTAGTAGAAGCCTGGAAGAAAGCATGGCTGCAAAAAATGTAGTTCCAGAGGAAAATAAAGACTTAGGCAGCAACTGGGATATTTTGATAAAGAGTCTGGCAGCAGTTTGTCCACAGCCCAAATGCTTGCCTGCTGCTAAGTTGAAAAGCAATGGACTAATGTCTTTGGCAGAGGATATTTCAAGACAGACTAATGTAGAAATGGTGGCATGGCTTTTAATGGTGAATGTTGTGCAGATCTACAGTGAAGAAGAGCAGATGGGGCAGAAAGAAATGCAGAATGTACAGTTTGGATCTGAAAAACCCCACTAGGAAGATTAAAGGTGGGGCCAAGGCATGTGAAGGAGAGGCTCACTTTCATAGGGAGAATAAAGTGATTAAGGAGAGGCCTAGATATTTACAAGTAAGCAACAGAATCAATACCTTCAGGGCAAGACCACATCCAGCTAATCCTCCAAAAAGTCCAGGGCAGAGAAAAATTGCAAATGTGGTTAAAGTAGGAGAGAGTCCATCCCCAACTTGCAGCCAGATTCAGCAATTTCATTCACATGGTGCTGGTTTTTGAGGCACGAAGGATGCAAGAGTGAAGGGGTCATCAGTTCTTCCTCCATGGTTTCAGAGAGCCACAGAGGCCAGGCAGAGTGCAGCAGGGGAGTCCCTGAATAAAGAAGGCCCTGATAGACCACTGTGTGAAGTTGTGAATGTGAAGCCTGGTTGGCAGCAGAGACCCCAAGAAGACATTTTAGATGCCAGACCTGTGAGATATTTGCCAAGGAGAGCTGTATACAAGGAGTGGTACCAGAATAAGAAAGAGATGTATGTTGCAAGCAAAGCTGGAAGAGCTGAGCCATCTAAGCCCTTTGGAAGTCAAGTCCCAGAAGTCGCACATGGAGTTACTGGACTTGGTGTTTGCCCTGCAGGCTTTCGGTCTTGTTTTGGTCCAGTATTTCCTCACTATGCCTCTATTCCTCCCTTTTGGAATGGGAATGTGTATTTGGTTCCACTGTACATTGGGAGTATGTAATTTGTTTTTTGATTTTACAGGAGTTTACAGTTTAGGAGATTGGCTTGAGTCTCAGAAGAGATTTTGGACTGTAGACTTTTGAATGGCATTGAAACTGGTAAAGACTATGGGGACTTTTAAGGGTGGACTAAATGCATTTTGTATTTTATATGGTCAGGAGCCTATGGGGACCAGGGATTGGAATGTGGTGGTTTGCATCAGTGTCCCCCGTAGGCTTTGAGTGTTCAGACATTTGTCTCCAGTTGGTGGCACTGTTCTTGGAGGTCTTAGAAGGTGTGGCCGTGCTGGAGGAAGTATGTCACTGGGGACAGGCTTAGTGAGTTTAACAGGCCTTGAGGTCTCCAGTCACTCTCTCTGCTTCCTGTGCTCATTGTGAGATGTGACGCTTGGCTTGCTGCTCCAGATCCAGCTGCCATGCCTCCTGCCACAATGGACTCTAATTCCCTGGAACCGTCAATCGTAAGCTCAAATAAACTCTTCCTTTAATAAGTTCCTTGGTCATGGTGTTTTATCACAGGAACAGAAAAGTGACTAATACAATTGACAAATGGGACCTCATTAAACTCAAAAGCTTCTGTACCTCAAAAGAAACAACCAGGGAAGTAAAAAGAAATCCCACAGAGTGGGAGGAAACCTTCACCACAGAAACATGTGACAAAGCATTGATTTCCATAATATATAAACTATTCAAAAAACAAAGAGGAAAGAAAAAAAAATGACCCACTCAATAGATGGAGCAAAGAGCTGATCAGAGACTTCACAAGTGAGGAATTAGAGATGGCTGAGAAACACCTTAGTAAGTGTTCACCATCACTAATGATTAAGGAAATGCAAATCAAAACCACATTAAGATATCATCTTATTCCAATAAGACTGGATAGGATCAAGAAAACAAATGATAACAAGTGCTGTAGAGGTTTTGGGGAAAGGGGAACACTCATCCACTGCTGGTGGGAATGTAAACTCGTACAGCCACTATGGAAAGCAGTGTGCAGAACACTTGGAAGACTTGGAATGAACTTGCCACCCGACCCAGCCATACCACTCCTAGGCATGTACCGTCATGACTCACCCCACCGCAGAGATACATGCATAGCCATGTTTATTTCAGCTCTCTTCACAGTACCAAGGAGCCAGAACCAACCCAAGTGCCCCTCAACTGACAAGTGGATAGAGAAAATGT
The DNA here is from genome assembly GCA_009823505.1 of Rhizomys pruinosus. Lineage (NCBI taxonomy): Eukaryota > Metazoa > Chordata > Mammalia > Rodentia > Spalacidae > Rhizomys > Rhizomys pruinosus. The sequence continues at coordinate 905,183 of VZQC01002498.1, forward strand.
GGTACATCTACACAATGGATTTCTATGCAGCAGTGAAGAAAGGTGACATCATGAGCTTTGCAGGAAAATGGCTGGAGCTAGAAGACATCATGCTGAGTGAAGTAACACAGTCCCAGAAATACAAACGACAAATGGTATCCCTCATCTATGGAGGCTAGTACCAATTACCTCGTTGTAAGTATTTCTTGTACATGGCCCCTTGAGCTTTTGTCCAAGCAGTTGAGAGTGATGCATATTGGAAACAACAACAACAACTACAGAACGGACTGCATCAAAAAACTGACTGAAACAGTGAACTTCTGCTCAAAACAGTCAACTTCTGGGGCTGGAGAGATGGCTTAGCGGTGAAGAGTGCCGACCGCTCTTACAGAGGACCCGGGTTCGATCCCCTGCACCCACATGGCTGCCGAGAACCGTCTGAAACTCCAATTCCAGGAGAACTCCAGTTCCAGGGGAATCCGACACCGTCTTCTGACCTCTGTGGCATTGCACGACACGGGTGCACAAACTTGCATGCAGATAGTACGTTCATGCACATACAGAAATAAATAAATAAATAATAAAAAAAAAACAGTCAACTTCCACATGGAGAATATTGAGAAAGACAGAAATAGATGAAAAGCATGTTTGGCAGAATACATGAGCTCTATTGGAGTGGGGGGATAGGGTGGGCGACACAGGTCTAGATTTGATAATCTTGTACAAAATATAAGTAAAAAATAAGAACTGAAGTCAGGCAAAAAAAAAAAAAGATGCAACTCATTTCTTGCACCATGATTTATATTACTTGCCTGTGTTCGATTGCTCCTAAAAGCTGCATAATATTCCATTGGTCAAATGTACCACATTTTCATTATTAAATCATCAGGATATAGGCATCTATTTTTTTCATTACCTGGTTATTGTGCATAAAGCAATAATGAACACAGATAAGGACGTACCTCTATAGTAATGACTTAATCCTTTGGGAGTATGTGTGAGAGTATGATAACTGCATTATGTGATAGATCTATGTGCAGCTTTTTGAGGAACAACCACACTGATTTCCATAGTGCGTGTACCAGTTTACACTATGACCAGTAGTGAATACATGAACTAGAATGAGATTTATTTTTCTGTGTGAAAAGAATATCCAGTGATTGCCTCATAATCAAGAAATTAATATAGTTAGATAAATTGTGATGAAATAAATCATATAATCTTATGTCAGCAAAAGCATGGAACATAGTACTTTCAAAAGGTTCATAAACTTGAAATAAGAGACATTTTTTACTTTAATTCAGCATCTTAAAATACTGATAGAAAGCTTCGATGCACTTAAATATTTTCACTAAGTAATATAGATTCCACAGATTTGAAACTCTGTTTACCAAGATTCCAGGTACAAAGCCCACATTTCCCCAGTTCAGATGGAATAGCAATGCCATAATTTTCATAAGCTCACATTCCTTTTTGATATCATCTCAAATATGAAAGTTCACATCACAGTAAGTTTGGTGGCTTCTTAAAAAAAACCCACTGTGCAACATTGTACTTCAGAAAAAAATAAGTTTTAAGAAGCTGGCATTATATTCATTTCCTCACACTGATAGACCACATCACACCTATTGCACTATCTGTAATGGAAGCAACTGTCACATATCCAAGAGATATTTTTACTTTGTAAAGCTCTCATTATTTATCATGTTTACATCCTTCTTATGCTTCATTCCTGGAAAAATTAACTATGCAGTTATATCTGCATAGTTATATACTGTTGTTAGTATGGATTTGTCCAAAGCATATATAAGAAACTCTAACCATAAGAAGTCCCCAATAAATGTTTAATAATCAGACTTAAATAAATTACTATGAATACTGTTCTCTTTCATCCAGTAAGCCATTTGAAATTTGTATTGAGCCTCCTGTGTTATTTCTTATTGACTCCTCCATATGGAACATGGACAGCATAATATGAGTAAAATTACAGAAATATTAAACAAACAAAGCACTAAGGATTGTATTATCACTATTATGGAGATATTCATATTCAGCTTTCTCATATTGGTTGTCAATTTTTGAAATCTGGGTTTCTAATTAAGCAGGAATAAAAAAAGTGATGATTTTCCATTTTGTAGTAACATTTACTATTAAATATTAAGATCTATGACCACTAATGAGAATAAATTACTTATGATACACTTCAGTTATTAATAAGGTCCTATTTATTTGTTTGTGTTTCTGGATTATTTGAAAAAAGTTGTGTTTGCATATGTAAGTTTTTGAAAAAATAAATTTTCACACCATGTCTTTATTTTTTAAAAGATGAAAAATGTAGGGTGCCTTATAAACTAATGCTACAGACACTGTGCTGATTTGAATTTTCTTAATGTTTTGCAGTGACTCCTTAAACTCCACTCATGATTATTCACAGTCCATTTAGCATATTGTTTGTAAGAGACAGGTAATGGAGCTGTTGAGCTTGCTTTTCTGTACTTGGTCTATTCATCTTTTGTGTTAATATAGCTTTGGCTTTTTCAATACTGAACCAAGTTTACACTCATTACATCTCAGTATTAGAAGAACTGAGCAAATACAACTGAATGAGTATCTAAAAATTTTTGTTAATGACTAATTGAGAACAAGGATGTAAAAATCTAGAAAGTACAAAGGGTTAAATTTTGGTCTTTTAAAGAAAATATAATTGTGGGGGCTGGATAGATAGCCTAATGGTTAAGAGCACCAACTGCTCTTGCAGAGGACCCAGGTTCGATCACCAGTACCCACATGGCAGCTAAGAACCATCTGTAACTACCATTCCAGGAGAACTCCTGTTCCACGGGAATCTGAGACCCTCTTCTGACCTCTGCGGCATTGCACGACATGGATGCACAAACCTACATGCAGACAATACATTCATACACATACAAAAATAATAATAAAGAAAGAAAGAAAATACAGTTATAAGAATATTAAAATTAGCAGCGTTTTAAAATATTTAACTCTGTCTGAAAATGTAATAGGTTTAATGTTTTCTCAAGTCATTCTTAAATTAGTAAACTTTCAATAGTACGCTTGTTTGATCTTCAATTTAAGGCATGTTTTACTTGTTAATTTTCTCCATAAGTTTGTTTAAGGCTATACTATTTACTTTTAATGAGTTATGCAATGGCTCACTTCATATATGAATTTATCATTAGCCACTGCTAATGGTATTATCATCAAAAGATTAGTTTTTAGAAAATCAAATTATGGCTTAATTAATTCACATTAATAACAACAGTAAAAATACTCAAAGCAAATGTGATTATATATAATTTTGAACCATTTTTTTTAACAAAGCAAAGCTTAGAAACACTTCATTAAGACATTTTCCTAGAATTGTTTACATATAGAATTAAGTATAAATTAATGAATATTTTGTAGGTGTTTTGAGTAAATAATTCATTGAAAGATGCTGTGATAAAACAAATGTGGCTAATGAATCCAGTTCAAACCTAACAAATATTTTACTTTATCTATAATATATTCTATATTTTTTGTGAAATATAAAAGTTAGTTACAATACTGCATTTGCATATATTCGTATCATTGCATTTATAGTATTATAAAAGCATTATTCTCAATATTTTGCTTCAGTAATCCTTTACTTCATCCATTACTACAGCATGCTAAGTGTACTTATCAGAACAGATTGTGTTGTTTGATTATCATGTTTTGACCCAAAACTTTCTCCTGGAATGCTGGCTTACAACTTCTCTGTGTGGATCAAACTGCACTTGTCTTTGAGGATTGTATTAATTACTTTTCTAGTGCTATGATAAAACACCATGACCAAGGAAGCTTATGGAAGCAAAGAATCTATTTGGACTTGCATCTCCAGAGGGATAAGAGTCTCTGATGGCAGGGGAAGATGGCAGCAGGCAGGGTAAGAGGAAGCTATGAGCTCACATCTGTATGCATGAGCAGGAGGCAATCAGAACAACTGCAAGTGGAGCAAGGCTATGTTTCCTCCTACAAACTTAATGACCTCCCCAAACAAAGCCAGGAAGCAATCTCATTAAAACCATCAGAAAGCTGTTCAGATGTTCTTTGTTCTCCAATGCTAAAAGATACTCCACATTTTTATTCCCATTTATAACCCATATCTGCGTACCTAAACAAATTATTTTTAGCAATTCTCAATATATTTTTGAATGGTGGTGAAGTGCAGCTCATTATGAATACATGTATCCAGGACTATAATTGGCTTTGTGCATATATGAAAAATGAAACTGAAATTAAGAAGCCAATTATTAAAATTTTTGTACAATGATCAAAATGCCATTAGAAAAAAGGCATATCTATATAGATATATCTATAATATATATCTATATTTCTCTATATAGATATATTTATGGAAATTTATAGTATGCAAAGATATACAAAGTTTTAAAATATTTCCAAATATTATGAAATTAACCATTAATTGTGATATAATTAACAAATATGAATCATTATGGAAGATTGGAGTTCCTTTACTTATATACAATATTAACTGAAACACTATAACAGCTATAAAGATGCTTTATAAACATGCTCAACAAGCTACTCTGTGTAAAGCCTTGCAAAAGAGCTCATGTAAAACAATCATAAAATTAATGATCAAATACAAAAAATGACAAAATCAAACATATATAAAATTGTTCTCTTTATATATATATATACATATATATAAATAAATATAATATATATTATTTTGGTTTATCAGGGGATATAGATGTCATCCAGTGGTTAAGAGCACTAGCCACTGGCTTCAGAGGACCAGGATTCAATTCTCAGAACCCACATGGCTACTAACAACACTAACTCAAGAGGACCTGATGCCCTCTTCTGACTACCTCCAGAATTACATGAAGCAGGTTGCACTTACCTACATACAGGCAATACACTCATAAATATAAAATAAAATTAATAAATAAAAAATTAATAACTATATAGTTATCAAATACATATTCCATTAGTTTAATATTGAGAAAATTCATTATATCCATTTGGTTGTACCATACACCATTTAAGTGTATATACAGTAAAAATTTCCATGAAATAATTTTATTTATAATTTGGATGTATTATTGAAAATCCAAAGGTAAATGTGTACCTACACAAGAATATTAGCTTTGTGGTTTCTGTCTACTTCATTACAATGATTATTCAGTTCAGTGTTTTGGGTATATTTTTAGTCAATATTGATTTTCACTATTTGGGAGCAGTCAGACTATCTAGAGATTGTAGTTAAGGCATATTCTCCTTCATCCAGTAGTAATCAGTTTTCAGTAATTCTCAGTCTAGGGTTTGCCTGTCACCCATTTCTCTTGGTCTACTCTGGGCCCTTGTCTGATTGAGTTGGCATGGTTCTTGTGTTGGATGCCACTATTACCACAAGTTCACATGTGCAAGCTCCTAGTTGCATGAAAGCCTCTGCTTCCCTGTGTTCATGGACCAACCTAGGCTCTTACAATCTTTTCTCCCCTTCTTCGGCAATGGTCCTGGATCTGTGGGTCAGTAAGTTTTAATATATGAGTCCTATCCAGGGAAACACACTCTGCCGTCTCTTATTCTTTAAAACTTAGTCAGTTGTGGCCTTCTGTGTGCATCTCACTGTGTAGTATAAATAATTTTCCCTGATGAAAGTTGAGGGATGCACTGGTTTTCTCTCTACCCCACATTCTGCTATGTTCCATAAGCCTTAGGTGTAGAGTATCAACAGTAGATGTGTCACCTAGGACTGGTTGTGGCTCAGACTTATACTCTGTGTTTCACCAGTTGTGGCATTCTGCGTTCCTTCCAACTGTGGCAAAAAGAAGCTACTTTCATGGCTGGTGTATAGTATACTTGTCTGTAAATATTTACAGGGATCCATATTTAGCTTATGGTAAGAAATTCCATTTGTATAAAGATATGACAGAAAGTGTTTTCTATAGGATCTATGACCTCTCCATCCATACATATTTGATTGTTTATTTCATGTGTATAAGTATATTTCCTGTATGTGTGCAAGTACACCCATGCTGTTCAATGCCCCTGGAGCTAGAAGAAGAATTCAGATTCTCCTGAAACTTGAGTTACATATGATTGTTAGCCACCGTTTGGATACTGAGAATTGAACCCAGCTCCTCTGTAAGAGCAGCAGTGCTCTTAAATTCTGAGCCATCTCTTCAGTCCCTATTCTATTTATTGCACTTTAAAAAATATTTTTATTACTTTTATTTTGTGTTCCTGTATTGTCTGCATGTACACAGATGCAAAAGTACACCCATGCATATTAAATGAAAATCTTATATAATAAATAAAAGCTTAAAAATAATTTGAATATCTATTCATATTTTATTGTGTTTCTTAAATTTATATTTAATTTTATTATCTTTTTAGTAGTAATTACAAATTTTGAACTTCTGATTAATTTTCAAACACTGAAAAATTGTATTTGTATCACCTTCTACCCCCCTTATGTTTCTTTCTTTCTTCTTTTTTCTTAATATTTAATTGAGATTTGTGCATTTCATACAAGAGCTCTTAATCAAATATTGATTCCCTCCCCTACCATACGTTCCTCCTCCCCGCTGTGGCAGACCTCATGAATTCTGCCATAAATGTTAAGTCTTATCTGGTCAAGAAATTCAGTGTAAATTCATCCACTGGATTCTAGTCAATCTACCTATAGAAGATCATAAGTAAGTTCTATTCTCACTCACCCAGTGTCCCTCACCTAATAGTAATTAGTCTTCAATAGTCCACTGCCCATTTCTCTTGTTCGACTCTGGCCCTTGTTTGATTGAGTGGACATGGGTCTCGTGCTCCATGCCACCATTACAACAAGCTTACCTTGCAAGCTTCCAGTGGCCACAAAGCATCTATTTCCCTATGGCTCTTACAATCATTCCATCTCTGCTTCTGAAATGGTCCCTGAACCATGGGTGAATTATGGCTAAAGACACCTTGAGAAATGTATATACAGAGTCTGAACATTAGTGCAGGTGTGTATCAGGGAAATCTATGGCAAGAAGCACAGTGCTAGACAAGAGAGACTATCCTTCCAGAGTTGTCCACAAGACTCCCCCAAAACATGAGGTATTGAAGGAGTTCTTACCTATCTTCTGGAACTTGAAGAAAAATTCTTACTGCTGAAGACAGGACATATTTTGGATGCAGGACTAAGAGATATGGAGCACAAACTGACTTGCAACCTTCTACTTGAAGATGAATTCAGTTCTAGAGGTGCAAGATGCTAAGGGAGAAAATCGATCAATAGTCCAACCAAACCCTAAAGCCGATAATAACCGTTATGACCATCACAGCAAACTATCTCTATTGGAGCAATAGTGACACTGTTATATGGGAAATGGTTTCTGATTTGTATGCTTTACTATTCCTTTAATTAATACTATATTAATTTTTATTCATTAACTGTTGTACAAATTAAGATGATGATTTGCTTTGGTTTGGCTTTTTTAACTGTACAAGTAATATATTTCATCATTACATAACTTTTCAAGTATTTTCTGAATTGTTGGTTTTTTGGACATGTGTTCTTTCATTTCGTTAATGTCATGAAAGATTTTTCTTTCTCCTTCATCTATGATTGACAGTTTTGCTGGTTATAGTAATCTGGGTTGGCATTTAAAGTCAGAAAATACTTGAAGCAATTCAAAGAATAGAGGAAAGGAACAGCTATCCCCAAGCAATCCAAGAGAGAAATTAACAAAGGTGTAACAGAGTAAATAAATACCTAGACCAAGAATGCAAACAAATATTAAGCTGAAAGGAAACAACACACATTTCACAATAACCTTAAATATTATTGGTCTAAACTCCCCAATCAAAAGACATAGACTGGGAGAATGGATTAGGAAACAGAATCCATCTAGAAACCCATCTCACACTTAAGGACAGACACCACCTTAGAGTGAAAGAATGGAAAAAAAATATTCCAAGAAAATGGTACCAAAAAGCAAGCAGGAGTTGCTATTCTAATATCAGACAAAATACACCTCAGAGTAAAATTAATCAGAAAAAACAAAGAAGGCTATTATATCCTTTTCAATGGAACAATTAATCAGGAATATTTCACATTCTTAAATGTTTATGCAACAAATTCTGGTGCACTGAGCTTTATAGACACAATCCTTCAGGACGTCAAGACACAGATTAATCCCAGCACAGTAACAGTGGGGTCTTCAATAACCACTGAGTCCCTTGGATAGGTCAACTGGAGAAAAAATAAACAGAGAGACATCTGAACTGAAAAATAAAAAACACCAAATGGACCTCACAGATATCTACAGAATATTCCACCCAAATACTAGAGAATATACTTTCTGTTTTTTTACTATTTTGGTCAGGTTTTTTATTGTTTTTCTTTCTCTTTTTTGTTCCCTTTAATTTTATATTATTCCAAAATATGCATATATACACTCCACATATAAATAAAAATTACAAATTCTGAAAACAAAATATAGGTTAATTCCAAAGCACACTTAGTGATTCACTTTCTACAAAGGGCCCCAAGGAGCATTCTCCAAAATCGACCATATACTGGGACACAAAATACATCTCAACAAATACAAAAGGATTGAAATTATTTCATGCATTCTATCACAACACAGTGAAATAAAGCTCAATATCAACACCAGGATAAGCCCTACTAACTACAAGAACACATGGACACAAAACAACACAATACTGATCAATGAGTGGGTCAGGAAATAAATAAAGGTTTAAATAAAAGTGTTGTTGGAACTAAACAAAAATGACAATACAAAACTATAAAACATCTGGGATACATTAAGATCGGTCCTAAGAGGGAAGTTTATAGCCCTAAGTGCCCACATTAAAAAAAAGAGAGAGAACAAATAAATAATCTAACACTACTGATAAAAACACTTGTGAGACAACAACAAATAAACCCTAAACCCAACAGATAGGAAGAAATTTAAAAAAAAAACTGAGCAGAAATCAATGAAATATAAGAGAAAAAAATACAAAAAAATCAATGAATCCAAAAGCTGGTTCTTTGAAAAGATAAACAAAATAGGCAGACCTCTAGGCCAGTTAACCAAAAGAAAAAAGAGAGTAACTCCAAATCAATAGCACTCATGATGAAAGGGGAAATATCACAGCAGATAAAGAGCCAGACAATCATACAAGATTGGAAAAATTAATATAGTAAAAATGTCCATTCTACCCCAATGGATGTACAGATTCAATGCAATCCTAATCAAAATCTCCATGAGGTTTTTCACAGACTTGGAAAAAAAAATCCTTAAATTCATATGGAAAAAAAATGCAACCCTGATCAAAAAGTGCAATAGAGTAGGGCTTACTTTACCAGACTTGAAGTATTACAGGGCTATAGCCATAAATACAGCCTGGCACAGAAACATACCCGTTGACCAGTGGAACAAAATTGAAGATCCAAACTCTTGCTCATATAACTTTGGCCACCTCATATTCAACAAAAGGGTACAAAAAAGCTCAGTGGAGGAAAGATAACATCTAAAGCAAATGGCATTGGCAAAACTGAATCACATTTGTAGAAGAACAAAATTAAATCCCTACATCTCAACCTTCACAAAATAAACTCCAAGTGTATCAAAGATCTCAACCTGAAACACAAAACCCTGAATGTGATAGAAGAAAAAGTTGGCAGTAACCTACATGACATAGGCATAGGTAAATACTTTTCTAAATCAAACAGCAGCTGCACAAGAAATAAGGACAACAGCTGACAAGTGGTTCCTCATCAAACTCAAAAGTTTCTGTACAGCTAAATAAACAATCAAGGAATTGAAGAGAAAACCCAGAGTGGGAGGACACCTTCAACACAGATACATCTTACAGAGTATTAACATCAAGAATATATAAACTACTATGGGCTGGAGAGATGGCTCAGCAGTTAAGAGCCCCGACTGCTCTTGCAGAGGTCCCAGGTTCGATTCCCAGCACCCACATGGTGGCTAAAAACCATCTTTAACTCCAGTTCCAGGGGAATCTGACACCCTCTTCTGACCTCCGCAGCATTGCAGGACACAGGTGCACCAACCTACATGCAGAGAGCACACTCATATACATAAAAAATAATAAATAAATAAATAAAATTTAAAAAAGAATATATAAACTACTTAAAATAAAAAGAAGAAAACAAATGACTCACTCGAAAGAAGTAGAGAATTGGTGACCAGAGATTTCACCAGTGAGGAAATAAAGATGGCTGAAAACATCTCAACTCAAAAAGTGTTCAAAATCATTGAAAATCAAGGAAATGCAAATTAAAACCACTCTAAGATACCTTCTCACTCCAGTAAGACTGGCCAAGATCAAGAAAACAAAAGACACCAAATGCAGAAGAGGTTGCGGGGAAAGGGGAGCACTTATCCACTGCTGGTGGGAAAGTAAACTTGCACAACTGCTGTGGAAAGCAGTGTGGAGAACCCTTAAAAAAGACTCAAAATGAGCCTATCACTTGACCTAGCCACACCACTCCTGGGTATATACCACAAGTCTCAACATACTGCAAAGTTACATGCACAGCAATGTTTATTGCAACTCTCTTCACAAAAGCAAAGACTTGGAACCAACAAAAATGTCCCTCAACTGATGACTGAATAACAAAAATGTGGTACATCTACACAATGGAGTTCTATGCAGTGGTAAAGAAAGATATCATAAACTTTGCAGGTAAGTGGATGGAACTCTAAGCTATTATACTAAGTGAAGTAACATATTCCCAGGGGGAAAATAAGGCAAATGATTTCCCTCATTTGTGGATGCTAACACCAAATTCCCAGTTGGCAGGCAAACTGAGAAACTTTTTTATTATATTTCTTCTGTATCTGAAAGCAACTGTGCTGTTATAATGTGAATCTCTTAATGGGCTCTAGAATTGATCTACCACTTATATTCACACATTGTAATTACCATATATGGGTGGAAGATATGCATTCATATTCTAGAGTAATATAAAATTAAAGGGGAAAAAGTGAACCCCAAAACATATTTAGGAATTAGCAAACACCATAATTTGGAGTAATACAAAGGGGAGGGAACAACAACAACAACATAAGGACTGGATTATATCAAAAACTGACTGATACAGATAAAGTCTGTGCAATAAAAAAAAAAAAATAAAACAAGCCTATGAAGAAAATCCTTGTTAACACTGAGAGAAAGATGCAAGATGTATATGGCAGAATTCATAAAATGAGGTGAAGGAGAGACAGGGAAGGGAAAGGTATCCAAATTGGAATGAAAACTGATGTATGAAATATACAAAATGTCGGCAGACGCCATATTGTGGTCCTGAGCAGGGCAGGGCTCGGGACCAGCCCACTATGGCTCCAGGAAGGTAAACTCAGGGCATTGACCCACGGGTGCAGGACAATTGATTTGCTGAGTTGTGGCAAAGGGGGCCCAGTGACTGGCGGACCTAGACCTGACGCCTAAATCCTGCCAAAGCATGGTTGCCCAGCTGGATGGCCCTGCCCCCACCCCGTAGTCACAAGTGGGAGGGGATCTTGGCTTTGGAGTCAGGCACCGACGCCATATTGTGGTCCTGAGCAGGGCAGGGCTCGGGACCAGCCTGCTATGGCTCCAGGAAGGTACCGGGGCATGGGCTAAGTTAGGAACATCCCCCCCCCTGCCCCGCCAACAGCTGGAATTGAGGAGAAAGTATCCAGTGTATTAAGAGAACATTCAAAACAGGAAAGGAAGAGACTTTCAGTATCCAATATATAAACAAAAGTGAAAGCCTGAAACTAGACAAGTCAGCCCTCCATAAACAACGAGGAGGGAAGGAAGGGGAAAAAAAGGCATTGGAAGGAGGCAAGCAAAATAAAACAAGCTACAAGCCTTCAACAAATGCCTGAAAAGGCATTTGAGATTTGAATCACAAAAGGGAAACCCACATGCCAAGGAGACAACGAAGAGACAACATGGGAAAGGTACAGGATAATTCCGCACCAAGCTCTACCAACCCGGTAGGAGACAGCTACAATCGGATCCCCCTGGAGGTGACCCCAGAAACAGACCTTAGAAGAATAATTGCAGACCTATGCAGAGAAATTAAAGAACATAAAGAAGAATTCAGAGAAGTAAAGAGAGAGAATGAAAAACTCAAAAAGGACCTAGAGGGATACAATGACAAACTTCAGAAAAAACTAAAGGAACAGATCAACAAACTCCAGAAAGAACTAGAGGGAGAAAAAAACAAACTCCGAAAGGAAGTAGAAACACTGAAAAAGGAAGCCAACCAACGAAGTAAGGAGCACCAAGAAGAGATTGAGAAGCACCAAGAAGAGATTGAGGAGCTCAAAAAGGAAATGGAAGTACTAAAAAAA